>CABEGB010001107.1:0-119471 GCA_901521435.1 Crematogaster levior
ATCATCTGTGCGTAACGTATTATTAATTCGGAAAGTTAATCTATTAAGCACAATATCACCTTCTTGTTACATTTTAAACATCAAAATATCCTGTGTGACCTTTTGTATATGTAACAAAATGATTTTTGCTGAAACATCACATAATATTGCATTAATAATAACTTTATATGTTCTATCGAAACAGTTACACCATTTTTTGAGCAAGATCAATAAATTCATTTGCATCGTTGGGCTTATGCATACCGTGATACCAATTAATATTGGCCAATGTGTACCAGGTGTATGCATAAGTTTTTCCAGTTTTTTGGTAAAAAAAAAACGCGTAATTTTCAAAGGGAAATTAATTTTTTTTTTTTATTCAAGGTAATATTATTATCGGCTTCTACACACATTTCGCCCATCTTTCAGATGATTGATGAATGCCATGCCAGAAAAACTGCTTGTCTTTTGCATGGAAACCAATTCAAATCGAACCATTTTTTCCAACTTCCTCGAAATTGCTGAAGTACTGCTCTGCGAGCGCGTGCTCCATTGATGCGAAGAGAGATATCCAGGTGGTGCCAGGTCTGAGAGTACGGCGGGTGCGGGAAGGATGTCCCATCAAGCGATTCAGGTGTCTTTCACTGGTTTGCTGTGTGAGACGGCGCATTGTCGATGCTCGCTCGTCACTTTGCCATGTCTTCTGGCCCATTCCGGTCGTTTTCGATTAATGCGTGGTTTAATTCTTTGTTGGCGATAGCGTTGTGTAATGCTTGTTTCGGGCTTCAAATTCATAATACACAATACTGCTTTGGTCCCACCAGACACAGAGCATGGTCTTCTTGCCGAAGCGATTTGTAGTGTTGATGGACCCTTCGCCAGGTGAAAGCCACGATTTTTTTCCGCTTCGGGTTTCAAAATAAATCATTTTCGTCACCGTCACAATTCGATGCAAATGATTTCCTTTCGTGGCGTTGAAGCAGCATTTCTAAGTGATTTTGCGATTTTCCATTTGACGTTCATTCAAATTGTGGACCCATTTACCGGAATTTGATCTTTTCCATTTGCTCGTAAACGTCTGCTGATTGTTCTTGTGATACATGTAATGCTTCTGCTAATTGCCGTTGAGTTTGAGTTGAGTCTTCATCCAATAACTCCTGCAATTGCTCGTCTTCGCATTTTGTGGTCTGGAGCGCTCTCTTTCACGTTGAAATCACCACTTTTAAATTGTCGAAACCATGTCTCACATGTTCTAATCGATGGAGCGTGTTCACCATATGTTCTACCAGCAAACGATGACTTTCAACAGCCTTTCTTTTGGTTAAATAAGAAAAGCAATGCTTGCACAAAATGTTCTTTATCAGGCACAAAACTCGACATGATCCTGGAACGATAAAGTAAAGACGCTGGTTGCGGCGGACTCAACTTGTGTTTGGCTTGCTTTTAAATGTCAGACGTACAAAATGACGTATGTCAAATTAATACGCTGCGTACTTTTTCGCTGGCACCAGCTCTTGATTAAACCGGAAAAACATGCATACACCTGAAGTATATATCAATTCCTTCAGAGATACTGCCATTATGGGCCAAATTGACTATTTGAACGCTTTTGAAATTGGCAAACCATCTATATTAATATTTAATTTTATTTCATTTGTTTTTTATAAACTTGTAATATGTTTGTATAGATCGCTTAGTCCAGAAGAAATGCCAAAATGTATATAGTGACCACCACTCCAGATATTTAATATTTTTAAGATGCATTTTCTTGGTGTGTGAAACTAAACCTAACATCTTTAGGTAACTCAACATGACCGTGTTTTCTCCAAAATTGTAAGTAGTTCATTGGTAGCATTATGTGAAATGTTATATTTGATAATAGACGCTTGTAAAATCTTCGCTTAACGTAGAAATTATTCATATCTGATTCAGAATATTATTTGATGAATTAATGATACATTCTTGTTTATTTTCTGAAACTGTATCAAAAATCTATATCAGAATTTAAAAACTATATCAAAGTCTGTATCAGATTCTGTATACGATTCAGAATGCAATTCAGAGATAATTCAGTAGAGATCTTCGACTAATATATTACAATTGTTAGATGTATTATCATTTTCAATAGAAGAAGTTGCCACGTTCACTCTGTAACATTAGGTACTGTAATATTATTTGACTTGCATGGTTGTAATAAATCTAAGCTTCTACTATTACATAATTCTCGTTTTATTCCAATTCGATTCTTTTTCGCCTTTGTGATAAATATCTTATATCTTTAGGCATGGTTAAATCTGTATTTATAAATAATCTGAAAAAAAATATTACAGTACAGTTAAAATACGTATTCATACTGATATAATAAAAAAATAAGATTATTGTATGTATTTTAGATAAAATTTATGATGATTTTTTTAATGATTTAGAATACTGATAATTTTTTTTTGCTTTTTTACATCAAAAGTTAAAGTTTATAGTTTATATATCTTCAAAACAATGTGAAAATAAAATATTATGAAAAAAAACATCCAGTCAGATATTTCGAAAACCAAGCCTGGGAAAAAAAGAGAAAAATTTTCAGACAAAAAGTTATTTGGTTTCGAGGGCCCATAAGATGATACCATTGGTTTGACCTTGAAGAATTATTTGAAAGTTACATGAAAGTCACCTCAATTTTTTAAATGGCATCCCTATTTTTATTACATATTCTTGTAGCTGACTTCAAGAGCTTTCCAAAACACTATAATAAAGTATTTTTTTTATTAAGTATTTTCCGAGTTATAAAGCTTGAAATAATTTCATAATTTTACATAAACTGTAAAATATCTCATCAAAATATTTACTTTTCGATGACCTTACCTCAATACTTTTATGCACAGAATAATGGGAGAACTAATGTCAACACATAGTTGTTTTTAAGAAAAAATATGCAATTTGTAACTAACAATTACATATTTTTCTTAAAACAACTGTGTGTTTTCTTTACACCCAATTGATTCCTCTCATTATTCTGTGCATAGAAATTATTGGAATAAGGTCATCGAAAAGTAAAATATTTTACGAGATGTTTACAGTTTGTATGTAAATAGAAATTATTTCAACTTTTATAACCGGAAAAGTACTTCATGAAAAAAAATATTATAAGTGTTTTGAAAGCTCTCGAGGTCAGCTTTACAAAGAATATGTAATAAAAAAAATAGGGATGCCATTTAAAAAATTGAGGTGACTTTCTACGTAACTTTCAAATAATTCTTCAGGTCAAATAATGATATCATCTCTAACCCCTCGAAACCAAATAACTTTGTCTGAAAAAAATTTTCTCAATCTTAATTTTCATATTCGACTGGATGTTTTTATAATGGACACCTAATATATCAAAAATTGATGTAAATTGTGATGTAAGATTATATCTTGCATGTTTTGTGGCTGCGTGATGGGCGCAGGTTGTATCCACCCGTCTTTTGTCTTGGCAATTATAGGTATTTTCTTCGAAGCGAACATGTCGTTCGTGGTCGGGCGTACTCACTTGCCGGGAATGCCGGGACTATCATCCGAGATCCATACACGATGAATATTATAAAAGATGTATTTGGCCACAAGAATATTATTAGAGATGGATGTAAAAGGAATCGGGAGGATGATGGCACGTATTACATCAACAAAAACTAGAACTAGAAAACTAAAACTCGCCAAGCGCGGAAACTCAGTAAGGCGCCGACGCGCCACCTATTACCTCGCACTACTTACTAGCTATCCTTCCCACATTCGGCCATCCTACTTAATCATCGCCCTCGATGATATTATTAATACTTGACCAAGGTTTCAGATATTCTGCGCAGGTACTTGTTGAGATGGGACCTTCTCCAGCATCCGTTCGCTTTACATTATATGTATCATTCGGTTTGATTTTACATATTTTGTAAGGTCCTAAATATTTCGCACGCAGTTTTCGGCCTGGTCCTAACTGAACGCGTTTAATTGCTACTAAGTCACCTATTTTGTACTTTACAGCTTTCTTACATCTAAGGTTGTAGGTACGACGATTTTCTTCCTGTGTTTTCAAAATTTGTTCTTTCGCTTTGGTTCGTATACTATCACGCTTTTCTTCGAATTGTCCCTGGAATTCCTTTTCTAGTAGCTCTTTAATATCTGCATTTTTATGTCGTATTTTACCTATCAGTAACTCGAATGGAGTTGTATTGATACTACGTTGATATGTTGAGTTTAAAGTTTGTTGTAAGAGAGGTATATGCTTATACCATTTAGTTGGATCATCTAAGGACAGTTTTGTCAATACGGGAATGATTGTACGATTGATTCTTTCAATTTGTCCGTTGGCACGCGGTAAACCAGTAGTAATCATAGTATGTTTAATGTTTTCTTGCTTACAATAATTAGCAAATTCTAATGATAAAAATGCTGTTCCGCGATCGGAAATTATAACAACAGGATTACCAAAAATCTGCTTTTGTAGTTCTAATTTCGAAATTACTTCTTTGGTAGTAGTCGACTTAACAGGGTATAGCCATATAAACTTTGTAAAACTATCAACTATTGTGAAAATATGATTATAGTTTTTGTGTGTAGATTCTAGTGGTCCTAAATGGTCTGCATGATAAATATATAAGGGTAGATCTACTTTTTCCAACGGATTTAGAAATCCTTCTTGCTTACCCTCTTTTTTGTTTGCTAATATGCAATGAATACAATTGGAAATACATTTTTCAATCCTTTCTTTTAAATGAGGAATATAATACTCACTTTTTAAATTTTCAGTTCGCTTGACAGAAAAATGACCTCTATTGTGAGCCATTTGAATCTCCTCGGTATACATGGATTTTGGTGGAACTAATAGTTCTCGGCCATCCTTATATTTGTACAAGATACCATTTCGTAAAAAATAATCATCATAAGCTTTATGCTGAAGTATCTCCATAATGGCTTTCAACTCCGAGTCATTTTTTTGTGCTTCTTTAATCTTAACAGAAATAGAGTTTTCAACTATATTCATAACAGGATATCGGCTCAATGCGTCAACATGTCGTATTTGAGAACCAGAACGATGTTCAATGATTTTATCGTACTCCTCTAATGCTATAGCCCACCTTGCAATTTTAGGGCATAATTTTATTTTATCCATTGTTTGCTTAAGAGCAGCACAGTCTGTAACTATCCCTTTTATCCCTAATAAATAATGGCGAAATTTTTCCAAAGCTTAAATAACAGCTAATGCTTCTAACTCATAACTGGTGTAGTTACGTTCAGCAATGCTTGTTTTACGACTAAAATAATATACTGGATGTAACTTATAATCATCAGGATCTCGTTGTAGAAGAATAGCACTGAAGCCATCACGACTTGCATCTGTGTGCAATTCTGTCTCCAATTTAGGATTAAATATTTTCAGAACAGGACCCTTGCTTAACAACTCTTTTAACTTGTCAAAAGCTTGTTTCTCTGTAATGCCAAAATTAAAAGGCTTATCCTTTTGCAACAAATCACTGAGAGGTTTCGCTATAATACTGTAAAATTCTATAAATTTACGGAAGTATCCTGTTAATCCTAAAAATATTTGTACATCCTTTACATTGCGGGGTTCCGGAAAATGTAATACCGCTGTTAATTTTTCACGAGATGGATACACGCGACCGGCTTCAACTATATAACCCAAGAATGCGATACGCGTTTTCATAAATTGATATTTCTTTTTGTTTATTTCCAAACCATAGTCACTAGCAACTTGTAACACCAATTTTAATCGCTCGATACCTTGTTTTATATCAGACGAAATAATAATTATATCATCTAAATATAATAAAACTATTTTCTCATTAATTAAAGGTCTGAAAATATGATTAATAAATCTCTGAAAGATTGGAGGTGAATTGCACAATCCGAACGGTACTCTTAAAAACTGAAATTGCCCGTGATGTGTTATAAATGAAGTATATTTTCTACTCTCTTTTGCAATTGACACGTGGAAAAATCCATTTTTTAAATCGATAGTGCTGGATATATGAGCTTCTAACAACTGATCGATTTGATCCTCAATAAGTGGTAATGGAAATCTATCTTTAACTATAACTTTATTAATCTTGCGATAGTCAACACATACACGTGGGGAATCATCTTTTTTTTTAACAATAAGTATAGGGCTTGCAAATTCTGATGAGCGAGGTTCTGCAATTCCCTCCTTGATCCATTCATCCACGACTTTTTTGATAATTTCCTTTTCTTGAACTAAAGTTTTATACGGCCTTTGATAAATAGGAGTTTCATCTTTAAGTACTATTGACAACTCTATGTCAGTGCTTTTACATTTTTTAGGTTCATATGACATAATTAAATCATCAATCGTCTTTTTAACGTCTTTATCAACAATAGAATCTGTATTAACGTTTGCTTCTTCCGTTAAATTAATCTGTGCTAGGAATGTTTTGTGCTCAATTTTGCTAATTAAAATACCCTGCTGTGTGATTTTAATTTTAGCTTGATTTAAAAAATCAATTCCTATTATAGCAAGCATCTTCATTGCATTAGAAGGTACAACATGAAAAGTTAAAGGATAGTCATTGTTATCGATAGAAACTATGGTTTGAAAACAACCTAGAGTTTTAACTTCGCCTTGTGCAATTCCGGTTATTACTGTATATGATTTTAGTAAATTGAATTTAATTTTAAATAAATATCTTCACGTAACAAACAAAGTTGACTACCTGTATCAATTAATGCATCAATCTTAACATCATTAACAGTGATCTCTTTGCACATATGCTTAATAGAATTGTTAGACTCAATATTTAAATTTACTGCTTTTGACTCTACAGAAGTTTTATCTTTTGAACTATCGCTTGTACAATTAGATGCTTCATGTCCAAATTTGTTACACTTGAAGCATTTCTTTCCCTGATCTTTATATTTACATGTGTTGGACTTGTGGCCGCTGCCACCGCAATTGTAACAAGTTAAGATTTTATTCGATGACTCCCTATTGCTTTTCTTCACTTGTTTTGATGGATCGTCCTTGTTCTTTGTAGACTCTTTATTTCTCGTTGTCCTCCTGTCTTGTGCCAGCTTCATCTTTTCGTAAGTACGTAGACGTTCCTTGAATCCAGCGAAATCCTTTGCTCCGTATAATAGTATTTTATTGGTCTCCTCATCCGTAATTCCATCGATGATGTACTGGATAACAGATTCCTTATCGATGTTACCTCGTGATGCAAGCTCCTTCATTGATAAATAATATTCTTGTATGCTTTTTTCTTTTTTCATTCGTCTAGTTGCGAGCATCCGATGTAACTCAGCACTATTGATTTTGGAACTGAATTCATCTTCGAGTATTGTCTTGAGTTTTTCCCAGCTCTTGACTACGCCTTCACTTTGCAAAAATATCTTGGCTGCGCCTTTTAAAAACTTTCTCGCAAAAATTAATTTCTGCATACTATTCCATTCAAATAGCATGGCTGTATCTTCGAAGTCAGCAATCCATCGCTCAATTGGGTAATCGCCGCTTCCGTCAAACGTACGGACTGAGTCCTCCACGTCCTTGAAATTCAAAGCAAACTTAACCTTACTTTTCTTCTGTTTTTTACGTCTGCTGTTTTCTGAGCCACTACTATCTATTTGCTCGTCCGAATCATTGTGATATGCACTTTGATTGTCATCGCTATGTTGAGAGGTATCTTCATCAGCGTTATCATCTTCTTCCCCGTCGTCATCCTGGCTTTCTCTCAGAACGAGGCCATTAATGTCCATGAGTGCACGTATAACGCGCATCCGTAATTCTTCTCTGGTGCCGGTGTAACTCAAGCCAAGCACATTGCACATTGAGGTTAGGTCTCCGACGTTAAAAATGTTAGCATATTCAAACTTCATTCGATATTCATTGGATTCATCCTGGAATGTAAATCCAGAGAATTCTCGCAGTTTACGTCGACTAGTTCTATCTCCTTCTTCTTCAAATATCAGCTTGTATAACGCCTGTATTGCAGGGCGAGATGCAGTCTTAATTTCATCTCTTATAGACGTAATCTGTCCCAAATTTTCCATTTTCGATATTTTATACAAGCCAGTGATATAGCCAGTTTCTTTTAGCGAGCGGTAGCTCCTCTTGACCTTCTGCAGAGAGAACAATGTCGTCGTCTTTGCCACGTCTTCAAAAGCTTATATACGATTCTCTCCTCAGAAGAAATATTAATTGCTACACCGTCGTTGCTCAAGTCGTCTTTTTTCTCTACTTCTCACGTCGTCTCTCTCGTCTTTTCGTGCTGCCTCCTTATCCTTTTACGCCTCTTCTTGCACCATCCCGGCTGAGCCCCCAATTTGTAGGAATTGATAAAGATCCATACACGATGAATATTATAAAAGATGTATTTGGCCACAAGAATATTATTAGAGATGGATGTAAAAGGAATCGGGAGGATGATGGCACGTATTACATCAACAAAAACTAGAACTAGAAAACTAAAACTCGCCAAGCGCGGAAACTCAGTAAGGCGCCGACGCGCCACCTATTACCTCGCACTACTTACTAGCTATCCTTCCCACAATATATTTCTTATAACTTATAAAAAAATATTAAATTTATGTTATTTTAGCAAAAATTAAGCAATTTGGTTAACTGCACCTTTCAGAGTCTAAAGTACAACAGAGAACGATTCTACCAGAGAACGACTTTTTTCAGTGTTAAGAGGAGAAATTCTAAAATGGTCATGTATGTTCCGTGAGCAGTGTTTGGCAATGGCCAAGGAAGACTTATTACACTATGTCGAAGATTATTCAAATATGTAATTTTTTGTACATTTATTTATAAAATGTGTTAATAAAGAATAGTCTTTATTTCACTATGCTTGATAAATTTTTAATTTTTTTACAAAAATACAAAACAGTAAGCAAAGAGTTTTGAATGAATGTAATATATGTATATTTTTATTTTTCTTCTCAAAATAATAGAATACCACCAGGAAGGAGAAATTGGATATAATGTAATGGTTTACTTACAACAAATGTATCTCTGTGGAACCTTGTAAAAGATAGATGGTGGAAAAATAACCGTAATCTTCTACCGTACTTAGCTTGTACTCAAAATTCTGATTACACAGGTCTGCAAAAAAAAATTTTTTTAAGAGCTGTTTTGGTTATTCAACCTAATCTTTATGTTTCTGGGTGCGCTGAATCCGAAAATGACCTCCGTTTTGTTATAGGACATCAGGTTTTCCGACAATTCAGGTAACGATGTTGAATAAGGCAATACCTCAAAATTAATGAAAATAGACTTATAAAATTTATTTTTTTATAACAAATTTTTCATAAAAACTATTTTTTAACTAAAATGAACTCACTAACACACTAAAATCGCTTCTTCTTCCTTGTGAGGCTCCTCTTGGTACATTTGCGCTTGTGAGTAGCATCTGGAATGTCAGTGCGCGCGTTCAAGTTGGAACATGTTTATGCTGATTTCATTTGCTCACTTTGGAAGATCTTTTCTTTGAAAGTTATATTTTTTAAGTATTGCATATCTTGAATGCACTGATGCGAATTAATTTATAATAACTTTAACTTTAATTTGATTAAAAACCCTAAAATCAAGAAAAATACTAAAAAATAAGAATTTTCCATTTTGTGGCTGATCCTAACGTCCGAGAGTTTTTTCAATATTTTTTTCGTGTCCAGCACATCAAAATACATGAAAAATAAATGAAAATAATCAAACAGCTTTTTGGTCGCAGACCTGTGTTATCTTGCAATGCCTTCCGTATATTTTATGGAATCCTACCACGTATGCAACCCAAGATATTGCAATTGTCCATTCTTATATAAACATTTTTTATTCAATTATATCGAAACATACTAACGATTATACCATCCTCACGCAAATACTATTTATTTTGGACAAAATAAAACCCAAGTAATAATATTTGTTTTATAAATAAATATTGTCTTTTTATGATGACTTTTATGATGCAATTTTGTAAATATAATTATAAATGTTTTTTATAGAGAAATCAGTAGAATCGTAACATTAACCAATATCATTAACCACGTATGTTCTGATAAACAGCTTCATGTGGCAAGTAAAATATGGATAAATATACTATATTGTCATGTTTGCACGCACACACTTACGTATGAATGTAATTTGTTCTTTCGTATAAATGAATACGTATTTGTAATGCATGTTTTGCAAAAAATATTATATGTGAACGCTTGCAAATTACGTGGAAAATAAAAATTTTGTTGTGCAACAATATGCTAAACGTTACCTTTATTGTGGAATGACAGTAAGTTATTTATTAAACGTCTAAATAATTTTTGTTTCAGATATTCGTTCACACTACTCAATACGTAACTGATCACCAACGAATTTCAAAAAATTGAACGCAAGATTCAAACACGTTCGTCTCAAATTAAAAATCAAAGAAATTGCTTTCAATTTATTTATTCATCATCCTAAGTGTAAGCTCAAAAACACTTATATAAGTGTGAATTTCTAATCATTTAAAAACAATAAAGCTTTCTAGTGTACCGTTGTTACCAAATATCTCTTCAATTTTGAAATTTTCTGTATACTATTTTTCTTTATTTCTAATTAGTTTGTATTAGATATTACTTGTTTCCTTTTTATTCTTTTTTTTCTCACATTTTGTATCCATTATGTCACCTGTATTTTTAGTCCTGATTTATTTACATATTATTAATGTTACTGTTATAACAAAGAACTCGCATTGTGTAACTTATCATAGATTAAATAATTATTTTGCATTATTACTCTGATTTTTTTACCGAACATGTTATGTAAAATCTTTTAATTTCTTATTTACAACACTTATTATTTTTATACCGTTTGACAATCCAGTTACAGACCTTAACCCTTAGCTGGCACCGTGGGTATTAAAAATCCTAGGCAAGTTCAGCTGATTTAAGTCCATTTAATTATAGTCAATTTTTTTTCTACAGTCACTATTAAATTTGATCAAAGTAATCGATGGCAAATGTTAAAGCGAGTATCAAAGAATGTCTGAGAATTTTTTCAAATAAAAAAAATTAGTAGCTTATTTGCATCATTTTTATGCCTGGGATCTCAAATAGAGTATGCCAGCTATAAAATTCTGGAGAAGTGTGTCAGCTAAGGGTTAACTAAAATCTCTTTGCCTTTCTTACTCCCCAATAGTAATATGTGAATGATAACAATGATTCTTTAATGTCTACTTATAATAATTATTTATTTCTATATATTAGTTATATTTGAAGAATTTTTGTAATGAAAAGTAAAAATTTGTCTGTATCCAGTAAATTTGCAAAAGAGAATCACATTATAATAGATGCATAAGGCAAAAAATAATTTAGCAAGTAAAAACCTGGAAGTTCTTTATATAACACTTCTGCATAAAGTAAAAACATTTCATCCAGTATTTAGTAATTGCATCCGTTCGTTTCTATCAAAATGATAACCGAGAAGGAAAAATTTCTAAAAATAAGAAAAATAACTTATTAGCATCAATACTTGAAGAAAGTTTTTGTTTTACTCACGTAGAAAAGGTAGCAGCAAATGTTTCCATTATAGAACACAAACAAATATTTATCATAAAAACAATATAAATATTTAAAAACACAGATGTTTTAAAATAAAATAAGCATAATATAAATTTAATTTTCAATAATTCTGGAATGCGTAAAACTTTCTTAGCATAATGTGTTAGCAGTGTACGCTAGTAGTTTCAAAGAATTTAAATTTAACATTTGAATAAATTGGTACGTTAAACATATCCTCTAGGTATTTTTGAAAGATCTTTACGTCAATACTGGATAAGACAAAATGTACACAAGTCGGTAAAGTGACTATGAAATATCTAGAAAAAGTTGTTTATTAAACATAACATTTTGTACTTATGAGATAGTCGCCCGTTTGTTAGATGTCAGTTGGTAGTTATCTCTCAAAAGAGTAAGATTGCAATCATCGAAGGTAATTTTAATAAAATATTAGTATTTTATTTAAAATAGTATGAATTGCAATATATAAACGGAAAACGGTATCTCCATAAGAGCTTATTTTATTTTAATAATTTCAATACACAAGGTTCCTAAAATCATAACACATTTTATATATTCGCGTGTTTAAAAAATAAGTCTAAAAATACTCTCTAAAAATTATAAATATTTTTTTTTCCCAAATTTTCTCAGGATTATAGAAACCTACAACGTTGGGAGTGAATGCTAGTAATCATATATATTCATCATTATTTACATATTGGATAATAAGAAGATAACAAAGAACAACTTAATGTAAAAAATGCTGTGACATATGAAATTTGAGGTAAGATAAATATTCACAAGGGAGAGAGAAAAATAAATCTTTCTACGTAATTTAAAATTACTGTAAAAACATTTCTTGCAATGCTACAACGTTCACAGGAACAAAAGATTCCGTTGTAGCAAGCAAAAATATGTATGTAGATGTCATGCATAAAAACTTGAAAGAATAGATATATTTTAAAATTGACACAAATGTAATATAATTTAAACTCCAAAGCTTTAAAATCAAGTAGAAGAAAAACTTCATAATATACATGTAATGAGTTAGAAAATGCTACCAGTTTGATAGGAGAATTCAAACGTTTGAATAAATTTACGACAAATATCTGCATTAAATATTACATCGAATAGGCTGAAAATTATTTGATATAAAGATACGAAACTCGTTAAGTTTAAATCAACAAGATATTTAAAATAAAAAGTTTATTATATATAAAATTTTGTAATTATTATGAAATCCATTTCACTGTTAGTTTGCGGTAACCTCTCAAAAGAGTAAGATCGGAATCATATAAAATGTATTTTTAGTAAAATAATTATTCTTTGTTTCGCGATGTGTTGTGAAATAGTATCAATATTGTTATAAAAATTATATCTTAATAATTTCAATTTAGGATAAGTTGCTAAGACAGAATAACAATCATATTCGCGACAAAAATATGTTCGAATTAAATATCATATTGAAAAAATTCGAGAAAATTATTTGACATAAAGTGATATTTTGCATGAAGAAACCGTAAAGTTAAGTTAAACCGTTAAGTTTGTATCAACTACAGAATGTAATTTCAGAAAAAGTTGTTTATAAATAAAATTTTGTAATTATTATAGAATTCGTTATTCATGTTACTGTTCGTTTGCAGTGACCTCTGAAAAGAGTAAGATTACAATCACGCTGTATATTCAATAAAATATTAATATTTTGTTTCACTATGCGTGGAAAAATTAAAGTTATAAAAATTATCTTAATAAATGAATTTTTATTAATAGAATAAGAACGCATGATACTCACATACGTAAAAAACCCCGCACAAACCTTATGGAAAAGTGGTTTCAGTCAAATTGGCTGAAATTGTAGTATAATGTAGTTCATTACATCCTGATGAAAAGTGTCAATGGGTACAAAATCGAAAAATGGACAGTTTCCGAGTTATAGAATGTCAAAGATTGGAAAAAAAAATGAGCAGATAAATCATATTTTCCGATCTTTGACGCTCTATAACTCGAAAACTGTTCATTTTTTGTCTTTGTGCCCATTGACACTTTTTATTCAACACAATTAAAACAAATGATCGCAGAATAGATAACAATTAATAATAATAATAGTAAACAATTTTTTAAATTTAAATTATAATATTTAATTTATATAACATTTTGGACAATAAACAATCTATGTTCTTATGTAAATGATCTTTGTTATAATTTGATATAATAATTTTCTAAAATTACAACTGTTTAAATGTACAAAGTCAACTATCTAGCTTCATTACTAATCGTCTACTTTCTATCTGGTAGGAACATTTTTACAACTTGTGTGGAACAAAAATCGGTGCAACATGAATCTGGAAAACATACATTACGCTCTAATATTTATCATCACATTTACTCTTACCGGTGGCGAGCCGCAAAATAATTTCAACAGCCCTGTCGACTTCCATTTATCTACGACCTACTTGATACCGATGCACTACAACGTAAAACTAAAATTTTTTCTCGACAAAGACGATAACAATGAGACGATTCCAATACTTATGCCAAATAATAACAAGTTATTTCTACGGAGAGTCCAGTATGACTATTAATATCTTACATTCGACACGAAATATATCATTACATGTACAAGATAATCTCTTACCTATATCAACATTGATTAAAAAGAATGGTTTAATTTATGAACCAAAGAAGACAGTAACTAAAAATAAAAATTTTCATCTTTATTTTAACAATACGTTGTTTCCTGGCCTTTACAACTTGAGAACGTCATTCCTTGGTAATATGGCAAATGATAATGAGGAAGGCTTCTTGAAAACGTCTCACAAAAACGAAAACGCAGATACATCGTAAGTAAATGTTTAAACTAGAAAGATACATTGTTACATCTAAATGTTGTCTATAATGTAGTTATTTCTGATAGAAATTATAAATTTTACAAATTGATTTCATAACATACTGAAATGTTTAAACTATACATAAAACTTTTATAAAATATAATTAAAATCATTACTTAAAGATGATCAATGTAGTTTATGTATGCTGTTAAAACAATTTTTAATATCATGTTATAGTTTAAGTTTATTATTTTACAATATTACATTTAAATAAATTATAAAAATTGATGAAATGTGATAGATGGGTGATCGCAACATATACTCAGATTGGAGCCCGACAATTATTTCCCTGTTTGGATAATCCGCAAATAAGGACAACTTTTACCATTTCTATAAAACATCCCTACATTACAATTCTACAGCTTTATCCAATATGCCAAAGCATAAATTTTCTATGGATGATGATGGTTACCAGTGGACACTCTTCTGTACTACTCCTCCACTATCCACGCATCACATTGCGGTTGCAATCACAAATTATAACTACGTTCGCATTAACAAAAATATTCGTTTGTGGTGCAAACAATGTTTTAGAAAGCATATTTTTAAATTCGCAAATCAAGTTATAGATAATGTTACGTCGCATTTAACATCTGTTTTTGAAGGAATAGTGATTCCAAAAATAGATTATGTCGCGTTTCCAAATTTTCCAAAAGATGGCACATCGAAGTGGGGACTCATCTTTCACAGGTAATATATAGTTTAAGAGATATAACGATTTATCAAATTTATTTGCAAAATTAAAATTAACAAGTTTATTTAGATAATTATTATAGATAATTATTATAGATGATGACAATTATTATAGATTCTGAATATTATTTTTATGATAATTATAAATGTTAAATTATAGAAATAAATTTTGAAATATTATGTTATTTGCATTTTCCGATTAAAGAAAAAATATTATTATCTAATTATGGTTATTTTTATGTGTAATTAATAAAATAATTTTATGTTAAATTACTTTAAATAAATATGTATCAAAATATTACTGTGATAGAGATTTCAAATTTTATAAATTATTGTAAAATTTAACGTTCCAAATTTTATATGTGTTGATTTTGTTAATGATAATATAATTATACATTATAAAGAAATATTTATTGTTTAATTAAATTGGTTAAACTGCATAAAAAACTCAAATTTTATTCTTAATATATATAATTTTATTATATTTAAAAAAAAATTTAAACAATAAAATCAAACATTTTAATAATTGCGTCTTAAGTATTGTTATTTATATAATTAACGCGCTTAGAATATGTTTTTTCAAATTTAATAACGATTATTGGAGAAGATGTCCGAAAATTACTACAAATAAAAATTGGTATAATATTGTTGAATTTGTTTCGATAGAAAAAAAAGAAATTAAAAATAATTCCACTATAATTTAAAGAAATTTAAAAAAGTATGAATAAAACAATTCACATTTACATCAAACTGTATGTTAAAGAGGCTTTGTTGACATTCTTAATCGTTAATTTGTATGGATTATTTAATATTTAACGTTTAAAATTTTTATGTATCGATTTTGTTAATGATAATATGAAAAGTGTTATATATATATATATACATTATCAAAATATTTATTGTTTATAATTAAATTGGTTAAACTGCATAGAGAATTCTAACTCCCCTCAATTACAATTTTTTATTTATATAATTTAAAAATAAAATAAACAATAAAGTCAAACATTTTACTAATTGCGCATAAAGTATTATTATTTATATATAATTAATAATATATTGTAGGAATATGTATTTTTACGCATGATTTGTTAACGAGTGATTGAAGGAGGGAAGAACAATGTTCCGCTTTTTCGGAGCGTTTCCGCGGTAAGATCGACAAATTCGTGGCATGTCATTAGCAAAGAAATTGTGAGAAGTGCGAACGGTGAATAAAATAACAGTTTCGAGTTTTTAAAGTCGATAGAAATCGCATTAAAAAGATTAAAAATGTTCTATAAATGGTGATGTGCGTGAGTGCCACCACCGAGTATCAAAAGTTCTGATTCTGAAATTCTATTAAATTGACACGATTCGAAATAAATATGCATATAATATCCTCGATTGTTAAGCATTTATATAAATAAATTTATTCTTCTCTCTTTCATTTCTTGAATGTAATTAATGTATTAGATATAGCATATATATGTATATATGTTACACTTTCTAATTATATGTAAGGGAGAATATATTAGAATATATGAGAAATTATAATAACTTTTAGGGAAGAAGACCTTATTTACGATGAAGACTTTGATTCAATTATACGCAAAATAGAAGTCGCACGTTTTATAGCATCTAAAATAGCATATCAATGGTTTTGTAATGCAGTTAGCCCATCGCGATGGTCTTCTTTTTGGCTACACGACGGTCTTGCTACTATATTCGGAGAGGAAGCTATCGTTAAGGTTTTTACATTTACTATGACAATATTAATTAATCTTATCAATTTATTTGCTTTTATTCCTACAAATTTAAATAGACCCCACCGGCTGTGTCTTACTCTCACTCTTTCTTCTCTCTTTATCTAAACTTTAATACAATCTGTATTAAGAAAAATTTGAATTGAATTTTAAATACCTTTAAACTTTCAACATACAGAAATATCTCCTAAAGACTTAGTCCACTAGTTAATTAACATTTAATTTTGATTTATTTAATTTTTTACTTTTATAACAACTTATTTTAATAATTCCTCATTCTCTAATGTTAGTTATTGAAGTTGGAGACTTTTTTAACTAAAACGTGCAGAGTGAGCAGCAACACGTATATACTAACTAGATGGTTAAGCGAATATATTTTTTTTCACATATCTAATATGTCTTAAATATATATAATGGTTTTTAGATCTTCTATAATTCCGAAATACTGGATTTCTTCATAGTTCAGAATCAATACGAATCACTCCATTTGGATTCTCATTATGATATGAATCCTCCACAATTTAACAATGTTTCTGATATTGTTTCACTTTACAGTTTTCCTCGTTACATTAAAGGTAGTGTTTTGCAAATAATTAAATATTCGTACAACTCGTACAAGATAAATATTCTAAATTTTCTAAAAATAAATACCATAATAATAAAAAAATATAATGATGCATGTAATTAATAAAAAACGTAAATATCATTATTAATAGAAAAAGAATAAAAGTATTCTAAACTTATTACATTTTATCATTCGTCGTAGTACCAATCGTTTTACGGATGCTTCAAAATGCAGTTACCAATGAGGTGTTTCGAAACGATATCCGCAGATACCTACACACATAGTAAGTAATGATTGTGCTACATTTAACTTCTAATTCACTTTTAATTGATTGTAATAATTGTAGTGTAGAAACTATTGTAATAAATTTATATATTACATAATGTGGGAGTTAGGCTGCGATAGGTGGTTAAATAATGAAGAGTACACTACGTTCTTAGCGAAAGTAACTGTTTATTTCCATGTATCCTTCTCGAAGGCCCGCTAACGACTAACTTCTCGTGTGTTCGTGTGAGTGTAGCTGTATGTAATGCGCGATAGCGCCGGTGCGTGTATATGTACGTGTGAGCATTACTATATCTCCAACACATAAAAATGTTATTAATACATAAAAAAATATTATAAAGAAACTATACAATAAACTATAATAAGTGTAATAGCTGCACTGCTGCCAGTGTTTTATAAATTTTTTAAAATGATTTATATTCACACAATATAACACTACTACCACATAAATATATCGTGCGTCTTAGATTTTCTACTACTACATAAAATTTAAAAATTGTACCAGAGTTACATAGGATCAGAGTATATACAGGGTGTCCGAAACATTTTGGAAAAGCCGAAGAGTGTAGATAGAATAGGTCAAAATAGAAGGAATGTCATGTATTATTTTGGTAATTTTTGCAATATTTATTTCGTAATTAATTATAACGTACGAGCCAATGAGTGCGATTTAAAACCGGTAGGCAGGACTCTGATAGAGATGTCAAATGAAAGATGGGTGTCGATGTAAAAGAAAAATGGCTTAATCCTTAGCAACGAGTAACAACTGATTTCGAGAGACGGAGTAACGAGCGTCATATGACAAATAAGTCATATTTTGGCGAAGCGATCTACAAAGGACAACTCGCTGCAGCAAACGCGGATCTTTATCCGGATAGGTTTTGACGCGAAGATCCGCGTCCTTTGTAGATCGCGCCTCCCATCGCTTTTTGCACCGCCGACCGGCTTCGAAAAGAAAATCTTGCAATGGGGAGGTCTCTTCTCGTCGCGCGCTTTTACTCGCGCGGATTGGCCAATCTTATTAAATTAATTTCTCGTTAATTATTGTGAAAACAACAAAGTGGTAAAGGACTTTTCTACTTGATTTTACCTGTTCTACCTGCACACTTCAGCTTTTTTTCTAAAATGTTTCAGACATGGTTTCCCATGTATATATTAATTATTTATTATATCCTTGTGTTTATACAAAAATTAAATTGTAACTTTATATTTATATTCAAACAATTTTATCGTTTAATGTCAATAACTTTCTTAATTTAGCATGTTTAACTCAGTAACCGTCGATGATTTTTGGTCCATGCAAAAAGACAAGTTTAATCCTAGCTTTACCAGAGATTCCTAAATTGGATACGATACAGGCATTATCCTGTATTGAAGTGGACACAAGAAAGTCCTTTCCAAGGAAAATTAACGCAACATTTCAATAGATCAAGTTATGGTAAATGGTGGATCCCTACAAGTTTAGTTACAGAAACTTCTAAAAAGATCCAGTTTTGGCTATCAGAAGAGGAACCATATTTTCGATTTAATCACTCTTCTGAAGGTTGGGTAATGGTCGATATTCAGCAAGCTGAATATTAATAAATTATGATATTTATTGTAAGTAATTTTATGTAACTATTAATCAATTATTCAGTACTTATTGCTAGTTTTTTATTCGTATTTATCAAAAATAATCAAGAAATCCCATAAGTTTGCACATTTAATAATATTTGATAAAATTTTGTATAAAGTATTCCACTTTCTCCTAATTTTTTAAATTAATGTAATTTAACACATTTGTTTAACACATTTGAAAAATGAATACTAAAAGACACTCGTATAATTAACAAAATAATATAAAAATAGACTTGTGAGTAGAATATAGTTTTTGATGCGTCAATGTTTCAAAAATATTGAATAAATAACCAAGTTATATTAAGAAGTGTATTTTTTATTATTTTGTTAATTATTTAAAAAATAAATAACTTTTAATTTAAACAGAACTATAATTTTAAAATAAAATTTATATTTATACAAAACCAGTAAGTGTTACATGCTCCACATAATTCTTTAACGTTTTTTAAATATTAATAGTAAATTAATCATAAAATAAAATAATATTATAAAATTAACTGTGCATATTAGTAAAATATATTCAATTTTTATATCCTATTATTTTTAATTTATTCAAAAGCACAATAATTCAATAACGTTTTTGTATCGCACAACAGGATATTATCGTGTTCATTATGAAGAAGAAAACTGGTCCAAAATTTTATCATATCATATTACACGTTTCCAATGAAAACAAACATAAATGTCATCAATCGCGCTAAAATGATTGATGACGCGTTCCATTTCATGATTGAGCGCCAGTCCGACTCTTATATGTTCTGGAAACTAACAGATTATTTATTGCTAGAGAGAGATTTTGTTTTGTGGTATCCTATGCTGAAAATGTTTGAATATATGTCGAATATTATTCCAATTAATGAAAACTCCACTAATATTATTTTTAAGGTAAATAGCATAAATTTTAATAATGGATGTTATTAGTTATTAGCAGACAATATTATTCATTGTATCGACACGGATAATTTTTAGAGGCCTAATTTTTAGAGGAAATATTAATGTAAATATAATGTACCTAAAATATTAGTGACATGATTCAAACATGGTACATTATGATTTTATTTCAGAATAAATAATGATACAGTAAAAAATTATTTGTTGTTTCTTCCATTAGTATATTAATTCAAGACACTTTTATACTTTTCATATTTGATATTAATTTTAAAAAAACTTTTTTTTTATTTAAAAATATTAAACCTACAAGATACATTTCTTATAACTTATGAAATTCATGTTATTTTAGCAAAAATTAAGCTATTTGATTAACTACACCTTTGAGATACTAGAGGATGTACAACATCTACCAAAGAACGACTTTGTTCAATGTTTAAGAGAAGAAATTCTAAAATGGTCATGTATGTTCCGTAATGAAAAGTGTTTGGCAATGGCCAAGGAAGAGTTATTACACTATGTCGAAGATTATTCAAACATGTAATTTTTTGTACATTTAATGATAAAATGTGTTAATGAAGAGTATTCTTTATTTCACACTATGCTTGATAAATTTTAAATTTTTTTACAAAAATACAAAACAGTAAGCAAAGTGTTTTGAATGAATGTAATATATGTATATTTTTATTTTTCTTATCAAAATAATAGAATACCACCAGGAAGGAGGAATTGGGTATACTGTAATGGTTTACTTACAGCAGATGTATCTCTGTGGAGCATTATAAAAAATAAATGGTTAAAAAATAACCGTGATCTCCTACCCGCACTTATCTTGTACTCAAAATTCTACTATTGTCTTGGAATACCTTCCGTATATTTTATGGAATCCTACCACACATACAATTCAAGATATTGCAATTATCCGTTCTTATATAAACATTTTTCATTTAATTATTTCGAAACATGCTAACGATTATACCATCCTCACGCAAAAATATTTATTCTGGACCAAATAAAACCTAAGTAATAATATTTGTTTTTATAAATAAATATTGTCTTTTTATGATGACTTTTATGATGCAAATTTGTAAATATAATTATAAATATCTGTATTGTTTTTTATAGATTGTTTTTTATTTTATACAATCAGTACAATTAACCGATATCATTAACCATGTATGTTCTGAGAAACACCTTGATGTTGTAAGTAAAATATGAATAAATATACACCGTCATGCTTGCACGCACACACTTACGTATGAATGCAATTTGTTCTTTCGTATAAATGAATACGTATGTGTAATGCATTTTGCAAAAAATATTATATGTGAACGCTTGCAAATTACGTGGAAAATGAAAAATTTTGTTATGCGTCGATATGCTAAACGTTACCTTTATTGTGGAATAACAGAAAATTATTTATTTAAAATTTAAATAATTTTTGTTTTTTTCAGATTTTTAAATTACACCATTCAATACGTAACTGATAAACAACAATTTTCAAAAATTAATCAAAAGCTTCAAACACGTTTGTCTCAAATTAAACATCAAACAGATTATTTTCAATTTATACATTAATCATCCTAATTATAAACATAAAAACATAAATTTTGGTGTATTTCTAATCATTTAAAAATGATAAGGCTTTCTGGTGTATCGTTGTTGCCAAATATTTCTTCAATTTTGAAACTTTCTATATATTATTTTTCTTTATTTCAAACTTTATTTCTAGTTAGATATTACTTATTTTATTTTTATTACGATGCTCTTTTTACTTTTTATATCCATTATGTCACCTGTATTTTTACTTCTGCGTTATTTGCATGTTATTAATTTTATACTATTAATATTATTATTATAGCAAAGATGTGCATTATGAATTGTCTTGAATTAATCTTGCATTATGTAACTTATAATAGATTAAATAATTATTTTGCATTATTACTCTTTTTACCAAACATTTTCTGCAAAATACCTTGCTATTATTTTCAAAGTTTATTTTTATACTGTTTAAAAATCCTGTTACTTTAACTAAAAATCTTTTTATTTTTCTTACCCTGATAGTAATTTGTGAATGATAATTACTCTTAAATGTCCACTTGATTATTTATTTCAATATATTGTTGATGTTGGAAGCATTTTTGTAATAAAGGGTAGAAATTTGTCTGAATTCAGCAAATTTGCAAAAGAGAAACATATTATAATAGATTTCGAGAATGACAAAAAATAATTTGTAGTGAGTCAAAAGTTGAAAGTTCTTTAGACGTATAATATACTAGCGCCTCCGTCTCATCTTCGCCCGAGATAATAGTGTGATCGAATCATACGTATTGGGAGTGATATTTTTCGAGCACAGACAGTAGATTTCAATAAATTTGATCGTACTCGAGGCATAGTATCAACCGAGTAGAACCGGCAAATAAATCCGAATACAGAAACCCAGAAAGAAGGAGACAGTGCTCCTTATATAATCTGCTTGCAGGTGGATGAAGCTGTGTGCCGCCTAACGGTGACATCACTGTACTACACGGGTTAATACAGCTGTAAATGATAAAAAATGAAAACGTTTTTTGGATAATGAAAATATAACGTTCGGTGATCTCGTGTGAACAAAACACGTATACATCGACAAAAACAACGCCAAGGTCGTGTCAGTCTCGACTATTTCTCCGAAATAGTTAATACAGCCGTAAAAAAAAGAAAACATCAATTTTTGGATAATAAAAATATTTTTATACATGTTATATAGCCTATGTCCGTCTTAGTGAATATGGTGTCAAAATGAGAAAATCGGTAGTTTTTGAGAACAAAAAAAGGCTTTCTCTTTTTGGAGAAAATTTTGGAAAAGTTTTTGTAGAACAAGTAAAAAAAGACCTTCGTTGTTTTTGCAGGCTTTAATTTAAAAAGATAGGCCAATCCGCGCGAGTAAAAGCGCGCGACGAGAAGAGATTCCCCATTGCAAGATAGCGATGGGAGACGCGATCTACAAAGGGCGAACGCGGATCTTCACGTCAAACCCTATCCAGATAAAGATCCGCGTTCGCTGCGGCGATTGTCCTTTGTAGATCGCGCCTCCCATCGCTTCGCCGTACGGCCGGCTTCTATCAGCTGTACACTTTGGCTGTGCTAAAACTTTTCAGACACCCTGTATACTTGTGTGTATAAAGTAAAAATTTTTAGAGCAATTGTATCCGTTTTTTCTATCAAAATGTGATAACCGAAAAGTACAATGGGAGACTCTAAAATTTTCAACAATAAAATAAAAATCAAAAGGAGAAGGCAGTAACTGACTTCAAACTAGCACTAATGATATATTAGTTAAACGTTTATTATGACGTTTCGACTTTTGGTTCAGGTTCTTCTCAAATATATCTATAAATATCTATAAATATGTTATAACGGAATAATACAATATTTAGCCGCAAATAATGCAAATTCAATTCATGACTTACATACTAGACAATCCGGTAAAACATAAAAACTAAACTATGCAGTTGAAAGCATCACGAACATTGGTTGAGAATTAAGCAGACGTGAGAGGCGTCTGTCGCTAGTGACAGCAAAAACCGGACTAAGAGGAATTGAGATTTATACAGTGTCGAACGGGACAAATTATAATAAATAAAAATAAATAAAAGAAAAAATAAAACCAAAAGAACAATGTATATAAGTATAAAAATCGGGTCAATAATCTAAAATATCAACAATAAAAGAAGTGAAGAAACATGTCAAGAATTTATAAAATATTTAGAAGTCCGTCGTAAATAGCCGTTAAATTCCCTGTGTCCTTTTGGGAATTAATAGCAGAATTGCTTTTTTTTTATAAAAAGCATCTCTGCTATTTCCCTTTTCTTTTTATGTGTTTCTTTATGTAGAATTCTAGGGTTGTCCCAATCAAATTCGTAGTCATGAGATACTCTATGTTTGCTAACGACAGACTGATTCGTTGTATGTTTTTTAATGTCATTACGGTGTTCATTTACCGAATCATCAAATGCCGTTTTGTCTGTCCTGTAACACGCGTTGCAACTCGAACAATCAATCTCATAAACAAGTTCCGTTTGTTTGAGAATACTGAGTGTATCCTTCCCCTTCCTTATGATGAAATTCAATTTATTGAAGATTGAGTAAATAACTTTAAAATTGGTTCTGTTAAAAATCCGTTCTATGCTTTTTGCAATTTCATTATTGAACGGTATAACGATTCAGTTTTTCGCGTCGAAAGCAACGATATCCTGCGTGTTAATGCTCCCCTACTTTGTCTGTATTGTAGTTCTTTCAGTCTTTTATTTATGTGATGATTTAATTACGTGTTTGGGATTATTACATAAAATTTCCTTGATAATATTAATATTGTTTATGTGGAATCTCTCATTGGAAAGTAGGATAGCTCTGTCGACAAGGTTCGTGATAGTGTTTTTCTTGTGTTTGAACGGATGATTGGAGAAGAAATTTAAGTACCTTCCAGAAAAAGTGGGTTTAAGTACCTTCCAGAAAAACTGGGAAAAAAGTTTTCGGTACCAGTTTGTAATAAGTACATTGTTGTCTCTAATGATGATGGTATCAAGAAAAGAGATTGAACTGTCTGTCTCTAATTCGTGGGTGAAATTAAGGCGCGGGTGATATTTATTGAAAACATCAAGAATAGTGTTGATTTCAGATGTAGGAGCAATCATAAGAGTGTCATCAACATCTATAGAATACAGGGACCGTACATTTGAGACGTTTAATGCAATGCGTTTCAAGATCGTCCATTACGATGTCGGCTAATATAAGGGATAATGGAGACCCCATGGGACTGCCGAAGATTTGTCCATAGAAACTCTTGTCTCTAAACTTGTTTGAAACTTGTCTCTAAGATTGAAACGTCATAATAAACGTTTAACTAATATATCATTACTGCCAGTTTGAAGTCAGTTACTGCCCTCTCCTTTGAATTTCTTACCATTGGCGAAGAAAAGATTCTTACAAAATAAAAATCATTTATTATCTTCAATGCTCGAAAGTTTTTGTTTTACTAGTGTAGAAAACGTAGGAGCAAAAGATTTAATTATAAGACACAATTAAATATTTATCGTAAAAACAATATAAATATTTAAAAATAGATATTTTTAAATTAAATATACATATAATATAAATTTAATTTTCAATAACTCAGGAATGCGTGAAACTTTCTTAGTATAATATATTAGCAGTATATTCTAGCAGTTTAGCAGAATTTAAACATTTGAATAAATTAGCACGTTAGATATATTCTTTAAGTATATTCTTTTCCGAAAGAATTTTTTGTCGTTATTACATAAGACGAAATCTCACAAATCTGTTAGGTTGACTATAGAATATTTAGAAAAAGTTGTTTATTAAACATAACATTTTGTACTTATGCGATAGATGCACGTTTGTTAGATGTCAGTTGGCAGTGATCTCTCAAAAAAGATTACAGTCATCAAAGTTAATTTTAATAAATTATTAATATTTTATTTAAAATAGCAAGAAGCTTTGAACACTTTACTTAATCGGAAACCCAACACATATATAAGCTACTTTTATGATGATTTTTTTTATATGAATATAGTACGACCGATTAATATTTTTCGTTTAACACAACATATAGATTTACCCATGGAAAATCTTGATATAATTAAATGGGTAACATTGATTAAAACGATAGAATACATTATTTATTATACCAATATGATTGTGACTCTGGAGCAAACACCTTACAGATTTTGATTTTTCCGAGAATTTATCACCTAGAATTTACATTCTGAAAATGAAATTTGTTAGTCCACTAAAACGCAAAACTTTTTTATATGTTCTTACATAAACGAAGATGGGCAAATAAAGTGAGTAAATGTTAAAAAGCTAAAAACATTGTTACATGACATTGTTCAATATGTAATGTATCTTATTGTTAATTATTTACATAAAATATATAAAAAATATTATTATAGCATTTTAATATAATATAATACTTCTATATCGTAATATATAATATACAATACTTCTATAATATAATACCCAAAAAATATCATAAATGAAAAGGTCAAGCCATGTTCAAAAATAGAAAACCCTCAAGAATTTGAATTTTTACAAATTTAAATGATTATCTAATAATATATTACCATGAAAAGTAACTGATATATTATACAAGGTGCCAATTCAAAGTGAACATACATAAAGTGTATATTATTTAAATAAATTAATAAAATAAATAATATAATAAATTTAATAACATATTACCACGAAAAATAACTGATATGTTATTCAAGGTGCAAATTCAAAATGAACATACATACATAAGGTGTATATAAGTAAAATTGATTAAAATTTGACTCTAAGTGAAAGTACATAAGTGATATGTTATTCTTAGTGCACAAAATATAAAAGTCGTTTATTGAAGTTTGATTTGAAATTTATACAAACCTGGACAATGAAAAATAGTTGCTTGTAATTCCAGAGTACTAATTTGTTAATTACTCGGAAAAAGAACATGGCGGCCTGCTCTCAAAAAACTTCGATGCGTTTCTCAGTATCAACTTAAGAATAATAATACTTTCATTCCGATTCATCCGACACAACTTGTCTCTGACTATTCAATAAGTTAGTAGTACTGTTAAATATCAATCACATATGTCACCCTGCCCAGAGAGAGAGAAAGAGAGATAATGCAAATATTTAAATTAATCATTATCAAAACACTGTTAAATTTTATATATGCACTTTAAGAAGCATGTCACTTACTTTTCAGAGTCAAATTGTGGTAAATTTTGTATCTATATTTTAACGATATTTATTTCGCACTTGTATCTTGAATAATTAATATCTGATTTTTTATAGTTGTATGTTACGTCAGATAATCACTAATCTTTTTAAGCGTGTAGCTTCTTTGTACTTGACATGAGAACTTTTTTACTTATGAATTTTGGGTTTATTTAATATTTACCCGTTTCAAACAATACAACACTTTTTGATCAATAAATTACTCGCTGAAAATATGGCATAACAAATTCAAAATCGGAAATTGATACGAAAATTCGAAATTTTACTACAGAAAAGTTGGAGATTTTTAATCTAAACCATTTTCATAACTTTTTCATTTTAATTATTTATTCCATCCATCGAAAGTTTTTTGAGAGCAGGCCGCCATGTTCTTTTTCCGAGTAATTAACAAATTAGTACTCTGGAATTACAAGCAACTATTTTTCATTGTCCAGGTTTGTATAAATTTCAAATCAAACTTCAATAAACGACTTTTATATTTTGTGCACTAAGAATAACATATCACTTATGTACTTTCACTTAGAGTCAAATTTTAATCAATTTTACTTATATACACCTTATGTATGTATGTTCATTTTGAATTTGCACCTTGAATAACATATCAGTTATTTTTCGTGGTAATATGTTATTAAATTTATTATATTATTTATTTTATTAATTTATTTAAATAATATACACTTTATGTATGTTCACTTTGAATTGGCACCTTGTATAATATATCAGTTACTTTTCATGGTAATATATTATTAGATAATCATTTAAATTTGTAAAAATTCAAATTCTTGAGGGTTTTCTATTTTTGAACATGGCTTGACCTTTTCATTTATGATATTTTTTGGGATATCACCTACTTTTTAGAGTACAGATATATGAATCAATTGGTGCAAAAAAAACGCAAAGTTTAAAAAAAGTTATGCTATTTGCAATATGCAATTACGTATTTTTCTTTAAAGATAACTATAAATCTATCCCATAAGAAACCTTAATTAACGACACAGGTCCCGTATTTTTGCGATGCACCGTTTACAAGACATTAAATTTCACCTTCAAGGGGTGGTTTTTGAAAATTTTTAATAAATGATAAATTGACCCCATAAAAAACCTTAATTAACGGCACAAGTCTCATATTTTTGCAACGCAAAACACTGTTTCCGAGACATTAAATTTCACCCCCAAGAGGTGGTTTTTGAAAATTTTTTATGAATGGTAAATTAACCCCAGAAGAAACCTTAATTAATAACACAGGCCCCGTATTTTTGCGATGTACCGTTTTTGAGATATTAAATTTCACCATCAAGGGGTGGTTTTTGAAAATTTTTAATAAATGGTAAATACACCAGAAAGGGTGTGAAAGAGTGAGAGGGGGTGAAAGATGATGAAAAAGTGTAAGAAAAGCGAAAAAAATGAAAAAATAGAGAGGGGGAGGGGAGGGGAGGAGGGGCGTGGTGAGAAAGGGAAATGAGGGGAGGGGAGGGTGAGTGGAAGTTGGGGGAGGTGTGAGTGAAAGGTAAGAGAGAAGAGAAGTACATACATGACTGCGGACAGAGAACAATTTTTCATGAAAAACATCACTTTTTGACCGTTTGTATATCCAGAACGGCTTGACCGATTTTTTTTTTTTTTTGGCTTAACTTACTCGTGGCGATGCCACCTTTCAGAATATGCTACATGCATTTCAAAATTTTTTATATTTTAATAGTTCTGTACCCCAAAAAATCGATTCTAAACTTTCTGGATAAGAGACTAGTAGCGTCCAAAATTTTGAACATGGCCGGAGACGCTACCGCGTCTCCTGATATATGTTACGGTCAATGTGTTTAACGTGGGCGTTTTGTAAAATGACCGGCACTGTATATAGGGTGATTCAAAAATACTTTTACAAACTTTGCGGACAGGTTCCTTACACCGAAACAAGAAAAAAGTTCATATAAACATATGTCCGAAAATCCTTCGTTTTTGAGTTATTGGCTTTGACTCATTGTATCTTAGATAGCGATGTGTTGCCAGGGAGACTTGTAAGGAGGACCACTGGTCCTCCTTGATAGGTAAAGGAGGACCAATTCCATGGCCTGCACGTTCTCCCGGCCTCAATCCTTTGGATTTTTATCTCTGGAAGCACCTTAAACAATTGGTTTATGCAGCAGACAACCCGGATGCGGACTCTTCATCGACGTGTCATGGAAGCCTGCGAAACCATTCGGCACCATCAGGGAGCATTTGAAAGGGCGCGACAGTCCATGATTCGACGAGTGCAGGTGTGTTTAGAAGCAAGAGGACATTTCGAGCATTTTATATGAGTTTATGTGTGATGAGCTCCAATCATCTAAATATGTAAACTTTCATTAATAACTCGAAAACGAAGGATTTCCGGACATATGTTTATATGAACTCTTTTTCTTGTTTTGACTGACCTGGACATTTTATATAATGCCCAGGTTTGTTGGATGACACAGTGTGTTGAATCCATAGTTGACATTTTTTTATCTTTAGCTTTCATCGCTCTGCTTTTAACTGATATTAGCCAAAATGTGGCTATAATGTAAGGAGAAATTAATCAAACGAATTACAGACGAATCAAAACCCGTTTTGTACTTTGTACATCAAGACGAATTGTTTGATACTAGTATTTTACATAGCACTCATTGGACATGGAGGACGGAATCGCATGATTCAAGAACTACAACGCAAGTACTGTAATATTGCTCGAGAAACAGTTATGGTTTACCTTAACTTGTGTATTTCTTGTCAAAAGAAGAGCGCGTTGTCCAAACGTGGTTTAGTACAAAGCCTATTTTGTATTCTGCTTTAAATTCTAGAGCGCAAATTGATCTCATTGATATGCAATCACATAACTAAACAATGATTACCGGTTCATCATGGTGTATCAAGATTACCTAACTAAATTTGTGCTTTTGCGACCTTTGAAGACGAATATAATATAATTATAATGACTGTATGTTGATTTTGACTAAGTAATTTATTGTTTCGATAAAAAACACATTTTTTAATTTCCTTGTCAGTGCGATTCAATACATTGACCACCACCCTTTAAGCATTCTGTATAATGACCAGACATATTAGACCAGACTTATAGATTGATCAAAACTTGTTAAGGGCGTTTTGTGCAATGTTTTTTCAAACGGGCATTCTGTGCCCGGTCATTTTACAAAACGTCCACATTAAACACAGTGAACATATATACTAATCTAATTTTTTTCTAATAACAAGTATATTATAGTTAAAAGTTATTTTCCAATAACAACATTACTATGGTTATATATAAAAGTTTATTATTTTACAATAATTTTAAAAAGCCATAAAAATTGTAAAACGAATTTGTTTCACGAATAGAACCTTCCCGAAAAGTAGACGGGCTCTTTTCTGGATATAAAAAAAGTAGCCTCAATATGCAGCAGTTCAAAAAAGGAAACTCTCAAGAGCAGTTCGACTAACAAGGAAGGTGTCGAAAGTGTCCCCCTCCGATTTTGAAGAGCTTTTAATATGTTGTTCTCTAGATCAAAATAAGGAGAAGTTTTTTTTTATACGTGCCCATACGGCTTTTAGGGGGTGAAACGCCCCTTTAAAAAAATCGGTTTTTCTCTTTCGAAACGAATATCTCCAAAACTAAGAAAGATAAAACAAAAATTCAAACTGGGTATTAAATGGTATTAAATGGCTTGATGAGTACCATAAAATAATGCAAAAAAAAATTTTTTTAAAAATATTTTTCAAAAAACCTTGCTCCTCTAATTTTTTTTTTAAATTTTGAATTTCTGTTTTCACCATCTTAAAGGTTATTTTTTTGCGAATTCATTCATGTATATTAAAGTTATGTTGTAATATCATTTTCGAGAATTAAAAACGCCTCCGTACATCCGCTATTTGTGTCGGTCCATTCGCTCGATTCTTCGTGCAACGCATTTTCCTGTAATCAAAAGATGACGAATATACTTGGAGGACATATCTATATATGTATAACCACGAAAGTTTTTATCACATATATAATAGTATAACCACGAAAGTTTTTATCACATATATAATAGCTTGAGCACTTATTAAAAGTCTATAAGACGAATAATTTTATCGTTGGAAGAAATATAAAATGTCATCGCTTTGCAAGCATCAGTTTAATACGTAACATAGTACATTTTATTGTGTACCCTTAATTAAATTGTGTGAACTATTAATCGTTGCAGTTATATATAGGTATTAATTTTGAAAATATTGTTTGTTAATATGTATCTATTAATGTTTATACAGAGTGGCTGAAAAGTTTTAGCACAGCCGAAGTGTACAGCTAGATTGGCTCATACTGATGATAAAAGTCAAATACCATTATGCAATATTCGCAATAGTTATTGAGTTATTAATTAAAGTGTCTGAGCTAATGCGCGCGTGAGAAAGTGGTAGGTTGGGCTGTTTGGCTCCCTCCTTATACATGTCGGCAACATTGAAAAGCAGGTAGAACAAGTAAAATTAAGTAGAAAAGTTTTTTACCACTTTGTTGTTTTCGCAATAATTAACAAGAAATTAATTTAAAAATATAGGCCAATCCGCGCAAGTAAAAGCGCGCGACCCTCCCATCGCTTTGCCGTACGGCCGACCGGCTTCTATCATCTTGCAATGGGGAGGTCTCTTCTCGTCGCGCGCTTTTACTCGCGCCTATCTTTTTAAATTAATTTCTCGTTAATTATTGCGAAAACAACAAAGTGGTAAGGACTTTTCTATTTGATTTTATCTGTTCTACCTGCACACTTCGGCTTTTTCAAAATTTTTCAGACACCCTGTATACAGGGTGCCAACACTTGTGAGCAGGTAGGGCACAGTAAACTGAACAGAAAAGTCCTATACCATTTTACTAAATTCGCAATAATAATCGAAATATTTAATATTGAAGTTAGGCGAATAAGAGTGCGCCAGGATACAAGGAGACAAGCGCTCGAACCGCCTGAGCTATAGCCTAGTGTGTCAACATTGGCTGCCCGGCGCGCGGCGAGGGAAAGGGTGTGTTACCATGCTGCCTGTGCATCGTCGCTGCCGTCTCTCGCCGCGCGCCGGGCAGCCAATGTTGATACATAAGGCCGTGCTATAGCTGAGGCGGCTCGAGCGCTTGCTTCCTTGTATCCTGGTGCACTCTTATTCGCCTAACTTTAATATTAAATATTTCGATTATTATTGCGAATTTAGCAAAATGGTACAGGACTTTTCTGTTCAGTTTACTGTGCCCTACCTGCTATATATGTACATTTAATAACTTTTAGGGAAAAAGACCTTATTTATGATGAAAACTTTGATTCGATTATACGCAAAATAGAAGTCGCACGTTTTATAGCATCTAAAATAGCATATCAATAGTTTTGTAATGCAGTTAGTCCATCGCGATGGTCTTTTTTTTGCTACACGACGGTCTTGCTACTATATTTGGAGAGAAAGCTATCGTTAAAGTTTTCACATTTACTAATATGACAACAATATTATAACAATATATTATAATTAATATATTGTTAATTAATTAATTAAGTAATTAATTTATTTTTTTTTTATTCCTACAAATTTAAATAGACCCCACCGGCTGTGTCTTACTCTCACTCTTTCTTCTCTCTTTATCTAAACTTTAATACAATCTGTATTAAGAAAAATTTGAATTGAATTTTAAATACCTTTAAACTTTCAACATACAGAAATATCTCCTAAAGACTTAGTCCACTAGTTAATTAACATTTAATTTTGATTTATTTAATTTTTTACTTTTATAACAACTTATTTTAATAATTCCTCATTCTCTAATGTTAATTATTGAAGTTGGAGACTTTTTTAGCTAAAACGTGCACAGTGAGCAGCAGCACGTAATATACTAACTAGATGGTTAAGCGAATATATTTTTTCTCACATTCAAATATATCTTAAATATTTAATATGTCTTAAATATATATAATGGTTTTTAGACCTTCAATAATTCCGAAATACTGGATTTCTTCATAGTTCAGAATCAATACGAATCACTCCATTTGGATTCTCATTATGATATGAATCCTCCACAATTTAACAATGTTTCTGATATTGTTTCACTTTACAGTTTTCCTCGTTACATTAAAGGTAGTGTTTTGCAAATAATTAAATATTCGTACAACTCGTACAAGATAAATATTCTAAATTTCCTAAAAATGAATATCATAATAAAAAATATAAAAATGTATAATAATGCATGTAATTAATAAAAAAATAAATATCATTATTAATAGAAAAAGAATGTAAAAAAATCTATTCTAAACTTATTACATTTTATATATCATTTGCGTAGTACCAATCGTTTTACGGATGCTTCAAAATGAAGTTACCGATGAGGTGTTTCGAAACGGTATCCGCAGATATTTACACACATAGTGAGTAACAATTATGCTACATTTAACTTCTAATTCATTTATAATTAGTTGTAATAATTAGTGTGTGTAGAAACTATTGTAATAAGTTTATTTATTACTACATAAATATTATTAAAAAATAATTTCAATTGCTTTATCGACCCGTCTGGCCAGTTATCTTCATGATTTCGATATTAATCGAAAATTCTTTATCCAAGGGAAAGGGGATTGAATACCAAAAATTAAAATTTATATTGATTTTAAGTAAAAGTATTTCCTGCGTTTAAAAGTTTGACAAACCAAGTTGGCACGCAGTTCATAGATTAATATCGAAATCATGAAGATAACTGGCCAGATGGGTTGATAAAGCAATTGAAATTATTGTTTAAAAATGTTTACAGGCGTAGTTAAAATGTGAATCCATTTAAATTATTAAAAAACTATACAATCGACTATAATAAGTGTAATAGCTGCACTGCTGCCAGTGTTTTATGAATTTTCTTCTTCATCATCGACACACACACAGGCGCGCGCGCACGCGCGCGCACGCACGCACCCATGCACGCACCTACCCACTCACCTCCCCCCCCCCACACACACAATGTAACACTACTAATACATATATCGAGCATCACATAAAATTAATATACGCCGCGCACGCACACACACACGCGCGCGCATGCACGCACGCACGCACACACGCACACACACACACAGGCACGCACACACACACACAATGTAACACTACTACCACATATATCGAGCATCTTTGAACTACTACATAAAATTGCAAAATTGCGTTAGATAAAATCACAGTATCATATGCGTTAACATCTATATTAATATATATAATTGTATACATTAATTTATATTAATAATATATATATTATATATATATATATATACAGGGTGTCCCATTATAAAACATCCAGTCGAATATTTCGAAAACCAAGCCCGGGAGAGAAAAATTTTTCAGACAAAAGTTGTTTGGTTTCGAGGGGACCATAAGATGGTACCATTGGTTTGACCTTGAAGAATTATTTGAAAGTCACATGAAAGTCACCTCAATTTTTTTAAATGGCATCCCCTATTTTTTATTACATATTCTTGTAGCTTATCTCGAGACCTTTCCAAAACACTATAAATAAATGTTTTTTCGTTAAATATTTTCCGAGTTATAAGGCTTGAAATAATTTCTTAATTTTACATAAACTATAAAATATCTCGTAAAATATTCACTTTTCGATGACCTTACCTCAATACTTTTATGCACAGAATAATGAGAGGAATCAATTGGTGTAAAGAAAACACATAGTTGTTTTTAAAAAAATATATGTAATTGTTAATTACAAATTGCACATTTTCTCTTTTATAGTTTATGTAAAATTAAGAAATTATTTCAAGCCTTATAACTCGGAAAATATTTAACGAAAAAACATTTATTTATAGTGTTTTGGAAAGGTCTCGAGATAAGCTACAAGAATATGCAATAAAAAATAGGGGATGCCATTTAAAAAAATTGAGGTGACTTTCATGTGACTTTCAAATAATTCTTCAAGGTCAAACCAATGATACCATCTTATGGTCCCCTCGAAACCAAACAACTTTTGTCTGAAAAATTTTTCTCTCCCGGGCTTGGTTTTCGAAATATTCGACTGGATGTTTTATAATGGGACACCCTGTATATATATATATATATATATATATATATATATATATATATATAATTGTATTAATTGTATATGTGTGTGTTTATACAAAAATTTAATTGTTTCTTTATATTTATTTATATTCAATCGATTATATCGCTTATTGTCAATAAATTTCTCAATTTAGCATGTTTAACTCAGTAACCATCAATGATTTTTGGTCTCTGCAAGAAGACATGTTTAAGAAGTCTGGCTATACCATATCAAAAGAGTAAATTGGATACGATACAGGCATTATCCTGTATTGAAGTGGACACAAGATTTTTTTCCATGATAAATTAACGCACATTTCAATAGATTATGGTAAATGGCGGATACCTATAAAAATACGGAAACTATTAAATACAGAAACTTTTTTAAAGATCAATGTGTGACTAACAGAGGAGAAACCATATTTTAGACTTGGTTACTCTTCCGAAGATTGGACAATGGTCGATATTCAGCAAGCTGGTAAATATTATTAAATTATGAAGTTTATTATAAGTATTTTTATATAATTATTATCAATTATTCGGTACTTATTGCTAGTTCTTTATGTAGGGAAATAATCTCCGAACAAACCGATTGGGCTTTACGTTCATTTTAACTTTCTTTTGTTTTTCACTCTCGTCCGTTTTAAGAGACTTGCACTCTTGCTTTAAGACGTCGATACATAAGGAGATTATACTCAGTATTATATATTAAATGTATACTTTGCTGGCATACCCGCCTTTTCATTTCTCAATCCAACAATTGGTAGCAGAGCGTGGTTTATCAAGGAAAGGTGGAAGAGAAGAAATCTGTATTCGCAATATATGTATATAATAAAAGGACGCAGAATCAAAGGATCTACACGCAAGGTTAAGTCGTATGATAATGGCGGAGAAGACGATCTTGCCCACTGTTCCATTGCTAACGGGTGATAACTATTTCAACTGGCGCTTGAAGATGGAATCGGTATTGCAATTGAAGAGATTAACAAGTGTTCTTTCGAATGACCGACCATCAAGAGACGACAGGAAGAGGGAGAAAGATGAGTGGGATGAGAAAAACGCCGATGCTGTAGCGTGTATTCACTTGTCACTTAGTGATAGTCAAATCTTACAGTTCTCTAACGAGACGAACGCGAAACAACTATGGAAAGCGATACATGATGTTTATGCCGGACCAGCAGAAGACAGAGCTATCGAGGAGAGGAATTAAAGAATATTAAAATGATGGATAACGAAACGGCCAGCGAATACGTAAGTCGAGCAAGAGGACTGGCAATAAAATGTACCTCAGCAGGACTAAACATATCGGAATGTCAGATAGTATATAACGTTGTCCGAGGGCTTCACAGTAAATTCGGTCATATCCGAGAGATACTGAAAACTCAACGAAAGAAGAGGCTAGATGAAGTTCTACAGATCCTTAGAGAAAAGGAGAGAGAGCTACAAAAGAAGAATAATAATGGCAAGGACAACCAAGAAACAGCGTACGCAGCTAGAAATTATCGTAAAAAGAATAATAAGAAAAAATGTTTCGTATGTGGTAAGATAGGACATTTAGCAAAAAACTATTATCATCGTAAAGATAAACAAGAACAAGAGATATCGGGAAATAGTAGTAAGAATAGAAAGGATAATAATAGCGGTAATGCGAATAAAAATGTAAATTTTGCATCCGAACAGAAGTCAAATTTTAATACGTTTCAAGTATTTGTTAGTACGTGTCCAAAGTTAGGCCAGTATGAATGAATTGTTGATAGTGGCTGTACATCCCACATGACATTTAATAAAAAATATTTTATAGATTATAAACCTATCAAAGGTAAAGTCTATTTAGCAGGTAGAAATAATGAACTAAAATCCGAAGGGATTGGGTCACTTAAGGTTGAGGTACGAGATCATAACGATAAGGTAACGTATGTTATTGTGCATGATGTTATTTATGTACCTAACCTGCGTTCTAATCTTTTATCAGTTAGGAAATTAATGGAACGAGGGCTTAAAACTAATTTTATAGGATGAGAAGTTAGGATATGTAAAGAAAATAATGAAGTTATTGCCGTAGGGAGATTTGGTAATCATTTTGCAATACGTATGACTCCTATGATAGAAAGCGTTAAACATGAATGTAATAGTACATGTGCTATTAACGAGAATAATAATGATATAAATTCGGATAAATTTAACAAAGATATTGCAAGTATATGCCATCGTAGATTAGGTCATGTAAACGATAAGTATATACAAAGGTTAGTAAGGGAGAAGTTTGTTACTGGAATCGATAGCAAAATAAGAGACATTAATTGTGAATTCTGTAAAATGTGTAAGTTACCTCGTAAACCGCACAAGAGCATTATATATGACCAAAGCAATGAGATATTAGATTTGATACATTTGGATATCTGTGGACCTATTCCTGTGGATTCTATTGGGGGTTTGCGATATATACTACTCATTATCGACGATTATAGTAGCAAGTATTTCACGTATTTTCTCAAGAATAAAAGTATAATACCTTTCATGCATTTCAGACATTTAAAAAAAAGTGTAAGAATATACTGGGCAAAGGAATCAAACGTATACGCACAGATAATGGAACAGAATTTATAAATAAACAGTTCCACGAGCTTACTTCCAATGAAGGTATTGAGCATCAAAGAACTGTGCCCTATAATCCAGAAAGTAATGGTAAGGTAGAAAGGGGAAATCGAGTAATTTTAGAAAGAGCGCATACCTTATTATATGAAAGTAATTTACTAATGTTATTTTGGGCGGAAGCAGTAGCTTACATTATCCATACAGCCAATTTAACCCCGAGAAAAAAATAAGATTAAAACGTCGTATGAGATTTGGACCGAGAAGGTACCTAACATTAGTTATTTGAGAACATTTGGGTGTCTTGCATTCTACCATATACCTAAAGCCGCGCGTAACAAGTTACAACCCAGCAGAAAAAGAGCATAATGCTAGGATATTTAAGAGAACGTATAGGATATCGTTTATTTGACATTGACAAAGTGGTCATTGAGGAACGCAACGTAATTTTTTGTGAGACTCAAAAGGGAAGTTGCTATTTGGAAAAGAGTGAAACAGACAAAAAGTATGAAGGTTGGAGCTTAGAAGATATTATGAATATTTTAAATATTGATTATATAAATGTAGAAAGTAATGTAGAAAATAGAATAAAATTAGATGATCAGAGAATTAATGAGGAAAATGAGGAGATAAAACCTAATAATGAATGTACAATAGAAATGACCAAGATAGAATAGAAAATGTAGATAACCAAAACGAAAACAAAAATAGAGTTCAGGATAGAGAAAACCGTAGGGGAAGACCGAAAGGCCTTACTTTAGCGGAAAGTTTAAGACAAAAGGAGGAACATTTAAAGGAAAGAGAGAATCGTTTGAGAAACGAAGGTGTAAGACGTTCTGAAAAACTAAATAATCGAAATACTCAATCAGAAAATATATGTTTCGTAAAAAATATTTATTTACCGCGTAATTTTGATGAAGCCCGGAATAGCAATGAATGGGAAAACTGGAGAAATGCAATGGAGGATGAGTTAGAATTACTAGATAGATAGATACAAAGTATGGAATGTATGTCTATGTCCAAAAGGTGCAAAAACCGTTAAGAGTAAGTGGGTATATACTGTTAAAAGTGAAGCTAATAATAAGTTAAAATATAAAACCAGACTAGTAGCTACAGGATACAATCAGTTAAAAAATATAGATTTTGAAGAGTCATATTCACCTGTGATAAGTATTGATGAGTGGAGAATGTTATTAGCAATAGCAGCTAAAAACAACTTAAACGTTCGATTTTTTGATGTTAAGACAGCCTATCTGCATGGTAAATTAGAAGAAGCTGTTTATTTAGAACCACTGGGATTCGAAGATAGATTTGGTAAAGGGAAAGTATGTAAAACTTAAAAAGGCATTATATGGGTTACCCCAATCCGGACAAAACTGGTATTACAGATTAAAAGAAGAACTTTTAAAAAAGGGTCTTAAACCTCTAGCGTCAGAGAGTTGTATCTTCACTAATATTAATGAAACGTGTTTCTTTGTATTCACTTCATATGTCGATGACTTTACTATTCTAGATAACGATAGTAAAATTTGTGAGAAAATCATACAGTTGTTGCGAAGGGAATTCGAAATAAATGAAACTACCGAATTAAAAGTATAGTTTTGATTGAATATATTCTTAGGAATAAAAGTAACGAGCGATCATACAGGAATATATTTAGATCAAATAGATTATGTAGAAAAATTATTAGATAAACATAGTATGTCAGAATGTAAGCCTGTTAACACTCCAGTCGCAGTAGGGGGAGATATAGAATATAATGATAGTGAGGAAAGCTATGATACAAATGAATATCAAGAACTGATCGGAGAACTATTGTACTTAGCGTCTAGAACTAGGTCAGATATTGCATTTATAGTATCTTATTTGTCGCAATATAATCACTGTTCATTGAAGAGACATTATGTGATGGCTAAAAGAGTCTTGCGTTATTTAAAAGGGAGCATACATAAACGATTGTATTATGACCGTGAATATGGAATGTTAAAAGCATATTCTGATGCCAGTTGGGGAAACGCTGAAAATGGAAAATCATTTTCAGGGGGAGTTATATTTATCGGCAACTCTCTTATATCATGGAAATGTAAAAAACAGCGAGTGGTAGGCAATTTTACATGCGAAGTGGAATTGTTTGCAATCTCTGAAGTAGTCAAAGGTATTATGTGGCTCCAGAACATGTTTGGCGAACTGAAATGTAGTGAGTACATTAATACACTAACTAAAATACACTGCAATAATCAAGTGGTCATACAGTGGTTAAAGAATGCAAAATCATCCACTAAAACACGGCACGTCAATTTAAAATTTCATTTTGTACGCGATGAGATAGAAAAGAATACCATTACAATGTTATATATCAATACTAATAATATGATCGCAGACTGTCTTACAAAGAATGTATCTAAAGGGAAAAAAGAATGGTGTTGAAATAAGATGTATTTAGTTTAAGTTTTGTGTTAGAAGTTACGTTTATTTTGTGGAAATAAACGATTTGTAGGGGGAGAATGTAGGGAAATAATCTCCGAACAAACCGATTGGGCTTTACGTTCATTTTAACTTTCTTTTGTTTTTCACTCTCGTCCGTTTTAACAGACTCGCACTCTTGCTTTTAAAACGTCGACGTAAGGAGGTTATACTCAGTATTATACACATATTAAAAGTATATTTTGCCGGCATACCCGCCTTTTCATTTCTTAACCCAACACTTTATTCGTATTTATCACAAAAATACATAAGAAATCCCATACATTGCTATAATATATAATAGTATTTGATAAAATTTTGTATGAAGTATTCTACTTTCTCTCTAACTTTTTTAAAATAAATGTAATACACATTTAAAAAACAAAATAATATAAAAATAGACTTGTGAGTATAATGTAGTTTTAGTGAGTTAATGTTTTAAAAATATTAAACAAATAACCCAGTTATATTAAGAAGTCTATTTTTATATTATTTTATTAATTGTGTAAAAAATTTCAATTTAAACAAAGCTATAATTTTAAAATAAATTTATATTTATACAAGACCAGTAAGTTACATGCTCCACATAATTTTTTAACGTTTCTTAAATATTAATAGTAAATTAATCATAAAATAAAATAATAAAATTAACTGTGATTAGTAAAATATATTTATTTTTTATATCTATTATTTTTAGTTTATTTATTTAGTATATTCATTCAAACGCACAATAATTCAACAACGTTTTTGTATCGCACAACAGGATATTATCGAGTTAATTATGAAAAAAACTGGTACGAAATTTTATCACATTACATATCACGTTACATGTCTTTAATGGAAACAAATATAAATGTCATCAATCGTGCTAAAATGATTGACGACTCGTTCCATTTCATGATTGAGCACAGCCCAAATCTTCTTTTTTGTTCTAGAATCATACAAATTATTTATGGTTAGAGAGAGATTTTGTTTTGTGGTATCCTATGCTCAAAATGTTTGAATATATGTCGAATATGATTCCATTTTATGAACACTTAACTGGTATCAATGTTAAGGTAAATAGCATAAATTTTAATTAATAATGGATATTAGTAAATAAATCACAATATTGTTTATTGCCCTTTTATATTGACATACACAATTTTAGAGATAAATATATGAATGTACCTAAAAAATATAATGATTTTATGGTAATTATTTAGTATAGGGGATCCATTTCTAATGATCTTGACTTTGACATGTGGTTACTCTCCTGAATGACCTTCAGAAAGTTTTAGCCTTTGCTCGTTTTTTAAAATTCATAACCAAAGTTATAATTAACCAAAAAATTTAGAAAATATAGTAGTTATTTTGAATATTAAAAAACATAAATGACTAATATTTATATGGAAATAACACATGTATGAACGAAAATAAATCATTTAAAGCAATGAATCGTTATTATGTAAAATAGGTTTTATAAATACACAAATTTTAAATTTTATTTATTATCATTACTTGTTAGATTACTTGGTAGAATCACTAATAGGATACAATGTAACCATTATTTCACAAAATTTGTCAATACGTTCATGATATCCAAATTTACGTTTAGAAATAAATTTTACTAAATAATAAATGTATTGATTTTTTCTAATTCCATATTATGATAATTCACCTCGAATATCGCCAAAGACATTCAATGTTTTGCGTGTAAACTCCCATTTGCGAATTTACAAAGTTTTCGCTGTGATTTACTGTATGATGTGTGTAATTATAAAAGAATATAAAATTTATGTTATTTCAGCACAAATTAAGCCATTTGGTTAATTATACCTTTGAAAGATTAAAGTATGTACATGATCTACCACAACGACTTTCTTCTATCTTTAAAAGAAGAAATTCAACAATGGTCATGTACTCGTATGTTTCGTCATGAGCAGTGTTAGCAGTGTTTAGCAGTGGCCAAGGAAGAGTTATTACACTATCTCGAAGATCGTTCAAAAGTGTAACTTTCTTTACATTTATTGATAAAATGTTAATGAAGCGTATTTTCTTATCTCGCTACGCTTAATAAATTTTGAATGTTTTTATAAAAATATGAAACAGTAAGCAAAGTGTTTTTAATGAATGTAATATATTTTTATTTTCTTCTCAAAGTAATAGAATACCACCAGGAAGGACGAAATGGGTATACTGTAATGGTTTACTTACAGCAGATGTATCTCTGTGGAGCATTGTAAGAAATAGATAGTTAAAATATAACCGCGATCTTCTACCGTATTTAGCTTGTACTCAAAATTCTACTATTATCGTGGAATACCTTACGTATATTTTATGGAATCCTACCACATATGCAACCCAAGATATTGCAATTATCCGTTCTTATATAAACATTTTTCATTCAATTATTTCGAAACATGCTAACAATTATACCATCCTCATGCAAATATTAATCAATTTGGACAGAATAAAACCCAAGTAATATCTGTTTTATAAATAAATATTGTCTTTTTATGATGACTTTTATGATGCAATTTTGTAAATATAATTATAAATATCTGTATTGTATTTTTTTTAAATAGAGATATCAATACAATTGTAGCATTAACCGACATCATTAACCACGTATGTTCTGAGAAACATCTTGATGTGGTAAGTAAAATATGGACAAATATACTACATCGTCACGCACACACTTACGTATGAATGCAATTTGTTCTTTTATATAAATGAATATGCGTAAATGCATATTTTGTAAAAAATATTATATGTAAATAGAAAAATGAATATGCGTAAACGTTACCTTTATTTTGTAAAAAAATTTATTATATGTAAACGATTTTTGTTTAGAAATTTACGTGGAAAAATTTTGTTGTGCGATATGCTAAACGTTACCTTTATTGTGAAATAATAGTAAATTATTTATTATGTATCATTTAAATGATTTTTGTTTCAGATCTTAATTTACACCAATCAACACAAACAAAAATTTTCAAGAATTGTATTTTTAGTCCTGCGTTATTTACATATTATTAATTTTTAGTCTTGCGTTATTTGCCTATTATTAATTTTATTTTATTAATTTTATTGTTGTAACAAAGTTCTTTTATTGTCAAATATAGATTGTATAATTATTTTGCATTTTACTCTGATCTTTTATTCAAACATTTTCTGCAAAATATCTTGCTGTTATTTCCAAAGCTTATTTTTATATCGTTTAACAATCCAGTTACAGATCTTAACGAAAAATTTTCTACTTTTCTTATCCCAATAGTAATTTGTGAGTGATAATGACTTTTTAGTGTCCTCTTAATTATTTATTTCTATTTTTGATGTTGGAAGCATTTTTGTAATAAAGAGTAAAAATTTGTATGCATTCAGCAAATTTACAAAAAAAGAGAAACATATTATAAAATATAAATTTTGATGATGGCAAAAAATAATTTGTTAGAGTCAAATCTTGGAAATTCTTTATATAATATTGATAATTTTATTTGTATGTATAAAAAAAAATTTTTAGTAATTGTATGTATTTCTTTCTATCAAAATTTGATAATACAATGAAAAGAAATACAATAGGAGACTCTAAAATTTCCAACAATGAGATAAAAATAACCTATTAGCATCAATACTCAAAAGTTTTTGTTTTATTTGCGTAGAAAATGTAGAAGCAAAAGATTCCGTTATATATTGGGGGTACAAGTAAGTTTTAAAGAATTTTTTGTGAAAATTGGGGCTTTATTGTGCAAAAATGGTAACAAATTAATTACTCAAAGTATTGTCCATCGTTAGCTACTACTTTTTCCCATCTTTCTGGCAGCATACGAATTCCGCGTTGAAAGAACGACTGGTCTTTAGAGGCAATCCAAGAATCGACCCATTTTTTGCATTTCTCGTAAGATCGGAAGTACTGCTCAGACAGGCCATGAATCATTGATCGAAACAAGTAGTAGTCGGAAGGAGCAATGTCTGGATAATACGGCGGGTGGGGTAGGATATCATATTTGAGTGTTTCCAAGTAGTTTTTGACTGGCACTGCAACATGTGGTCGAGCATTGTCATGCTGCAAAATCACTTGGTCGTGTCTCTGCTCATATTCCGGTCATTTCTTCTTGAATGCTCGGCTCAAACGTATCAATTGTACAATAGTCGGTAGCGATCCCCCGTGATGGTTTTATTTGGTTTTAGCAGCTCATAATGTACTACACCCAGCTGATCTCACCAAATGCAGAGCATGAGCTTTGATCCATGAATATATGGCTTCGCCGTTGATGTTGATGCATGGCCGGGCTTACCCCACGATTTCTTACGCTTTGGATTGTCGTAATGAATCCACTTTTCACCAGTTATTCGATGCAAAAAACTCTTCCGCTTTTGCCTTTGAAGCAGCTGTTCGCAGGTGAAAAATCTCCTTTCTCTTGGCTTTAATTATGGCACTCAATTTTCTTGCTTTTGGACCATTCCCATGGCTTTAAGGCGTCATGAAATTGCTTGTTGAGTCACTCCCAAAGATTCTGCAAGTTCTTTTTGCGTTTGACACGAGTCTTTGTTCAATAATGCCTCCAATTCTGCATCTTCAAACGTTTCTGGCCTTTCTTTACGTTCCTTATCCTCCGTGTCAAAATCACCACTTTTGAACCGTCTAAATCAGTACTCACAAGTTAAAATTGATGGAGCATGATCCCTACAGTCTCACACAGCAATCGATGACCTTCAGCTGCTTTTTTCTTCAAATGGAAGCAGAAAAGTAAAGCTTCCCGCAAATTGCGTTTCGTTGGCACAAAAGTCGACATATTTGGGGTTCGAAAAACCTATGTTGTTTAGACTTCGACACAATGACACATACTAAAAACTAAAGAACCTAAAAAAGAAACTAAAAAACCTAATGATGACGCTTTAACATGAAGGTGGTTAGGTTATGGTCCGATGCGATTTAATACTAGTAACGTCCTCTCTTGTAAATTTTTTAAAACTTACTTGTACCCCCAATATATAAATTAAATATTTATATCATAAAAACAACATATATATGCAGGGTGTCCCATTATAAAACACCCAGTCGAATATTTCGAAAACCAAGCCCGGGAGAGAAAAATTTTTCAGACAAAAGTTATTTGGTTTTGAGGGGCCTATAAGATGATACCATTGGTTTGACCTTGAAGAATTATTTGAAAGTTACCTCAATTTACATGAGTCACCTCAATTTTTTTTAATGGCATCCCCTATTTTTTATTACATATTCTTGTAGCTGACCTCGAGAGCTTTCCAAAACACTATAATAAAGTATTTTTTCATGAAGTATTTTCCGAGTTATAAAGCTTGAAATAATTTCTTAATTTTACATAAACTGTAAAATATCTCGTAAAATATTTACTTTTCGATGACCTTATCTCAATACTTTTATGCACAGAATAATGAGAGGAATCAATTGGTGTAAAGAAAACACATAGTTGTTTTTAAGAAAAAATATGTAATTGTTAGTTACAAATTGTTACAAATATTACGTAGACACTCGTATAATTAACAAAATAATATAAAAATAGACTTGTGAGTAGAATATAGTTTTTGATGCGTCAATGTTTCAAAAATATTGAATACATAACCAAGTTATATTAAGAAGTCTATTTTTATTTTGTTAATTATTTAAAAATAAATAACTTTTAATTTAAACAGAACTATGATTTTAAAATAAAATTTATACAAAACCAGTAAGTGTTACATGCTCCACATAATTCTTTAACGTTTCTTAAATATTAATAGTAAATTAATCATAAAATAAAATAATATTATAAAATTAACTGTGCATATTAGTAAAATATATTCAATTTTTATATCCTATTATTTTTAATTTATTCAAAAGCACAATAATTCAATAACGTTTTTGTATCGCACAACAGGATATTATCGTGTTCATTATGAAGAAGAAAACTGGTCCAAAATTTTATCATATTACACGTTTTCAATGAAAACAAACATAAATATCATCAATCGCGCTAAAATGATTGATGACGCGTTCCATTTCATGATTGAGCGCCAGTCCGACTCTTATATGTTCTGGAAACTAACAGATTATTTATTGCTAGAGAGAGATTTTGTTTTGTGGTATCCTATGCTGAAAATGTTTGAATATATGTCGAATATTATTCCAATTAATGAAAACTCCACTGGTATTATTTTTAAGGTAAATAGCTTATCTTTTAATAATGGATGCTATTAGTTATTAGCAGACAATATTGCTTATTGTATCGACACACATAATTTTTAGAGGAAACATTAATGTACACTGGCGGACATCGATTTGTTCCTTAACCCCTTTCCGCGGGGCAAGGGGAATATGGAGAAGATGGAGAATATCCGTGGCGCCACCCAGCGGCGGCCCTGTTTTACCGCTCCTGATTTGTCATATCCATATTCCCCTTGCCCCGCGGAAGTCACGGAACAAATCGATGTCCGCCAGTGTACTTATAATATATTAAGTGACATGATTCAAACATGATACATTATAATTTTATTTCAGAATAAATAATAATACAGTAAAAAATTATTTGTTGTTTCTTCCATTAGTATATTAATTCAAGACACTTTTCGTATTTTATATTAATTAAAAAAAATTTTTTTACTTAAAAATATTAAATCTACAATATACATTTCTTATAACTTATGAAGGAAGTTCATGTCATTATTTTAGCAAAAATTAAGCGATTTGGTTCACTACATCTTTGAGATACTAAAGGATGTACAACATCTACCAAAGAATGACTTTGTTCAATGTTTAAAAGAAGAAATTCTAAAATAGTCATGTATGGTCATGCGAAATGTTTGGCAATGGCCAAGGAAGAGTTATTACACTATCTCGATCATTCAAATATGTAATTTTCTCTACATTTATTCATAAAATGTGTTAACAAAGCGTAAATTTATCTCACGCTTGATAAGTTTTAGTTTTTTTTACAAAAATACAAAACAATAAGCAAAGTGTTTTGAATGAAGGTAATATATGAACATTTTTATTTTTCTTTTCAACGTAATAGAATACCACCAGGAAAGAGGAATTGGGTATACTGTAATGGTTTACTTACAGCAAATGTATCTCTGTGGAACCTTGTAAAAGATAAATGGATAAAAAATGAAATAAACCATGATCTTTTACCATACTTAACTTGTACTCAAGATTCTGTTATTTTATTGGGTTACTTTCCGTATATTTTATATTGTATATTTAGTCCTATCACATATACAACCGAAGATATTGCAATTATCCGTTCCAATATAAACATTTTTCATTCAATTATTTCGAAACATGCTAACGATTATAACATGCTGAAAATATTATCACATTTGGACGTTATGAAACCTAAGTAATAATATTTGTTTCTAGAAATAAATATTGTCTTTTTATGATGACTTTTATTGCAATTTTGTAAATATAATTATAAATGTCTGTATTGATTTTTATAGAGAGATTAGTACAATCATAGCATTAACCGACATCATTAACCACGTATGTTCTCAGAAACACCTTGATGTGGTAAGTAAAATATGGACAAATATACTATATCGTCATACTTGCACGCACACACGTGTACGCACGCATGCAATTTGCTATTTCATATATATAAATACGTATGTGTAAATGCATGTTTCGCAAATATTTTATGTGTACGCTAGTAATTTACGTAGAAAATGAAAAATTTTGTTGTGCGACGATATGCTAAATGTTACTTTTATTGTGGAATGACGAGTGTTATTTATTAAACGTCTAAATAATTTTTGTTTCAGATAAATCTTCACGCCAATCAACACATAACTGACAATCTACAAATTGCAAGAATTGTACACAAGATTCTAACACGTTCGTCTCAAATTAAAAATCAAATAGATTATTTTCAATTTATATATTGATTATTCTAATTATAAGCTCAAAAACATAAATTTTGTGTGTATCCCTAAACATTTAAAAACGACAAAGCGTTCTAGTGCATTATTATTGCCAAATATTTCTTCAATTTAAAAAATTTTTTAATATTATTTTTCTTTACTTCTAATTTTATTTCTGGTTAGATATTACTTATTTTATTTTTATTATAAGTTTATTATAAGTTTATTATAAGTTCTTTTCATTTTTTGTATCCATTATGTCATCTGTCATTTTTAGTTCTACGTTATTTGCATGTTATTAATTTTATACTAATAATATTACTGTTGTAACAAAGATGTGCATTATGAATTAATCTTGCATTATGTAACTTATAATAGATTAAATAATTATTTTGCATTATTACTCTGACTTTTTATTAAACATTTTCTGCAAAATGCTATTATTGCTAAGCTATTATTTCCAAAGCTTATTTTTATACTATTTAAAAATCTTGTTACAAAAAAATTCTGTTACCTTAACTAAAAATCTTTTTACTTTTCTTACCCTAATAGTAATTTGTGAATAATAATTATTCTTAAATGTTCACTTAATTATTTAGTTTAATATATTGTTGATGTTGGAAGCTTTTTTGTATTATAGAGTAAAAATTTTTGTTCATTCAGCAAATTTGCAAAAGAGAAACATACTATAATAGATTCTGAGAATGACAAAAAATAATTTGTAGAAAGTCAAATCCTGGAAGTTCTTTAGATGTGTAACAGTGGATTTCTGTGCTGCGGATAGTCGCGGTTATCCAGTGTTCGGGCGGTGGGATCGAAGGCTGAGTGAATAGGCGTGCGTTTGTATCTTATAACTAGGCTTTATTATATGACTAACTTATACACTAACTTATCTCTACTATATACAGAATCCGGTACTGCCGGCTTAATGTTTCGCTGTTGGCGCTGGTGCGCGTGAATGTGGCTTAACGCGGCGGTACGTGTTCGACTCGGTTCGCCGGAGTTCGGCGGTACGATCTCGGAGTTCGGCGGTACGGTCTCGCGGACGGAGATCGGGCGAGATCGGCGGGCTCCGCGGTACTTCGGTGGCGCGGGGCGGCTTGCGGAGATCGGGCGGATTCGGCGGACTTCGCGGTATTTCGGCGGCCCGGTTACGAATTAATTCGTACGGCGGATTAAAAGGATGTTTCGGAGAGGTGGAGGCCTCTCATCACGAGGCGGGGGTTGCCGCTCAACTCGCGGTATGCCACTCAGCACGTGGGCTTCGGAGGTAGCTACTCAGCTCGTAGCTGGCTCAGTATGCGGATAGGTAACTGTCGCTCAACGCGCGACTCTCGATGATGCTCAGCTCGCACCCTGGAGGAATTGCTTGCTCAGCACGCAAGCGGACAGGATCCGGAGACTATATCCCGGTGGATAGACCAGCTCAGCACGCTGGTCGGAAGGAACATGTTTAACGCTAACAATTCGGCGGTACTTATACCCGCAGGTCGGTGACAGGCGGGTTGGTGCGGCGCGGAGATAATTGTTTATGTCGGGGGTGACAGGACGCGTTTGTTATTCGGAACGCTTCGTTACACCCCCCCTTCGCAGATTCAAACTCGCTAATACAAGAAACGGTTTTTATTGAGGCGATCTTACAGTAAACTGCCCGTTGGGCCTTCGGCGGATGACTAAGTGCCCTGGCTCGTGCGGTGGTGTATCCGGCCCCACGGTATGTCTCGGACGATGACCTCCGGCAGGGTACTATACCCCGTCGTTGGTGCCGGTGGGGACGGTTTGACGATGAGCGGGGGTTCGGCCGGGGCCTCGTCGGTGGAAGTCTCCGGCGGCGGTGGCGGGTTGGTGGTTGCGACCGAGTGGTTTCCGGGTGTCTCCGGCTCGTCGAGGTCGGAGAGCGACCCGAAGAGCTCCTCGAGCTCCGTGGTCAGCGCGGAGGCGGTTCGCACGGTCTCGGCGTACAATATTTCCTGCCGGGAGGCGGTGGAGCGGCTGCGGACTTGAGCGGGTGGAAGCCCTCGTTTCTCCAAGCTTACTGAGGGCCTGGTGCGCGGCGTGGCCTCCGGGGGTGGCACTCGCCGTGGTTTCTGTGGCGGCTCCAGCGGCTTTCCCTCTTTCGTCTTTGCCATGTTGATTCCGTTTGCGATCTGTACGGTATCTGACTCGTTGTCGTTTGCATCGTCCCTTTATACTTGGTTGTCGGTCGTGAGTCTCGGGCAGTCCTTCAAATCTTTAATGTGCGCGGTTTCTATTCGCTGTACATTGGTGACGTCACGGATCCGTACGACGACCGGGGAGATGTACTCTTGTACGGTGTATGGCCCGGCGTATCGTGGCGCGAGTTTCCCGACGAATCCGGTGTCGGCGTGGGATAGCGGGTGCTCTCGTTTGAGCACATGGCTGCCGACGGCGGGTTTCCATTCTCGGCGGCGGAGGTTGTAATATTTTTCCTGTCGTGTCGTTGCCTCGCGCTGTTGTCTCAAGGCTTCCTCGAATTTGGCTCGCAGCTTTTCCGTTTCTCGTACGCGCGCCGTCGGGCGGGCCGGTGTTTCCGCGTCGTCCGCTAGGCTGATCTCGTGCTGCGCGCGCAGTGTGCCCGGGGCGGTGAGCTCGCGGCCGTACGTTAGCATGGCCGGGGTGAAACCGGTGCTGTCGTGGACCGCGGTGTTGGCCGCAAAGATTAGTTGTGGCAGCTTCTGGTCCCAGAGACGGTGATTTGCTCCGACGTACTGGGCAACCATTGTCTTTACCGTGCGATTAGCTCGCTCGACCGGATTGCACTGCGGCGAGTACGGCGGCGTAAGGCGATGATTGATTCCCGCGCGAGCAAGCATCCCGCGGAATTCACGGCTTTGAAATTGTCGGCCGTTGTCGGTGATGACGCGGTGCGGACAACCGTGCCGGAGGATCACATCCTCTTCCACGCTTCGTGTGACTGCTGCGGCGGTGGCTTGTCTCAGTGGCCGTACTGTTATCCATTTTGAAAAGACATCCTGGCACATCAGGATCCACGTATGGCCTGCGGTGGATCTCGGTAGCAGGCCAATCAGATCGATCGCGACCACGAGGTTGGGCGCGTCTACTTCCGAGTGGTGCATCAATCCCGCGGTTGTTCGTTGTTGCGGTTTGTACCGCTGACAGTTCCAGCAATGACGCACGTATTCGGTGGCCTGTCGGAACATCCCCGGCCAATAATACCTCTGGGCCAGCCTTTTGGTGGTCTTGGCGATTCCCAGGTGTCCGGCGGTATCGGCGTCGTGGCATTCTACCAGTGTGCGGCCCCGTAGTGGCTTTGGCACGCAAAACTTCCACGCGGTCGGATCGTCTTCGTTCTCCGGTAATCGTCCTTGTATATGGCGGTATAATTGTCCGTTCTCTATGCGGTAATCTGGATGTTTATGAGGTTCTCGCTGGACCGCTTCCGTCATCCGGTTGTACCAGGCACACCTTTCTTCAGGTTCGATGACTGCGAGGTCCCAGTCTGTAGCCTCGGCTACCTCCTCCCCCTTCTCTAGAGGCTGGCGTGACAGCGCATCCGGCACGTAGTTTAGGGCTCCCTTTCGGTATTCCACGTCGAATTCGTGCTGCTGTAGAGCCACGGCCCACCGCGCCAGTCGTCCGGTCGGGTTTTCCAGTCCGCGAAGCCACCGTAGTGAGAAATGGTCGGTGATGACCTTAAAGCGGTAACCCTCCAGGTACGGTCTCATTTTTTCGATACCCTACACGACCACGAGGCATTCCTTCTCGGTGGCGGAGTAATGTCGTTCCGCCGCTCGTAACGTACGGCTGGCGTACGCCACGACTCGCTCCTGGCCGCTGACGTCCTGCGTGAGCACGGCTCCTAGTCCCACGTCGCTGGCGTCGGTCTGCAGCACGAAGGGCACGTTAAAGTTCGGGCACTGCAATACTGGTGCGGTGGCAAGGTGGTCGCGGGTTTTGCGGAAAGCGGCTTCTTGCTGCGGGCCCCATTCCCATCGTTTCTTTTTGTGCAGGAGGTCGTTTAGAGGGGCCGTTGTTGTGGCCACGTTTGGAATGAACCTGCGGTACCACGATACCATTCCGAGAAATCGGCGTAGTGCGGGCAGCGTCGTCGGCGGCGGTATCTCCAGTATCGCTCAGACCTTTTCCGGGTCGGTTCTTAAGCCTTGCTGGTCGACGACGTGGCCCAAGTATTTCAGGCTTGTTCGTCCGAACTGGCATTTATCGGTGTTGATGCGTAGGTTCGCTTGCAGCAGACGCTGCAGTACCTCCCTCAGGTTCCGTAGATGTTCTTCGAACGTGCGGCCAAGTATTACGATGTCGTCCAGGTACGCGAAGGCTCGAGGCTCCATGTCTGGACCGATCACTTGGTCCAGCAACCGTTAAAACGTGGCGGGAGCGGCGTGCAGGCCGAACGGCATGACCCGGAATTGAAACTGGCCCCGTCCGGGAATTGTGAATGCGGTCAACGGGCGGCTGTCCGGGTAAAGTGGCACCTGCCAATATCCGTTTTTTAAATCTATCGTTGAGAGGAATTTAGCCTCCCTTAATTGATCCAGGATGTGCTGGACAGGCGGCAGTGGATAGGCATCCCGGATGGTGGCGTCGTTGACTTTCCTGAAGTCCATGCAGAATCTGTACCGTCCGTCCTTCTTTTTAGCTAAGACGACCCCTGAATTCCAAGGGCTGCTCGTCGGCTCGATGCATCCTTCCTTGAGCATGCTGTCTATCTCGGTGTCCACCACACTCTGCAGCGCGGGGTTGAACGTGCGGTATCTCTGCCGGATCGGTGCTTGGTCTCCTTTTAGGCGGATGCGGTGCTCTGCTAGGGTGGTGGTGCCCCGGCATGCTTGGAACCGTGGTAGCATCTCGTCCAGCAGTCGCTGGAGTTCCCTCTTCTGCCGTTCGGAGCAGTCAGCCAGTCCGGTCGTGATGTTGGAAGCTTTTTTGTATTATAGAGTAAAAATTTTTGTTCATTCAGCAAATTTGCAAAAGAGAAACATACTATAATAGATTCTGAGAATGACAAAAAATAATTTGTAGAAAGTCAAATCCTGGAAGTTCTTTAGATGTGTAACAGTGGATTTCTGTGCTGCGGATAGCCGCGGTTATCCAGTGTTCGGGCGGTGGGATCGAAGGCTGAGTGAATAGGCGTGCGTTTGTATCTTATAACTAGGCTTTATTATATGACTAACTTATACACTAACTTATCTCTACTATATACAGAATCCGTTTGTTATTCGGAACGCTTCGTTACAGATGTATAATTACAAGATTAAACGAGCCCGCCGAAGGCGGGCGAAGTTTGATCAGAATTATATGAAGCGTCTCGTTCGAAGATGATAGTAATGTAGTTATGCTTGTCATACCGAAATACCACAACGTTTAGAGTATTTAAATTTAAATATGGCGCCATAACCTTTTTTTTTTGTTAGGTTAGATTCCTCGAGGTGGGCAGCGGCTGAAACCTGGTCGGCAAACACCGCCGACCAGGTGAACGCCAACGCGGAGGCAGAGGAGTTAAGAGGCATGGCCCAACGTCTTTGCGACGCGGCCATGCCCCGTTGTAAGCCCGCCCCCCGCCGGGCTGCATATTGGTGGTCTGAGGAGATTGCGGACTTGAGGCGTCAAGCCAATTTGGCGCGCCGCAATCTCCTCCGTGCCCGGCGGCGAGGGGCGGGCAGAGGTGAAGAGTGTGCAATGGCGCGCAGTGAGTTCCTTGCCGCGCGGAATTCGCTGCGGGCGGCCATTTGCACGGCCAAGGCCAGGGCCTGGGAAGATCTCATCCGTGAGCTCGACCAGGACCCCTGGGGGCGCCCGTATCGGATCGTGTTGAATCGTTTGCGTCCGGCGGCGCCCCCTACGACTGGAACTCTTGACCCCGAGTTTCTGGAACAGGTGGTGGAGGCCTTGTTTCCCCGATAGGAGGTTAAGCTCCCTCCAAAAGGAGAGCCTCCCCCCTGGAACCCGGAGCTCGGGGTCTCAGAAGAGGAGTTCGTCCGGGCCGCAAAGAAATTGGGGGCCAAAGGTAAGGCCCCCGGCCCGGACGGGGTCCCTGGTCGGGTGTGGGCCCTGGTGCTTGGCGAAGTGGGTGCTCGCCTGAGGCATCTGTTCGACACATGCCTCAGGACGGGCACTTTTCCCTCCTTGTGGAAACAAGCGAGGCTCGTGCTTCTCCGCAAGGAGGGAAAGCCGGCGGACGCACCATCGGCCTACAGGCCGATTTGCTTGCTCGATGAGATCGGAAAGTTTTTTGAGCGAATCATCGCTGGCCGACTCATCGAGCACCTGTCGCGAAGTGGTCCCAATGTCAGCCGGAACCAGTTTGGTTTCCGAGAGGGCCTTTCAACTACCGACGCAATTGTGTCGCTTAAGGCCCTCTCGGACCAAATAACCGGGGAGGGAGGTGTGGCGTTGGCAGTGTCTCTGGACATTGTCAACGCCTTTAACTCCCTCCCATGGAGTTCCATGGCTTCCCCCAGTACTTGCGTGATATAATCTTCGATTATTTCCGCGACAGGCAGCTCCAGTACACCAACAAACTGGAGCTGGCAATCGGCAGGCCGATTCAATGCGGGGTTCCGCAGGGGTTAGTGTTGGGGCTCTTGCTATGGAACCTCGCTTACGATAAGGTGCTCCGCACGGCGCTCCCCTGGGGCAGTCGTCTGCTATGTTATGCAGACGACACACTCGTACTGTCCCGGGGGAGCACATGGCTGGAAGCGCGTGACGGCGCCAACACCGCCGTCCGCGCTGTCGTGCGCTCCATACGGCAAATGGGTATGGAGGTTGCCCCTGCAAAGACAGAGGCTATGTTCTTTCACAGCAAGGAGAAGGGGCAACCTCCCCCCACCCAGCTTTGGGTTGGGGAGGTCCGCGTCCAGGTGGGGCCCACCCTTAAGTACTTGGGCCTCACCTTGGATGGGCTCTGGGGGTTCGTCAAGCATTTTGATAATGTATCCCCCAGAGCAGACAGGATGGCGGTAAGTTTAGGCCGCCTCCTGTCGAACGTCGGTGGTCCAGGCGGCCGCGTGCGCCGCCTTTACGCGAACGTGGTGCAATCGGTGCTCCTTTATGGAGCACCGGTATGGTCCGAGGCTGCGGCAGCCAACCGCAAAATTCAGGCGACCCTACGACGGGTTCAGCGGCGGTTGGCTATTCGCGCAGCTCGGGTCTACTGCACCACCTCATACGCGGCGGCCACGGTCCTGGCGGGTTCCGTCCCCATCGTTATCCAGGCCAAATCGTGCGCCGAAGTCTATCGGCGCACGAGGAGGCCGGGCGGAGTGGGGCGGGCCCGTCTGGCACCAAGAGTGGTCGCCGAAATAAGGAGGCAAGCCCGTCAGGGCGCTCTGGAGGATTGGGAAGCCTCACTCTGGAGCGCCTCGGCGGGCAAGTGGACCATCGACGCCATCCGGCCCTGTCTACCCGATTGGGTAGACAGGCGCGGACGCGGACTGACGTACCATGCGACACAGGTACTTACGGATCACGGGTGTTTCGGATCCTACCTGTGTCGCATCGGCCGGGAGCGCACGACGCGGTGCCATCACTGCGCGGCCGGTAGGGACTCGGCGCTTCACACGTTGCGGGAGTGCCCTGCTTGGGACACGGAGCGCCGGGCCCTATCCGATGTGATAGGCACCGCAAACCTCTCCCTCCAGGTAATCATTCCAAAGATTCTGGAGGGAGAGGCAAGCTGGAATGCGTTTATCTCCTTCTGCGGCAGTGTTATGTCGCAGAAGGAGATAGCAGAACGCATTAGGAGAGGGGAGGTGGAGGTGGTGCCTCCTCCCTCCCCCTCCCAAGGAGGAGATGGCGGCGATGGGGGTCCGCCCCCTCCATCATTAAGGAGGGTTAGGCGGATACCCCGCCGCCGCCTCGCGCACTTGCGCGACTAGCAGCGGCGGGGTCCCCCCTGGGGCATCCTTTACAGGATGCACTAGGTTAGTGCGGGGGGACCCCGCCACTACCTCGGACAAGAGGTTTGTTGCGCGCTTTTGCGCGCTTGTGTTGAGAGGAGGTCCTCCCCCGCGGGGCGGTCATTCATTTGACTGCCTCGTGTGAGTTGGGGGACCTCCTCACCTTTTCGTTACCCGCGCGTCCGATTTCTCGGGCGCGCGGAACTGAGAGGTTGGGGGGGACTCCCGAGGGGCACCCAATCTGGGTGCTCCAAGTAAAATAGGGAGTCCCCCCCTGGGGGAGGGGTCTTTTTAAACCCTTTCCCCTCTAGGTAAAGTTAACCGGGAGGGAGAACCCATTTTTCTCCCTCCCGGTGGGGTGTGGCCGCCTCGGGGGCTGGGGCCCCTGGGGCACCACGGCCCCCCCAACAACATCTGGGAGGGGCGGGGGAAGGTCTCGGGGTGTCGGGCCTTCTCCATTAGGACAGACAATGGGGGAGAGGATGCTCCATCTTCCTCTCCCCCCGAGAAGAGGTCGTCTTAGACGACCAGCCCGAGGGGTGGGTGGATGAATACCACTGGTGATGCCCACTCACCCCTCACTATGGGCTAAGGAATGGCACCCCGGGGAGGTTTTAGTGGGTATGCCCAGGGGGACTTGCCTCCCCCTGGGTGAGTCCCACATAACCCCAGGGACCCCCCAGGGTCTCTGGGGTACCTATAAAAGGTTTCCTCCTCGACAAAAAAAAAAAAAAAAGGTTCCTCGAGGTGGAAATCCTTTATAGATACCCGTGAGGTTCGGGGGAACCCCACGAGTTATGCGGGAGTCCTCGGTAAGCCAGAAAGAAGACCTAGACTTACCGGTATACCCGCTAAAACCACCCCGGGATAGCCTTCCCGTGTCCTTGGTGAGAGGGGGAGAGGAATCACCTAATAGCATACGTCTGTCCCGCTCTCGGGCTGGCCCAAATGGCGAAGGGCCTCACCAAATTATATAAGTTTGGGGGGGAAGCTGGGCTCCAACAGCCCCCCACCACCCTAAAGGGGAACAGATCAGCCGAGAGCCCCCGCTCTCGGCTGGCCCCCGCTGGGAGAGAGAGAGCCTCTCCCAGCATTCATCCCTCACGCGGGAGAGGGAGTACCTCCTGTAACAGAGGAGGGTCCCTCTCCCATGAGGGGAGGTCCTCTGAGTTGGGCCAGGTATGAACCTTACCCAACCGGCTAGCGAGGACCTCAACCCCCAAAGTACCTCCTGTTAGGGTGGGCAGACGCAGGGTCCCCCCGAGGTTGTATGGCCCGAAGATGAGGACCAGCCCCGGGGGAAGGACCCTGCGTCCTCCTAACCCGAGCCCCCCCTGGGGGGGGGGTGTAAACCGGGGGAGCATCCCCTTAACAGGAGGACCTCCCTCGGGAAAATTGACTCCTGTGAGGGAGTACAGCCGCTGGGACCCCCTATTTTTACTTGGATCAGACAGTTGGTCTGGCTCTCGGGGGACCCAGCGGCTATCAGGCGGCCCTCTGATGGGCAAAACGGCGATGGGAAATTCTCCTTACCCTCCTCCTGACTGGAGGAGGGGGGACCCCATCGCCGTTATTATCGTCGCTGTCAGGTGGGGGAGATGGGAGCACCTTCACCTGCCCCCGTCTAAGGCGCTCCGCCTAAACCTTCTGCGTCATAACTTTGACGCAGAATTCGGAGACGGCGCGCCATTTGTCCTCTTCCTCCAGCATCTGGCGAGCCAGAGCTGGGAGGGAGAGGTCCTCGCCAACCATTGCGGTCAAGACTCGGCGCTCTTTAGTCCAGGCAGCACACTCCCGCAGAGTGTGCTCGGCCGAGTCTTGACCGGCCGCACAATGGTGGCACGCTGCCGTGTGCTCCCGGCCTATCCTGCACAGGTACTGACTAAAACAGCCATGATTGGTCAGGTGGAACTCCAGCCCGCGTCCGCGCCTGTCCGCCCACCTGAGCAGACAGGGCCGGATGGCGTGGATGGTCCACTGGCCCGCCGTGAGGCCCCCCAAGGCAGACTGCCAACGGATGATGGCCTCCCGGCGGGCGTCCCTCCTAATTTTGGCCACGACCCCAGGTTTAAGGCGGGCACTCCCGGTACCGTCGACGGCCCTCGTACGCTTGTAAACAGAGGCGTACGAAGCCGCCAAAAATTCCACCGGGATGATGCCCGCCAGGGCCGTGGCCGCCGCAAATGATGTGGTGCAGTAGGACCGGGTAATTCTTATGGCAAGTCGGCGCTGGAGGCGGTGAGCCACCACTTGGCTACGCCTACTCTTATGGCGCCATAACCTTCTCCGGCCCTCTACCTCCTTCCGCCTTCATTATTATTTTGTGTAAGAACTTAGAATTATCACTACTGAAGATGATAGTGGGTATTGATTATTTATTGTTATCTTTTCTTCCTCTTTTTAGGAGGGGGGTATATTAGGGCGGGAGACTATCATCTTCGAACGAGACGCTTCATATAATTCTGATCAAACTTCGCCTGCCTTCGGCAGGCTCGTTTGATCTTGTAATTATATTATCTCGTCTCGTTCTCGATGATAGTAATGTAGGTTTTTAGCGCTTGTGATAATTCTTTATTGTGTATTTATTTATGTCAGAACACAATATTAATATAAATGAAAAGGAAGAAGTTTATATTTATTATAAAATCGCTTGTGCAAACAGATCGTTGGGTGTCTGAATGGGTCTATTATAGAATTTAAAGAAAGTTTGGGAATTGGGAGTCCATCCAGCACTACGTCTTATAACCGTAATATCTACGCCTCTTTTATGAGCCTTAGATACCGCTGCGTGTCTTGTACTGTACGCTGTAAAATGATTTGTGTCAATGCCAGCTTTTCCAAGAAGTGATTTGATCCAATGACCGATAGTTTGTGAGGATGCAGCTCCATATGGTTTTACCGTTGTAATGAATAATGTTTTAACATTATTCTTCCTTATATTCTTGGTATAATTCAAATATTCTAATACAGCAGATGCAACGCATAAACCTTGTCTTTCTTTAAAAAAGGGTAATATCAATTCTGGTTGGAAAATCCCTGGTTTGGATGTTTTAATCTGATCCATTATTTTTATGTTTATACTGTTAATAGTTCTTGTAATATTATCAATGTTTATCAATGAATGTTTGAAGTCTTTGAGCAGTTGTTAACGCTAATAGCGTTGCCACTTTTTCAGCGGCATCTTTTAATTTAAATTCTTTGATAGGATGGATTTTTTCAAGGTAATTTAAAACTGGAGTAACATCCCAAGTTGTAGTATACTTTGGCTTAGTTGGTCTTTGTTTATATACACCCTTCATAAATCGAGAAATTAGACCATCACTATTTATATCAATTGTTGAGATCAGGGAGATGGCAGAACGAGCGGTATTTAAGTATTATAGCTTCCACCGTTCTTAAATCTAATATTTAAAAAGTGAATGATATTTGATGTTTTTGGATTAAAAAGATCTACATTTCTTTAAGTGTGTGAACTCCCACCAATGTTTTAAACTGCTCTCATATTGTTTGAGTGTTGTATTTGTGACCATCACATCCACTGACTGTTCATTGATACCTTTCAATAAGAACGCCGACCTGATAATTTGCCGGCCACCAATGAAAGGTGGGATGCTAATGGATGATTTTTTTTTCTGCATGGAGACAATAAGAGCGAATTATTGGATTTTAACGTAACGGCAGGTTCAGTAAGAAGTGGCAAGAAAAGAGAGTACCAAGGTTGTGTTGGCCATAAGGGCACGATTACTATCCCTACCGCCTTATCGTTTATTAATTTCCTTAACGTACGTAAAATGAGTGCAAAAGGAGAGAAGGTATAGAATGATTCATTTTTCCAAGACTTTGTAAAAGCATCAATCGACTCAGCTTCGGATTCGATCAAGGAATCTGGAGAAAAATCTCTTGCATTTTTTATTCAACCTAGATGCAAACAGATATACTGAAAAAGGACCAAATGACTTTTCAATTTGGTCAAATGCAGAGTGGGAGAGTTCCCATTCAGTGTCTGTGTTGGTGATGCGTGAAGCCCTGTCAGCTTCAACATTATCTTTTGAGCTAATGTAAGATGCTCTCAGCCATATTTTCCTCCCTTCGCACCAATTCCAGATCTCTCTGGAGAGTTCACTAAGATGTGGAAATTGAACTCCACCCGCTCTATTAATGTATGCGATTGCCGTAGTGTTATCTAAACGAAGAAGAATTTCACACTGTGAAAAGTCTGAGGCAAAGCACCTCAGGGCGAAAAAGGCAGCTAGTAATTCTAAATAATTAATATGATTCCTTTTTTCTTGTTTATTCCAAAACCCCGACGTACTTACTTCATTGCAGAAGCAGCCCCAGCCTGATAAAGAAGAGTCCGAAAAAATTTCGAAAGAAAAGTTTTGAGTTTTTATTGGGTTTGACCCCACCATAGCATTGTATTTCCACCAAGACAGATCCTCTATCATACACTTTTTAACGTAAATTTTTCCTTCATAGTTACCATTAAATTTTAATGCTAGAAATTTTTGTCTCTCAAGTCTTTTACAGTGAATGAAATCATAAGATACTGCTGGACAGGCTGCTGTTAAAATACCTAAAAATTTTGCAAATGTTCTAATCTTATATCCATTTCCTACTTTGAGTGTATTCACGAAGTCAATTATCTGATTTTTCTTTATGTCTGTTAGATTTAATAAAAAATCTAAAGAGTCAATTATAAACCCCAGATATTTGCATCTCTGTTTGGCAACTAGAGAACTTTTTGGAAAATTTATAATAAAGCCCAAATTTTTGAGAAACTTTATAATTTTATGAACCTGTCTCTCGCATACGGCTTTCGAATTATTACTGAACAGAAAATCATCTAAATATAAAATGAATAACATTCCATCAAGTCTTAGTTTGTTAACTATGGGTTTCATTATTTTCGTGAATACATATGGACTAGTGCATAATTCGAATGGTAAGCACAAGAATTGATAAATATTTCCCATAAATATGAATCTAAGAAGTTTTCTGTGTTTTTTGTAAATAGGTACTAAGTAATAAGCATCTTTGAGATCTAGAAAGCTCATAGTCTCCCTTGGATAGCATATCCAGAGCATGCCTAATGTCTTTTAGTTTAAAATGTGGTGGATCAATGAATTTATTTAACTCTTTGAGATTTATAATAAATCTATGTGTTCCGTCTGGTTTAGGAACGAAAAAGTAGGATGAGATAAATTTATCTTTACATTTAGTGCATTTTTCGATAGCACCTTTCTTTAGTAATTTAACTATTTCTAATTGAATTTTTTGTGACTCTTTCTCAGGCCAGAGTTTTTCCTTAGGAGGAAGATTTTGAAACGGAATTGAGTGAAAGGGATTCGATATCCTTGCAAGTAATTTAGTATCTTTTGGTCTGAAGTGATTTGCCTCCATCTGTTTACGAAGTGACGAAGGCGTCCTACTATCTTTTCTACCTGATTTATTTCTTTGATGATGACTGGCTCGTCGTCTGAGGCGACGGCTTCGTTGAGGTTGGTCGGGGAGCTTGATACGCCTTCTTCTTGAAGTGGAACTGGCGACGTCTTTGCTGATAAGCCACCTGTCGGTATCTTGCAGGTAGGTATTTCAAGTTTCCCTGAATCCGAGATTTGGTAGTAATCTTCAGTATAACCTTATTTTTTATTTCTGTGCATGCTTTCTCAATTTCCTTTGCGTCTTTGACTTTTTCCTTTAGATTGTTTCCATACAGTCATTCGTCAGACAGCATGGCATCCACAGTTGGTTTTATATTTTTATTTAACTATGGTGTGATAAATGATTTGCGAGCTATAGATTGTTAATGAAACACATCTGTCAGTATTTGGCCAGCATGGCTCAAATAATTTGTGAAAATTTCTTCTTCTGTACCGTCTTCCAAAGAGTCAATGAGTGAGGACACTGCCGCTCCTAGGGCAGATATGGCTGTACCGATACAATTCAGAGTATCCAAGAAGTGTTGATCTCACTTTTTAGCGATGTCTGCAAGGAGTGGGAGGATTTCTAAGTTTACTTTAGGGGCTTCTGTATAAAGCTCGCTCTTTCTGTTGTAATATTCCAGGATTTCTTTTTTGTTTTTGTCTGGAAGACCGTGTTTCATCCATTTTGATCCAAGTATTTACCAGTTCTGGATGATACTTCACGACCTTAAACTTAGATTCATCAAGATCCACTCCTAATGCCCTTAAAACATTATCTCTTAATGTTTTATCTTTCTCAGGATCTTCAGGGAAATTTTCCTCTGGAAATTCTTCTCGGTTGTTCCCTGAGACTGAACTTATATTTAGATCCGGGACGTTCTCTTTGTTTTTTCCATCTGGAAATTGAATAGAAAAGGAAAGAAAAAAAGATAAGAGAAGATAAGAACAAGATTGGTTGAAAAGGAGGAAGTAACAGTTAACACTTATTGTGTATCTTGTGGAATCTCCGTTCTTGTTGAACTATTCCACGACATCCGGTCTTGTTGACCCATTGGAATTGAAAGGAGACATTTATTGTCTACCTACGTTCTTGTTGGACTATCCCATAATAATTGGTCTTGTTGACCCGTCAGAATCTTGTTGATTCTGACTCTCAAATTTTCGTGTGGAAAATTGAAATATTATAGGTTAACCCTATCATAATAAGTTTGCTCGTGTGGAGCTTCACTTATAAGCATCAAGCTTACCCGGTGTGATAATTGTATGTTGTTCCTTTTTGGACAATGTCTCAACGATCTTTGTGAGGTTATGTAACTGGTTCTGTATCTTGTCGATTTTATCATCCTTTCTTCTTTTGCTTACGTGACGGTCTCGAGAATGGGACCTTGAGTGCTTTTTTTTCTTGCGTTCTGACATTATATCTATTTAAGATTTTCACACTTTAATAACTTTTTGAGGATTATACGAAAAAACGTGTCGATAGTTCGGCACAACGAAACAATAATGAAGGCGGAAGGAGGTAGAGGGCCGGAGAAGGTTATGGCGCCATATTTAAATTTCAATACCCTAAACGTTGTGGTATTTCGGTATGACAAGCATAACTACATTACTCATCGAGAACGAGACGCATAATATAATATACTAGCGTCCCCCGTCTCGTCTTTGCCCGAGATAATAGTGTGACCGAATCATATATATTGGAAATGATATTTTTCGAGCACGGACAGTAGATCTCAATAAATTTGATCGTACTCGAAGCATAACGGGAACTGATTGTGAGTAAAACCGGCGAATAAATCCGAATACAAAAACCTGGAGTGCTCCTTATATAATCTACTTGCGGATAGATGAAATCGCACACCGTCTAATGTCACTGTAATACACGGATTAATACAGCTGTAAATGATAAAAAAAGAAAACATCAATTTCTGGATGATAAAAATATTTTTAAACATGCTATATGCTTATGTCCGTCCTAGTTTATATAAGAATATGGTGTCAAAATTTGGAGGGAAAGTCGGTTCAGTAGTTTTTGAGTTATGTGAGGACAAAGAACAGGTTTCCTCTTTATACATATATTTGTATAGATAATACTTCTGCATATATACTTGTATGTATAAAGTAAAAATTTTTAGAGCAATTGTGTCCGTTTTGTCTATTAAAATGTGATAACCGAGAAATATAATGGGAGACTCTAAAATTTCTAACAATAAAATAAAAATAGTTTATTATCTTCAATACTCGAAGGTTTTTGTTTTACTAGCGTAGAAAACGTAGGAGCAAAAGATTCCGTTATAAGATACAATTAAATATTTATGTTATAAAAACAATATAAATATTTAAAAACATAGATATTTTTAAATCAAATACGTATAATATAAATTTAATTTTTAATAACTCAGGAATGCGTAAAACTTTCTTAGCATAATGTGTGACCAATATATGCTAATAGTTTCACAGAATTTAAACATTTGAAAAAATTGACACGTTAAATATATTTTTTAAGTACATTTGATGTTCTGAAATAATTTTTTGTCGTTACTGGATAAGACGAAATCTCACAAATCCGTTAGGTTGACTATAGAATATTTAGAAAAAGTTGTTTATTTGTGACCATCGGCCACCTACCTATCTTAGAAATGTATAGTTAGAAAATAAGATAGCGATAAGAAAATAGGAAAACTTTCAGGCAGACCTTATATGATTTACAAACATGATTCACGAATTTGTTTAACGAATAGAACCTTCCCGAAAAGTAGACGGGCACTTTTCTGGATATAAAAAAGGTATTCTCAATATGCAGCAGTTCAAAAAAGGAAACTCTCAAGAGCAGTTCGACTAACAAGGAAGGTGTCGGAAGTGTCCCCCTCCGATTTTGAAGAGCTTTTAATATGTTGTTCTCTAGATCAAAATAGGGAGAAGTTTTTTTTTATACGTGCCCATACGGCTTTTTAGGAGGTGAAACGCTCCTTAAAAAAAAACCGGTTTTTCTTTTTCGAAGCGAATATTTCCAAAACTAAGAAAAATAGAACAAAAATTCAAACTGGGTATTAAATGGCTTGATGAGTACTAAAAATAATGCAAACAATTTTTTTAAAAAATATTTTTCAAAAAACCTTGCTCCTCTAACTTTTTTTTTAAATTTTGAATTTCTATTTTCACCATCTTAAAGGTTATTTATTTACGAATTCATCCATGTATATTAAAGTTATGTTGCGTAATATCATTTTCGAGAATTAAAAACGCCTCCGTACATACGCTATTTGTGTCGGTCCATGCGCTCGATTCTTCGCGCAACGCATTTTCCTGTAATCAAAAGATGACGAATATACTTGGAGGACATATCCATATATAATCACGAAAGTTTTTATCACATATATAATAGCTTGAGCACTTATATAAAATTTAAAACAAGTTTAAAAGTCTATAAGACGAATAATTTTATCGTTGGAAGAAATATAAAATGTCATCGCTTTGCGAGAATCGGTTTAATACATAACATAGTACGTAACATAGTAATTTTATTGTGCACCCTTAATTAAATTGTGTGAACTATTAATCGTTGCAGTTATATAGGTATTAATTTTGAAAATATTGTTTGTTAATATGTATCTATCAATGTTTATAGACAGAGTAGCTGAAAAGTTTTAGCACAGCCGAAGTGTACAGCTAGATTGGCTCATACTGATGATAAAACTCAAATACCATTATGCAATATTCGCAATAGTTATTGAGTTATTAATTAAAGTGTCTGAGTCAATGCGTGCGTGAGAAAGTGGTAGGTTGGGCTGTTCGGCTTCCTCCTTATACATGTCGGCAACATTGAAAAGCAGGTAGAACAAGTAAAATCGAGTAGAAAAGTCCTTTATCACTTTGTTGTTTTTGCAATAATTAACAAGAAATTAATTTAAAAAGATAAGCCAATCCGCGCGAGTAAAAGCGCGCGATGAGAAGAGACCTCCCCATTGCAAGATGATAGAAGCCAGTCGGCCATACGGCAAAGGGGATGGGAGGCGCGATCTATAAAGGACAAACGCGGATCTTCGCATCAAACCTTATCCGGATAAAGATCCGCGTTCGCTGCGGCGATTGTCCTTTGTAGATAGCGTCTTCCATCGCTTCGCCGTACGGCCGACCGGCTTCTATTATCTTGCAATGGGGAGGTCTTTTCTCGTTGCGCGCTTTTATTCGCGCCTACCTTTTTAAATTAATTTCTCGTTAATTATTGCAAAAACAACAAAGTGGTAAAGGACTTTTCTACTTGATTTTATCTATTCTACCTGCACACTTCGGCTTTTTCAACATTTTTCAGACACTCTGTATACAGGGTGTCCCAGCGCATTTGTGCCAACACTTGTGAGCAGGTAGGGCACAGTAAACTGAACAGAAAAGTCCTGTACCATTTTGCTAAATTCGCAATAATAATCGAAATATTTCATATTGAAGTTAGGCGAATAAGAGTGCGCCAGGATACAAGGAGACAAGCGCTCGAACCGCCTGAGCTATAGTCTAGTGTGTCCGCTAGGGTGGGTCAAAAAAACAAAAATTTATAAACGGGAATTGTAATAGCGCGGAAAAGTTGTTACAACTCAACACAAACTCGTATAAAAAAGTTCGGCACGATCGGACCATTTTTATATTGGCGATTTGTAACTAACAATTACATATTTTTTCTTAAAAACAACTATGTGTTTTCTTTACACCAATTGATTCCTCTCATTATTCTGTGCATAAAAGTATTGAGATAAGGTCATCGAAAAGTAAATATTTTACGAGATATTTTACAGTTTATGTAAAATTAAGAAATTATTTCAAGCTTTATAACTCGGAAAATACTTAATAAAAAAATACTTTATTATAGTGTTTTGGAAAGCTCTTGAAGTCAGCTACAAGAATATGTAATAAAAAATAGTGGTTCCCATTTAAAAAAATTAACTTGACCTTTAAATGACCTTCACATTCACAATCGAGGTCAAATTCAATATCGCCATTCAATAGCCAGGGAAAAATACTAAAACTTATATCTGAAACTTTTTTTCAGAAAGTGCATTCCTTTCAAGATAATCCGGTGGGGAAGTTAAAATGGATCATCCTGTATATGTATAGATACGATAAAATTTTGTATGAAATATTCTACTTTTTTTCTAATCTATTTTTTAATGAATGTGATAAACATCCAATTGTTTAACTTCTCTTGCAATATAATTTTTATATTGATTATAAAGAATACATATGTGGACTTTCAATATTAGAATTAACAAAATAATAAAAAATTAGACTTGAGAGTAGACTTCATAGTACAATGTGGTTTATTGGTGTGTGAATTTTTTAAATAATATATGTGTAATATAATATAATATAAACTATTTTTAAATTAAAAATTTTTTAAATATTTACATTTATACAAAACCGTAAAGTGGTAAGTATATGTTTCTTATATTTGCCGTTTCTTGAATATCATCAGTAAAAAAATAATCAATAAAATAATAAAATTAAATGTGTATTAGTACAATAATTATTTTTGATTTATATATTCCATTTACGTGCTTTTAATATAAAAATCTAAAGAAAATAATATTAAAGTAATATTTTTAATTTATTCAAACGCACAATACTAAAATTTTTTGTACCTTACCTAAATTCAGGGAAATCTGGAAATATAAGTATCGAGAATCGTACTAAATTGATTGATGACGTTTCATTTCATGATTGAGATCGAATCTTCTTTTTTATTTTGGAAACTCAAATTATTTACGGGAAGAGACAAAAGATTTTGTTGCGTAGTATCTTCTAAAAATATTTTAATATGTGTCGAACGTGATTCTATTTTATGAACTCAACTGGTACCATTTTTAAGAAACACATTGTTAATTAATAATAAATATTAGGTATTAGTTGGTAATATTGCCTTTTTATATTCAAATGCATAACTTTCAGAAGATAAAGTATATCAACTGATTTCAAGATTTAAACAAAATTCAAATATGGTATGATTTCATTTTAAAATAAATAATGATATATAGTAAAAAATTATATTTTATTTCTTGTACACGTGTACTTACCCTTTGTTGACACACGGGGTGGTCCCCATCTCAAATTCAACTTTGGCGTCTTTATACATTCTTTAATCGCTAGCAAACAATCTAGTAGTATCATCTAGTGTTAATTTAAGGTTTTATTTGTAGCTGTGCATTGTTTCCTAGTCGGGAGTCAGTGTCCGTTTAGTAAAAGGTGTGCAGTGTTCATAACCCCTGTGTGACAAAGACGTTATTTTTTAGTGTTGTAACAGCAATAAATTTTTAAGCTGGCTTAAAACGATTAGTGTTCTATGCGTTGATTAGAGATTGAAGATTGGACTCGTGGGAGGGTCGCATACGAGACGCGGAAATACTGCTGATTAACTCTCTTTATTTAGAAGACGACAATACATGGGTATTGGTATAACGAGACTCTTATCTGAACTTTTTCCATATTGTCCCTCCTTCCTCGTGATGCGCAACAGCGCCGTGAGAGCGCCGCTCAGGGTCGTATCAGAAAATCGGGAATGCTCGACATGCCCCCCCTTGAAAGACTCTCTTTCAATCGGATTATGATATTGTCTTAACGAGTCAACTAAACTACTGAAAGAAAAACGCAATAGTAGTGTATCATAAGTATTCTAATGGAGATAGTTATTGTTGTTAATTATCGCTATCAATTGGCAATAGGCACAGTTTCTTGATCGATTTCTTGAATAATCCACCCCTAGTCTTGACTATGGCGATTCGTATGATGCCATCTTCGCCTGAATGAGTCTCAACTATCCTGCCTATCTTAGGACCCATCTTAGTGGCGGTAGATTGTCATCCTTTACTAGGACCATAGTACCCAGTTCTACGTTTCCCTGTCCTGTGAACCATTTGCTTCTTGCCTGCAATGTCTGCAAGTATACTCCCCATGCCAACGCTTCCAGAAGTGTTGACGAATCTTCTGTACATGCTGCCATCGCGAAAGCCTGTTATCTGAAACACCTACGAAATTATTCTGAACAGATTCTAATAGTGAGTTGCCAATAAGGAAATAAGCCGGAATTAACGCCGACAGGTCGTTAGGATCTGAGGATATAGGTGTAAGAGACCTCGAATTTAAAACCGCTTCAATTTCTATTAATAGCGTATTATATTCCTCATATGTGAAAAGGAGCCCTTGCAATATCGTATTTAAATACCTTTTCATCGCCTTTACGGCTGTTTCCCATAACCTCCGAAATGGGGTGAGCCAGGGGTATGAATTTCCATTCAATCTGCCGATTGGCTAGTTCACTGATCTCCTTTTCATTTCTTACTAGGAAGTCGTAGACTTCCCGTAACTCTCGCGTGGTCCCTGCAAAGTTAGTAGTATTATCGGAGTAAATTTGCGAACAAATACCTCTTCTTGCCACAAATCGCCTTAGTGCTGCTAAAAAGGCCTCTGTAGTTAATGCTGTTACCAATTCTAAGTGTACCGCTCTCGTGCTAAAGCATACGAAAACTGCCACATACACTTTAACTATGGGAGTCCTGCCTCTTCTCCTGCTTTCTCTCATCTGAAGCAGGCCCGCGTAATCCACGCCGGATATAGAGAAAGGTCTCCAAGTTTTTGTGACTCTATTCTTTGGGAGATCTGCCATTTTCAGTTCAGGTGTACGAGGTTTATAGTGGAAACATCTAACGCAGCCTCGAGTTACTCTTTTTGCTTCTGATCTGCCGTTTATAGGCCAATACTTCTGTTGCACCAGACTTAATAGTTGCCCTGTGCCACAGTGTAATCGAATTATGTGCTCATCTCGGAAAATCATTGTGACCACATGATGTCTAGCTGACAGAACTATCTGATGTTTCTGGTCTGGGGTTAGGTCTACATGCCGAAGACGTCCTCCACTCGGATTAATTTCTGATTATCCAGAAATGGGTCCAACTTGGCCAGCTTACCGGCTTTACTAACCGGCCGCTGATTCTTTAACTCCTTAACTTCATCGGTGAAGACTTCTTGTTGAATGCTTCGTAGAATGGAAGTTTCTGCTTTCTTTAGCTCTTCGATCGATAGCGGTCCTCCTTTTCTTCTTCCTTTCATATTTGCTGCAAATCTGAGGCATAAGGCGATTACCCGTCGTAATCTCGCGTATGAAGAAAATTTAGTGAAGGCCGCTAGTGGCGCGGGTGATACCACTACTGTTATTACTGCCTTTGTCTCTGAGGTATCTGCTCGGGACCGGCTTGGCTGCTGGGGCTACTGTTGCTTGGACGTGATCCATCCAGGACCTTCCCATCATAGCTTATTCTCCTTTAATTGCTCCGCTGTGATACCTCTAGACAAGAGGTCCGCGGGGTTATCTGCTGATGGAACATGATACCAACACGCTCCCGATGTCAATTCCTGAATTTTTGCGACTCTATTGACTACAAACGTTTTTAACTAATTAGGTGGCGTCCTTATCCACTCTAGCGCTATAGTTGAATCACTCCAAAGGTAAACATAATTAATGCTTTCTTGACATGCCCCTTTGACTACCTTTAGCAACTCCGCCAATAGCAAAGCGGCGCAAACCTCCAACCTAGGCAGTGATATGATCTTGAGTGGTGCCACTCTTGCCCTTGAGCAAATCAGACGTGTGGTCTTTTTCCTTGCTTATCTTTGCTGACTGCATACACGCACGCACCGTAGGCCTTTTCCGATGCATCTCCGAATCCAAGAGATCCATCTTCTGAGTTTCGTTGTTCGGAGTTATAAATCTCGAAACGCTTAACTCGTTGATTTGATGAAGTGAGTCAATCTGCGCTTTCCATGTGTTATGCACCGATGACGGCAAAGTATTATCCCATTCTATCTTGAGCTCCCACAACCTCTGTATAAATATCTTAAAGGTTATGAGCGCCGGCCCTGCTAATCTTAGAGGGTCATACACTTGGGCTATTTTCGATAATACACTCCGTTTGGTTACTCTCTCCTTGTTTGATGTGGTAACCTGGAAATGCAATGTATTCTCTTTAGAATTCCATAATAAGCCAAGGGTTTTCTGAGCTTCTGTTTCACTAATTATAAGCAGGTTGGATTCGTCAGTCAAATGCTCAAGAATTCTTGAGTCATTTGATCTCCATTTACGTAACGAGAACTGTTCAAGAAACTTGGTTAGCTGCTTCTGTAATTCTACTGCCTCCTTCCGGCTACTTACTCCGGTCAGCACATCGTCCATATAAAAGTTTCTTTCTAGGACCGTTACTGCTTTGTTACTAAAGAGAAATTTTCGTCGTTTTCTGATGTTAAATCTTCCGTCTTCTTGATCGAAGCATCTCTTCCTTGTTTGACGGAGTGTCCCTCGGCCGCTTCGATAGCTATCTCTTTTAGACAGCGCATAGCTAGATATGGGGCACTAATCGTCCCATAAGTGACTGTGTTCAGGATAAGTACCTGTAGCGGCGATTCTGGATTTTCTCGCCACAGTATTAACTGCAGATTGCGGTCTTCTTCCGCTACTCATATCTGCCGGAACATTTTTGCAATGTCCGCTGTCAATACATATTTATGTGTACAAAACCTTATTATTATTCCTAACAAGTCCTTTTGTAGGTTTGGTCCAGCCAACAACTTGTCGTTCAACGGCACTCCTGTTGAGGTCTCGGTTGACGCGTCAAATACCACCCGAAGTTTTGTCGTCAAACTGTCGGGTTTCAGCACGAACTGATGTGGTATGAAGCAGTGTTTCTTTAACTCGTAATCTTCTCCCTCCGGGCACACCGATGCATGGCCTGACACTATGTAATCCCTCATGAACTCATTGTACATGTGCCGAGTTTCTGGTTGCCTATTCAGGCGTCGCTCTAGGGAGAGTAGCCTTTTAAATGCCAGTTCCCTTAAATGTCCTAGAACAACTCTCGGCTTCGTGAGCAGCCTTACTATGAATCTTCCATCGGTGTCTCGCTTGACTGTATCGCAGAAGAATTTTTCACACAGTTGCTCTTGTCTTGTATACATGGGCGTTTCCGTCATCTCCTCGTGATTCCAGAACCTTTCTAGCTGGTCGTGCAACTGGGATGCAGTTATTATATGGCAAGCTCTTCTATCAGATTGCTCTATCGGGTTAACTATCTCGCCTCCTAGGATCCAGCCTAGTTGCGTCTTGCACAACGTGGGCTGATCTTTCTCTTGTTTGAGTTGTCCCGGGCACAATAGCAGCCAAAACAGACCTGCCCCGATTAACAAATCTTTGTCGCCAGGGGTTTTATACGTAGGGTCCGTCAATTGTCTTTAGGTAATTTTAGTTTTGCATTGATTCTCATCTGTGGTAGCTTCTCTGTTATGTTTGGTAATATCAAACACGATACCACCGCACTGAATTCGTTGTACAACAATTTCAATTTAACTTGCATGGATTGATGCACATTTGCTTGTGCTTGATTTATGCCACTTATAAGCCGATTTTCCTTCTTCATTGGCAGTTTTAGATGCTGTGCCAAATCAGACGTAATCATATTTAATTGTGACCCAGGATCTAGCAGAGCTTGACATTTCCTTTGATTACCATATACATCGTAAACGTAGATCTGGGCGGTTGAAAGCATCACATGATCTGTGGACTTCATTATACATGACGTTGCCGTCGTTGTCTTCTTAGCTTCGTTCGATGGGTTTTCTTCCTGTACTGTCTTGTGCTTACTCTCTGCTACTTCGATGCTTCCCATGCTTCCGCAGGCTCCAACGAGCTTCACCTGCCCAGCTTCTCCTGAATTCGCAGACAGTTGCGCTGTATCTACATGCAGCAACGTGTTATGTGCTCTCGAACACTTCCTGCATCTCGTCGATCTGCACACCTTGGCAATATTACCTCTTCCGAGGCAATTCAGACATAATCCTCTCTGTTTGACCTCTTCTTGTCGTTTAACCTCCGGCAATTTCAAAAACTTCTTGCATTTGTATAAGGAATGATTTCCCTTACAGAATGCTCCCTACGTTAGTCGCTGCAAGCGCTACATTATTCTTACCTCCCGGTTTCTTTTGCGTCGTTAGCTTGGACGGTTCTGATTTTCGCTGTCCCCGATCAAGCATTTCCAGCGTGTTACAGCGTTCACTCAAGTAGTCCAACAACTCCTCCATTGTGAGCATGTTTTCGGGATCTCTTTCTCTCAAAACCTCCCAATCGCAGTTGTAGTCCAATCTTGATGAAGCTATATAGATAAGTAGCGTGTCCCAATTTTCCACTGGCTGGCCCAATAAACTTAATGCTCGTGTATGAGTTCGGATGTGATCTATAAAGGCTCTCAGGCTTGCAGTACTTTCCTTTGATATAGTTGGAAATTCTAACAATTCTTTGGTATGAGTGTTGATTATCAACCGCTTGTTTTCGTAACGCTTTTCTAACAATTCCCAGCCTATTTTGTAATTTTCTGCTGACGTGTCTAACGAATTTAGGACTTGAAGAGCCTCACCCTTTAACGAGCTTCGCAAATACTGAAGTTCTTGAATCGCGGATAAGCGTCGATTGTTATGAATTAGTGACCGAAATGAATCCTTAAACAAAAGCGATTGATCATATTGATCTTCAAAATTCGGCAAGTTTAGAACCGGCAATTTATCCGTTCTTGACCTTCTATTGCTTGTGAGTTTGCTCGAACCCGGTTTTCGTTCGCTCCAACCGCTTGGGCTGCTTTAAGTCTTGTCCGCGCCTCCGTCTCTAAATCTAGATATTGTTCCTCGAATACCGATCGTTCTATCGCATTTCTAACTGCCACCTCCTGACTTATTATGTCACCATTTTCGTTTACGTTAAGAAGCTCAATCTTCTTGTATTTCCTCAAATTTACTCGATGCCTCTTGTAATTTTGATAATCTAACCTCGATCCTTACGATATCGCTAGCGGCGCCCGAATCCAAAAATGTTTGGAACTTCGTCAACTGCGTTTTTAAACTACTGCGCTTCAAGTTTAGACGTTTTAGTTCAGCCATTTTAGCTTTAATTAGTACTCAATTCAATCTTGTGTAGCGAGGCTAAAGGTGCAAGAAAAGGGAATGGGAACTCACACTAACCTGATCAGAATAACCCGCAGCAATGAGGCAATGATGATGCTTCTCCAGTCTATTCTGCGTCTAGGCCTTCTTATGGGCCTTCTAGTTGTTCACAAGATCTTCTTGTTGTCCAAAATGCATACTTATTGATAACTCGTACGAACGCGTACGTGAGACACGATTTCGTTGTATAGACGCGTACGTGAGACGTGACTTCGTTGTATAGACACGTTCGTGAGACGCGACTTCGTTGTATAAACGCGTCCTTCCACAAGTCCCTTCGATAGCCAGTTGACTACTGATCTCGACTAATCACTTTCGTTCTACCTCCTACTTTCTGTCTGGTAAGAACATTTTTACAACATTCTTGGAACAAAAATTGGTAGAACATGAATCTGGAAAACATACATTACGCTTTAAGATTTATGATCACTACTCTTATCGGTAGCGAGATAATTTGAACACTCTTGTCGACTTCCATTTATTTATGACTATGATCAACTTTATATCGATGCACTACAACGTAAAGCTAATGTTTCTTCTCGGCACAGACGATTACAATCTACCAATTCCAATAATTATACCAGATAACACGTTCGTCCATGGAAAGTATAGTATAACTATTAATATCTTATATTCGACACAAAATATTTTATTACACATACAAAATGTACATTTCCCTGTCTTGAAATTGATTAGAAAAGATGGTTTAATATATGAACCAAAAAAAAACTGTATCTAAAGAACAAATTTTACATCTATATTTTAACGATATGTTGTTTCCTAGCCTTTACAACTTGAAAATGTCATTTCTTGGTAATATATCAAATGATAATGAGGAAGGCTTCTCGAGAACGTCTCACAAAAACGAAGACGCAGATACATCATAAGTAAATGTTTAAAATAGGAAAATGCATTGCTATATCATAATGATATCTATAATGTAATTATTTCTTATATCTTTTTACAAATTGATCTTGTAACATACTAAAATATATGGACTATATATAAAGTTTTATAAAATTAAAATTATTACTTAAAAATGATTAATGTATTGTTTGTGTATGTTAAAACAATTTTTAATATCATGTTGTAGTTTAAAGTTCATTATTTTACAATACTACATTTAGAGAAATTATAAAAATTGATGAAATGTGACAGATGAGTGATCGCAACATACACTCAGACTGGAGCCCGACGATTATTTCCCTATTTGGACCATCCGCAAATAAGGACAACTTTTACCATTTCTATAAAACATCCCTACAATTCTACAGCTTTACCCAATATGCCGAAACGTAAATTTTCCATGGATGATGATGGTTATCAGTGGACACTCTTCTGTACTACTCTTCCACTATCCACGCATCACATTGCAGTTGTAGTCACAAATTATAAACACATTCTCATTAACAAAAATATTTCTTTGTGGTGCAAACAATGTTCTAGAAAGGATACTTTTTTAAAATTCCCACATCAAGTTATAGAAAATGTTACGTCGCATTTCACATCTGTTTTTGAAGGAATAGAGATCCCAAAAATAGGTCATATCGTGATTCCAAATTTTCCACAAGACTGCACATCGAAATGAGGACTCATCTTTTACAGGTAATATACAATTTAAAAGATATAACTATCTATCAAATTTATTTATTACCAGATGATTATTATACATGATTATACTACATGCATTATTCACATTGTTTACATTATTCGCATTATTTCAAATAAGGTCATTTTTATGCGTAATTAACAATTACTTATGATAAATTACTTGATTAAAAAATGAATATTGGTAAAATATTATATGATTGTACGAGTTTTCCGGTAAAAAAAAGAAAGTTCCATTATACTTTTCTATCTAATTATATAAAGTGTACTGAATAAAACAGTTTACATCAAAGTGAACTGTTTACATCAAAACAGTTTACATTAAAGTGTATCAAATTTTCTTATTGACTCGCACGTACTAACGTTAGGTTAGGTTACAATTTTGAATGGGCTATTGTAAAATTTATAATGTTCTAAATTTTATACGTATTGATTTTGTTAATAATAATATGAAGAAGTGTTATATATTATAAAGGAATATTTAATGTATAATTAAGTTGGTTATAGCTTGAAGTTTATTCTTAGCATTTATTGCAATTTTTTATTGTATTTAAAACTATTTATTATATTAAAAAATAAAATCCTAAACAATAAAATCAAACTTTTTACTTGCAAATAAAGCATTATTATTTATATAATTAACAATATATTATAGGAATTGTATTTTCGCGCATGGTTTATTAACGAGTGGAAGGGAGAACACGCATTGCTCCGTTTTTTCGGAGCGTTTTCGCAAGATCGACAAATTCGCAACGATTTAGAAGCAAAGAAGTTGTGAGGAGAGCGGACTGCGAATAAAACGAAAGTTCCGAGTTTTTAAAGCCTGTATGTAGCCTGAAATTTCCTTAAAAATTTAAAATGTTTTAATAATGTGTATGAGTACCGCCATCGCGTATCAAAAGTTCCTCTTCTAAAATTCTATTAAATTAACCTAATTCCAAATAAATATACATATAAAATCCTCGATTGTTAAGAATTTATATAAATAAATTTATTTTCTCTCTTTCATTTCTTGAATGTAATTAATGTATTAGATGTATATACAATGTAATTAATGATGTGTGTGTGTGTATGTATTTGATATAGTATATATGTATATATGTTACACTTTTTAATCATATGTAAGAATATATAAGAAATTATAATAACTTTTAGGGAAGAAGATCTTATTTACGATGAAGACTTAGATCCGATTATGCGCAAACTAGAAGTCGCGCGTTTAATTGCACCTAAAATAGCATATCAATGGTTTGGTAACGTAGTAAGTCCATCACGATGGTCTTCTTTTTGGCTACACGACGGTCTTGCTACTATATTTGGAGAAGAAGCTATCGTTAAGGTTTTACATTTAATAATACCGTAAAAATATTAACAATTTATTTAAAAATTGTTATTTGTTTTTATTTCTACAAACTTGGATATGGTTAGACCTCTCTCTTTCTCTTTCTCTCTCTCTCTCTCTCTCTCTCTCCAAACTTTAATTTCCTCTCTCTTTAAAAGAGTCCGCTCTTTCTCTTTCTTTTTCTCTTTCTCCGAACTTTAATACAATCTGTATTAAGGGATATTTGATTGAATTTTAAATACACTTAAACCTGGAAAATACCGAAATATCTCGTAAACACATAGTCTATTAATTAAACGACATTGAATTACTATTTAATTTAATTCTTAATATTTAATTTTTAAGTATTATAGCAACTTAATTAATTAATTTCTTTGAAATAAATCTTAATTACTAAAAGTTGGAGAATGATTTTAATTAAAACATAGTGTGCATCAGCATGTATAAGTCATTGAACGGATGATCTCTTCTAACTATCTAATGTCTCAATCTATTATATCTAACATACATATAATTATTTCTAGATCTTTAATAATTCAGAAATATTGGATTTCTTCAGAATCAGTATGAATCACTTCATTTGGATTCTTATTATAATATGAATCCTCCACAATTTAACAATTTTTCTGGAATTGTTCCACTTTATAGTTTTTCTCGTTACATTAAAAGTAGTATTTTGTAAATAATTAAATACTCGTACAACTCATACATAAAATCAATATTTTAAAGTTTGTAAATTAATATTATTGTAATAAAAAAAGAGTAATAAGTTATATAATTAATAAATAATAAATCTCATAATTAATGAAAAAGAATCAATAAAAAATTATTCTATATTTATTACACTTTTTATATCATTTGTCGTGGTACTAATTGTTTTACGGATGCTTCAAAATTTAGTTACCGAGGTGTTCTGAAACGGTATCCATAGATTTCTACAAACGTAGTACGTAACAATTATGTTACATTTAACCTTCTGATTTATTTATTGATTATAATAATTACTGTAGAAATTGTAATAGTTTATTTGTTATTACATAAATGCTATAAAAAGTACCATACAATTAAATAGAACAAGTAGCATAGCAGTCATTGCTATCACGTGAACTTTTTATATATTCGTTAAAAGTTTTATAAATTCTTTTTTTAATTCTTTCCATATTTCTTTCTATTATTTGCTATGCTTCTGATCATTCTTATTTTATTTTATTTTTTTGTTCTTGTGAGTAAATGTTTTTTTGTTTTATCTATTACTTTCCATTTTTCATCAAATCTTTCTATTTTCATACTTTTATTTACTCTCATTTAATGACTTCTTTAATTTTTACATTTTAATCCAATTACATTATTCTTCAGTATATTATTATTAAAGAGTTTCAAATAAACTTCAAAAATTAAAAATATATTTATATAGTGCCAATTTACATAATGTCAATTTTTACCGTTGTGTTATAAATATAATACAACGATAGTACATATAACTTTATACTACTGTATAATAATTAATGTATACTACTGTATAATTTAAAATTGTTACATAGAATTATATCCATTCACACATGTCTAAAACACATGTCTAAAGTATTGTATACACATATATGTAGACAAATATATTTACATATATGAAAATGCAAGAGTTTATACAAAAATTAAATTGTAATTTTATATTCACATTTAATCGAACATACAGGTTTGTTGTCAATAACAATAAATTTTTCAATTTAGCACGTTTAATTCAGTGACTATCGATGATTTTTGGTCCATACAAGAAGAAATGTTTAAAGAATCTGGTTATACCATATCAAAAGTGTTTCTAAATTGGATACTGTACAAGTATTATCCTGTCTTAAAGTAGACACAAGAAGATTCTTCCCAAGAAAAATTAACGCAACATTTCAATGCATCAAATTATGGTAAATGGTGGATACCTATAAGTTTAATGACAAATAGTTCTTTACCTATAAACAAGATCAATTTGTTGCTAACAGAGGAGACATATTACCACATATTAGAATTAATCACTCTTCTTTGGAAAATTGGATAATGATTGATATTCAGTAAGCTGGTAAATATTAATAAATTATGAAATTTATTATAAGTATTTTTATATAATTATTAATCAATTATTCAACACTTATTGCTAATTTTTTATTCGTATTTATCAAAAATAATCAAGAAATATCATACGTTGCCATATAATAATATTCGATAAAATTTTGTATAAAGTATTCCATTTCCTCTCTAATTATTTTTTAATTAATGTAGTACACATTTGAAAAATGAATACTACGTAGACACTCGTTACTATAATTAACAAAATAATATAAAAATAGACTTATGAGTAGAATTTTGGTGCGTCAAGGTTTCAAAAATATTAAATAAATAACCAAGTTTTATTCGGAAGTTTATTTTTGTATTATTTTGTTAATTATTTAAAAAAATTTTAATTTAAACAAACTATAATTTTAAATTAAAATTTTATTTATACAAAACCAGTAAGTGTTACATGCTCCACATAATTCTTTAACGTTTCTTAAATATTAATAGTAAATTAATCATAAAATAAAATAATATTATAAAATTAACTGTGCATATTAGTAAAATATATTCAATTTTTATATCCTATTATTTTTAATTTATTCAAAAGCACAATAATTCAATAACGTTTTTGTATCGCACAACAGGATATTATCGTGTTCATTATGAAGAAGAAAACTGGTCCAAAATTTTATCATATTACACATCATATTACACGTTTCAATGAAAACAAACATAAATATCATCAATCGCGCTAAAATGATTGATGACGCGTTCCATTTCATGATTGAGCGCCAGTTCGACTCTTATATGTTCTGGAAACTAACAGATTATTTATTGCTAGAGAGAGATTTTGTTTTGTGGTATCCTATGCTCAAAATGTTTGAATATATGTCGAATATGATTCCATTTTATAAAGACTCAACTGGTATCATGCTTAAGGTAAATAGCAAAAATTTTAATTAATAATGGATATTAGTAATTAGCTCACAATATTGTTTATTGTTTTTTTGTATTGATATGCATAATTTTTAGAAGTAAATATATTAATATACCTAAAATATATTAAGTGACATAATTGAAACATGATACATTATGATTTTATTTAAGAATAAATAATTTAAGAATAAATAATTCATTCAAGATACGTATACTTTCCATATTTAATATTAATTTAAAATAACTTTTTTTTATTTAAAAAATATTGAACCTACATACAAGATACATTTCTTATAAATTATAAAAGAATATAAAATTCATGTTATTTTAGCAAAAATTAAGTAATTTGGTTAACAACATCTTTGTATAAGGTATTTAGAACATACATCATAGAACGACATTCATTATTGTTTAAAAGAAGAAATTCTAAAATGGTCATGTATGTATGTTCCGTGATGGGGAGTGTTTGGCAATGGCCAAGAAAGAGTTATTACACTATTTCGATCATTCAAACATGTAATTATGCAACGTCTCGTCCGGATGGATATATGTAGTGCGCTCCCTTGCGCCATCTCCAACAGGCGATTTCAAAGAAAGTAAAAACCGCGCGCGCTGTCCGCTTCCGGCTGGCCACGCGCGCATCGCGCCCTCTTAGGGCCTTCATTGTTTTCCTGTTGCGTGATTCTTCAACAGTGCGAACTTTTTCCAGCTGCGATTTTTCGGTTCTCTGACTGAATTAGTCTTCAGTATGGGTAAATCCGAACACCGATCGAGGAAGAGGAAGCGGTCGTCGTCGAGGGACCGTCTTGCAGGCATCGAGGAGAAACTCTCGCGTCTGATTTCCGTTCTAACGGAAAGAGAGGTTAGGGAGTCCCCCTTATCTCTGTCTCATCAGGACCGAGCGTCGGATTCCGAGCAAGATGTTATTGCTACGGAGGAGATTTTTATCCCCGCTTCAGACGCGAATTCTATAACAGAACCCGCTAGCCGGGAAGGAGTTCCGCACGACTTAGGTGTGTACGAGAGCCCCAGATCTGTAAACCCAGACAGCGGAATCGACACAACCTTTTCCGATTCTCGGAATAACCCTTCGTCTTTTGTAGCTTCGACTACCGAATATTTGGACGAGGAGGTACCCCCCTTGCCTAAGACGCCTGCTCAGGAGGGGGAAGCTGCACCCGGTGTAGTTGCAGACGCATTGTCGGCGGATACTCTAGCTAGAGAACTTTTCGGTCCTGACCTGGATACATCAGAGGCCCTTTCCTGGAACGATCTAGTCGTCCAGAAATGGCGCGACTTCACGCGCAAGGGCCTCTCAGTCGAACAGCGCGAGGCCCTAATTAAAAAATACGTTCTTTCGGAAGACGTGTCCTTCCTAAAGGCCCCCAGGTTAAACCCGGAATGCAAATCCGTGTTAAAAAATAACTCCATTGCCAAGAGGGACGAACATAGCTGCATGAACCAGGACCAGCTTGGCACGGCGCTATGTGCCTTAGGAGAGGCCATTTCAGATTTTTTGAAACCAGAGATCCAACAATCTCTTGACGCCGATGTTCGTTCAGCAATCACTAAAGTCAGTGATGGAGCCAAGATCCTGGCGGATTTATTTTATCGCTTATCTTTATCCAGACGAGCGCAGATTCGGCCTGCTTTTAACTTATTGGCCAAAAATACAGCCGATGCCATCCCGACTGATGACTTTCTATTTGGCGCATCCTTTGGCGAGGAGGTCAAGAAGGCGTCAGTGATGGAGAAGTCTTCGAAGGAGATCGCCAACACATCCTTAAACTTGTCGAGAAAGGTGCAACAACCTATCAAACCGCCAACGCAGGCATCTTCCTCACGAGCGGGAAACTTTCGTGCCCCTGTTCAGCAAGCGAGATCGCGGAGGACGGAGCGAGCAGGGGCGTCGAGCAGAACTCACAGGTCGTCGAAGAAGACTCGGTCCCGCTCGAGGTCGTGGAGACGCTAGGCTCGGAACAGGTACCTATATCGGGCAGACTGGCTTTTTTCCTCCCTAGTTGGAAGCAGATCACGTCAGACCCAGTCATACTTCGAGTTATCTCCGGTTATAGACTCCCCTTTAAGGGCCATCCACCTTACCAGGTCTCCGAACCCACCGTTCGTCTTTCAAAATCAGAAGAACGTAATTGCCATCAGGAGATCCTGAGATTGCAAATAAAGGGGGCAATCGAGCCAGTCTCTGACTGTGAAGGCCAGTTCATTTCGACTTTTTTCATCATTAAGAAGGCCTCAGGCGGTTGGCGTTTTATCTTAAATCTGAAACGCTTTAACGAATTCATTGTTGCGCCCCATTTTAAATTAGAGGATTGGAAGACAGTTGTCCGTTTAATTTCTCCAAAGGATTTTTTGGCCTCAATCGACCTACAGGACGCATACCTGCTTGTTCCAATTCATCGAGAGGATAGAAAATTTCTACGTTTTCGTTTCCGGGGCCAGTTATTTCAATTTCGAGTTCTACCCTTCGGTCTCGCTTCAGCCCCTTATATCTTTACGAAGATTTTAAAACCGATTTTATACAATCTCAGACAGGAGGGTTTCCTGTCAGTAGTTTATTTGGATGATTTCCTTCTTATCGCACCATCCTTTCAGCGATGTACAGAGAACGTCTCTGCCACAATTAGACTCCTTACTTCCCTCGGATTTTTGATCAACGAGCATAAGAGTGTGCTAATTCCGGCAAAATCTTGCCTTTTTCTAGGCTTTACTTTTAATACAGATCAATTTTCGGTTTCAATCCCTTCGGAGAAGAGATATAAACTTCTTCAGTTAATTTGTTCGATGCTTAAAAGGAGAGCTTGTAAAATTCGATTTTTTGCGAGTTATATCGGTTCCTTAATCTCAGTCTGCCCTGCAGTCCAATATGGCATTATGCACACTAAGATTATGGAAAGGGAGAAGTTTCTAGCCCTCTCAACCGTGGATGAGAATTTTGAAGCAGAGATGATGCTCCCAGCCTCAATTAAGACGGATCTTCTTTGGTGGAAGGACGTTTTTTCTGACAATTCTCAATGCAATGTCATCAGATCGGGCCGTTTTGTGCTCGAAATTTTTACAGATGCCTCCTTATCAGGCTGGGGTGCAGTATGCGGTGAGACCCGTACTCACGGCTTTTGGTCGAGAGAAGAAAGACAGAACCACATCAATTATTTAGAACTCCTTGCAACTTTCCATGCATTGAGATGTTTTGCCTCACATTTGGAGAAATGTGATATCTTACTTAGAGTGGATAATTCGACAGCACTCTCGTATATCAATCGAATGGGATCAATCAAATTTCCCCACTTATCCAATCTCTCTCGTGAAATTTGGAATTGGTGTGCAGACCGAGACCTATTTATTTACGCGGCATATATTCCCTCTGCTCAAAACTTTGAGGCAGACGCCGAATCTCGGACCGTGTCGGAGGAAACAGAATGGTCTCTGGAACAGAGCTACTTCGACAGTATTCAATCGCATTTTGGCCCTTTCGATCTGGACCTATTTGCTTCTTCAATTAACGCAAAACATTCTTGTTTTATTTCCTGGTTCCCAGACCCTTTAGCTCATGCAGTTGATGCTTTTTCAATCGATTGGGGAGGATTTTACTTTTACGCCTTCCCGCCATTTATTCTTATCTTAAGAGTGCTACGGAAAATTATTAGAGATAGGGCGGAGGGAGTGGTTATTGTCCCTTGGTGGCCGGCTCAGGCATGGTTCCCCTTGTTCAACCGCCTTGTCGTTAATCGCACGATTCGTTTCGAACCTGACATTAATATGTTGTCTTCCCCTTTCAGGGAATTCCACCCGGCGTGGACCAGGATTTCCCTGGTAGCCGCCAAGTTATCCGGCAGGCTTTCTTGATCAGGGGCACACCAGCATCGGCGTTGGATACAACCATTGCATCTATTTCAGAGGGCACAACGAAGCAATACTCCAAACCTATCAGACTATGGTGGCACTTTTGCAGAAAACGTCAATTAAGTTGTTTCAAGCCATCAATTACAGCAGTCTTAGAGTTCCTGTCCACCGCTTTACCGACTATTGGTTCTTACTCGACATTGAATACTTATCGCTCAGCTATTTCTCTGCTTACCTCTGAGGAGGTAGGCTCTCACCCATTAGTTAAGCGTTTTTGTAAGGGGGTGGCTGCATTGAAACCACAACGCCCTCGTTACGAATTCACTTGGGACCCCTCTATAGTTGTCTCACATCTAGCTTCTTTATATCCTCATGAGAATCTCTCTTTGGACATTATCTCTAAGAAGCTGATAACCTTATTGGCTCTCGCTACTGCACAGAGAATACAGACTTTTGCAGCAATTAAACTCGCGAATATCGTTTTTTCAGACACCTTGGTTATCAGGGTTCCAGCTAGGCTTAAGACTTCTGGAGTAGGCAAGCCCCAGCCCTTGCTCATATTCAAACCCTTTCTGGACAGACCAGAGCTCTGTATCTTCTCATTAACGAGGTTCTATTTGGACTTCACACGCAGTCTCAGACGCGAGGACTGTGACGCATTGTTTATTTCTAGCCGTCCTCCATACAATGCAGCCTCCTCCCAAACCCTAGGACGTTGGGTTAAGGCGGAGTTGAGCGCGGCGGGTATTGATATTTCTATTTTTTCGGCTCACTCTACACGCCATGCCTCAACATCCGCTGCAGCCTTTAGAGGCATTAATGTGGATGAGATCCGACGCACAGCTGGCTGGTCAAGATCCTCTAATGTTTTTGCACGGTTTTACAACCGTCCAATAATCTCAGATCCAGCCTTTCAGTCTACTATCCTTAACACTGCTTTACCTAGATAGTGAGCGATATTTGCCTGAAGGATATTTTCTTTCAGAAGCATTTAATTTGTTTCCTTTGTTTATTTCTAACTTCCTCGCATATCTGTAGCAATATAATTTTAGGTTTTTTCTTTTTGTTTTCCTTGTAAGGCTGTAAAGATGTTCGCAGGTATTAAAGTTTAACAACGTTTAATTTTTGGACAAATCTAAGCTTTAAATCTCTACATATATCCATCCGGACGAGACGTTGCATAATTGATAAATTGAACGAACTTACCTTAAGTGAAGTTCGATTGCAATTATGCTGTCTCGTCCGGATGGACTTTCCCACCCTCCCTTTACCCTTAAACAGATTTGTCAGCTTTAAAAGAAATGAAGGCCCTAAGAGGGCGCGATGCGCGCGTGGCCAGCCGGAAGCGGACAGCGCGCGCGGTTTTTACTTTCTTTGAAATCGCCTGTTGGAGATGGCGCAAGGGAGCGCACTACATATATCCATCCGGACGAGACAGCATAATTGCAATCGAACTTCACTTAAGGTAAGTTCGTTCAATTTATCAATTTTCTGTACATTTATTCATAAAATGTATTAACAAAACGTATTTTATCTCACGCTATGCTTGATAAATTTTAGATTTTTTTACAAAAATACAAAACAATAAGCAAAGTGTTTTGAATGAATGTAATATATGTATATTTTTATCTTTCTTCTCAAAATAATAGAATATCACCAGAAAGAAGGAATTGGATATACTGTAATGGTTTACTTACAGCAGATATAACTCTGTGGAGCCTTGTAAAAGATAGATGGTGGAAAAATAATCGTAATCATCTACCGTACTTAGCTTGTATTCAAAACTCTGATTATCTTGCAATGCTTTCCGTATATTTTATGGAATCCTACCACATATGTAACCCAAGATATTGCAATTATCCGTTCTTATATAAACATTTTGCATTCAATTATTTCGAAACATGCTAACGATTATACTATCCTAACGCAAATATTATTCAATTTGGACAGAATAAAACCCAAGTAATAATATCTGTTTTATAAATAAATATTGTCTTTTTATGATGACTTTTATTATGCAATTTTATAAATATAATTAGAAATGTACTGTTTTTTATAGAGAGATCAGTAAAATCATAGCATTAACCGACATCATTAACCACGTATGTTCTGAAAAACATCTTGATGTTGTAAGTAAAATATGGACAAATATACTACATCGTCATGCTTGCACGCACACACGTGTACGCACGCATGCAATTTGGTGTTTCATATAAATGAATACGTATGTGTAAATGCATGTTTCGCAAATATTTTATGTGTACTCTAGCAATTTACGTGGAAAATGAAAAATTTTGTTGTGTGACAATATGCTAAACGTTACCTTTATTGTGGAATGACAGTAAGTTTATTTAGACATTTATTAAATGTCTAAATAATTTTTGTTTCAGATAAATCTTCGCACCAATCAATACATAACTAATAAACAACAATTTTCAAAAATTGAACACAAGATACAATACGTTTGTCTCAAATTAAAAATCAAAGAAATTATTTTCAATTTATACATGGATTATTTTAATTGTATGTACAAATTTTGATGTGTATCTCTAATCATTCAAAAACGACAAGGCATTCTGGTGTACCGTTGTTGCCAAATATCTCTTTAATTTTGAAAATTTCTTTATATTTTTCTTTATTTCTAATTTGTTTATTTCTGATTATTACTTATTTTCTTTTCATTATAATTATTTTTTTCTCACATTTTGTATCCATCGTCTGTATTTTTAGTCCTGCGTTATTTACATATTATTAATTTTTAGTCTTGTGTTATTTGCATATTATTAATTTTATTCTATTAATATTACTATTGTAACAAAGATCTTGCATTGTGTAACTTATAATAGATTAAATAATTATTTTGCATTATTACTCTGATTTTTTACTAAACATTTTCTGAAAAATATCTTGCTGTTATTTCCAAAGCTTATTTTTATACCGTTTAACAATATACGGTTACATACCTTAACAAAAAATCTTTTTACTTTTCTTATCCTAATAGTAATTTGTGAATGATAATTACTCTTAAATGTCTACTTGATTTATTTATCAATATATTGTTGTTGGAAGCATTTTTGTAATAAAGAGTAAGAATTTGTCTGCATTCAGCAAATTTGCAAAAAAGAAATGTATTATAATAGATTTTGAACATAATCTTTTTTTCGTCAGTAGTAAAGATCAAATGGAAAGATATTAATTGACGGCAAACTAGCAATAACTCTTTTTTAACGATTGATAAGCTGTGCACCGACGGAGAGTTTGTCAGACTTTAACGCAGTCGCGTTAAGACAAACCCCATTGGCGCGCAGCTTATCAATCACTAAAAAAGAGAATTATTGCCAGTTTGCCGTCAATTATTACCTTTCCATTTGATATTATAATAGATTCTGAGAATGACAAAAAATAATTTGTAGAAAGTCAGAAGCTGGATGTTCTTTTAGACGTTTATACTAGCGTCCCCCGTTTTCGCCCAAGATAATAGTGTGACCGAATCATATCGTATTGAAAGTGATATTTTTCGAGCACGGACAGTAGATCTCAATAAAGGGCCTAGCGGAATAAGTATAGTGAAAATGCTTCCACGGCTTTCGAGTTGACCTTTTTTCCTAAAGTAACTCATATAAAAAGACATATAAAAAGACGCTTACATACCAAATTTTAGATTTCTATATGGAGACGTGATCAAGTTAGAGCGAAAAAATGACTTTTTTTACATTTTCACAGTAAAAAATCAAATAAAATTCTGAAAAAATTCTGAAAAATCGATTACACCTAGACATTAATGAGGATATTTTTTTTATTCTTTTTCGGTGCGAATTTCGATTTAAAAAAATGAAAATAACTTTTAAACATTTTTTTCACCCTGATTCCGTTGATCTACCACCTTAAAAAAAATGCACGTGAATCTCTGTTCAACTTCCTACAAAATATATTTTTTCCAGATTTTTCAAAAGGTGGGCCACAGTGAAAAAATTAAAATTACATTTTTTCGTTAATTTTTTGAAAAAATGAGCACATAAACCATTTTTATCAGTTAAAAGTACTATGTAAGAATGTTTTCATGATCACAAATCAAAAATTGGTCAGTCTATTCGTTTCTTTATGTGCTCATTTTTTCAAAAAATTAACGAAAAAATGTAATTTTAATTTTTTTCACTGTGGCCCACCTTTTGAAAAAATCTGGAAAAAATATATTTTGTAGGAAGTTGAACAGAGATGCACGGGTTTTTTTTTTAGGTAGTAGATCAACGGAATCAGGATGAAAAAAATGTTTAAAAGTTATTTTCATTTTTTTAAAATCGAAATTCGCACCGGAAAAGAATAAAAAAAATATCCTCATTAATGTCTAGGTGTAATCGATTTTTCAGAACCGTTGTTGCCAAATACCTCTTTAATTTTAAAAATTTCTTTATATTATCTTTTTTTATTTTTAATTTGTTTATTTTTAATTAGGTATTACTTATTTTCTTTTTGTTATAATATAATTATTCTTTTTTCACATTTTGTATCCATTATGTTGCCTATATTTTTAGTCCTGCATTATTTACATATTATTAATTTTTAGTCTTGCGTTATTTGCATATTATTAATTTTATATTATTCATATTATTGTTGTAACAAAATTCTTTCATTGTAAATATAATAAATTGAATAATTAGTTTGCATTTTACTCTGATTTTTTACCAAGCATTTTCTGTAAAATACCTTGCTATTATAAAGCTTATTTTTATACCGTTTAATAATCCGGTTACAGACCTTAACTAAAAATCTTTTTATTTTCCTTACCTCAATAGTAATTTGTAAGTGATAATTGACTCTGCAGTGTCCACTTAATTATTTATTTTTGCCGATTATTGATGTTGAAAACATTTTTGTAATAAGGAGTAAAAATTTGTCTGCATTCATCAAATTTGCAAAAGGAAAACATATTATAATAGATTCTGAGGCAAAGAATAATTTGTCAGAGAATCAAAATTTGTAAAAGTTCTTTATATAATATATAACACTTTTGCATACTGATATGTATAAAGTAAAAATTTTTAGTAATTTTGTTTGTTTCTTTTTATCAAAATGTGATAATATATACAATAAAAGAAAATGGAAGATTCTAAAATTTCCAAAAATAAAATAAAGAAATAACTTATTAATATCAATATTTGAAAATTTTCATTTTACTCACGTAGAAAACGTAGGAGCAAAATTCTGTTATAAGACACAATTAAATACAATATATATTTATAAAAACAATATAAATATCTAAAAACATAGATATTTTTAAATTAAATAAGTATAATATAAATTTAATTTTCAATAATTCAGGATGCGTAAAACTTTGCTAGTATAATGTGTTAAAAGTGTAGCTTCAGTTTAGCAGAATTTAAACATTTGAATTAATTGGCACGTTAAACACATTCTTTAATTACATTAACATATCCTTTAAGTATTATCCGAAAGAATTTGTTGTCATTACTTTATAAAACGAAATCTCAGAAAGTTTAGGTTGACTATAAAATATTTGGAAAAATTTGTTTATTAAACATAATATTTTGTACTTATGAGACGCTTCCTAGGGACGCAAATGCTCATCCTGCCTTTTTCATGTGGTGCATGACATTCTTCCGTGCACCATGAATCCGTGACAACGCTGCCCAGGCAAAGCTGCTGACTCTTCTACCTAGCCGTCCACCGTGAAGGCAGTATCCCCCTACAATTATTGTCCATGAACTTGGTCTTGCTCACATTAATTTTCAGTCCTCGCTTTTTAGCTTCTAAACTTAGCTTGTTAATTTTTTCCTGCACATGTACACTGCTATTCAAGAGCGGTGTTATATTGTCGGCATAGTCCTCCAGGTGCTGATTTACCCTTCAAAGGATGCCACGCCTTTTCATGCAAGTAGTAACATGATGTGTCCCATTGAAAAAAAAAATGACACGTTGATAATATCCTCTATGTATTTCTCGAAAGATTCTTACGTCAATGTAATCACTTGATAAGACAAAATATCACAAGCCGGTAAAGTGACTATAAAATATATAGAAAAAGTTGTTTATTAAACATAACATTTTGTACTTATGAGATAGACATCCGTTTGTTAGATGTCAGTTGGCAGAAATCTCTCAAAAGAGTAAGATTGTGGTCATCGAAGGTAATTTTAATAAAATATTAATATTATTTTTAAAATAGTATAAGTGTTGTAATAGTATAAAAGAAAAACTTTATTTCTAAAAGGGTTGTGTTACATTATTTTAATAATTTTGGAAATACACAAATATACACAAAATTTCTAAAATCATAATACACTTTATATGTTCGCGTGTTTAAAGAATAAAAAGTCTAAAAGTACTCTCTAACAATTATAAATATTATTTTCTTATCTCAAAATTGTCTCAGGATTATATAAGCTTACAACATTGGAAGTGAATGCTAGTGATCATATATATATTCATTATTTGTATTTTATTGGATAATAAGAAAATATCAAAGGATGTGCAACATAACGTAAAAATGTTGTGAGATATGAAATTTAAGGTAAAATAAATATTCACAAGGAAGACAGATAAATAAGCCTTTCCAAGTAATTTGAAATTATTATAAAAATCTTGCTTGCAATGCTACAACCTTTATAGGAACAAAAAATTTTGTTGTAGACAAGCAAAAATATGTATATGTCATGCATAATATAAATACTTAAAAGAATAGATAAGAGGGTCTAGCGGAAAGTAACGCCTCCACCCTTTTCACAGCGATTGTAGTGGGGATAGAAACTCGCTCTTGGGCCGGTATTCATAGTCGAGTCTTATAATTAAGACCGTCTTAAATTTATCTTCAGATACTCCGTAGCCAATGAACTGATTCGTACAGCATCTAAAGATAAACTTAAGACGATCTTAAATATAAGACCTGACTATGAATACCAGCCTTGGTCTCGTTTTGTAGCCTGGAGTGTCTGGAATTAGTATGCGAAGTTTCTTCATCCTAGGTGTAACGGTTTGTGTGTAACACGATGAATACAGAAACGAGTTTGTCGAGCAGGTACAAGCAACGTATAGTTATTGAGTTTTTAACCGCGGAAAATTGCGCACCGAAAGTGATCACAGCCAATTGAAGAACGTTTATGGCGACGAAACCATCGATATAAGCAATGTCAGACGATGGGTAAGAAGTGCTAGACCACACTGCAGTCGACAGACTAATGCCAAAATCGACGACTTGAATTTTGAGGTGATAACACACCCCGCATACAGTCCGGATCTGGCCCTGTTACTTCTTCGTTCCTTGGCGACGAAGGTTGCCACACGTGTTCACGGTAGGTTGGCTCGTGAACGATGCGGACGAGAAGAAATGTACACGTAACTTCTCTACCTTAATTTATTTTTATTGCTCTTCAAGAACACGAGGCCGCTTGTACAAAGGTCGCAACGTGGACGCCTTTCGGAACAGGCAGTAGGAATAACGAAACGAAAAAAGGGAAGGGAAACAGAACCGGAAACGAAGACTAGTGCGCGAATTGCGGTAAAGAAAGGAATAACCAGAGAGGGCGCTCCACAGGTCGCGTGTCACAAAAGGGCGCGACTACTAACTATATGACGCACTTCTATAGACGCATTTACTGTACACGCCGCCCGCCTTGAAGAGACTATCTTCAAATAAACAATTTCATTGGCAAATACAATACTTAATAATACACTTGACTAAATAATTAAATAACATAACCAATTGAATAACATGAATACAATGGTACGCGAATACAACTTAAATTAAAATTAAGAATTGGAGTTCGACGGCTCGATTGGCAAAATCGCCAGCTTGGTTAGTGGTCTGGTGCAAACACCCTTAACCGTCTTCACAGTTGCGCTACGTGCAACCCCATCTGCTCCTACGTGAATTTCCTGAATGCGCCCTAATAACCAATGTAACGGAGACAGGCCCTGTTGTTTTATGAGTACCAGGTGGTTTAGTTTTAACTGAGCCCCCTTGTCCACCTTCCATTTCGAACGGACCTGCAGAGACTGGAGGTACTCAACGCTCCATCGGCGCCAAAGTGTTGTCTCAACTGTTCTACGCGTTGCCACCGTATTAAACGATTTTCGTTCACATCACTTAAGTCATGACATGGAATGCTATTCATAGCGGTGCCAATTAAAAAATGACCCGGACTTAAGTAAGCTAAATCGTTCGGATCGGCGCTTAACGAAGTGAGGGGGCGCGAATTTAATATAGCCTCTACCTCAGTGAGAACGGTTTGCATTTCTTCGAAAGTCAAATGAGCCTTGCCCACAACGCGCTTTAAATGCTGCTTCGCGGATTTAACCGCTGCCTCCCACAAGCCTCCAAAGTGAGGCGTGTGTGGTGGTATGAAGCTCCAAGATATCTGTTGATTGCAGAGGAAATGTCTTAAATCGTCCTGCGTTTTTTCCTTATGCAGGAAATCAAACAACTCCTTCAGTTGATTCTGAGCGCCGACGAACGTAGTTCCGTTATCTGAGTATAGGTGAGAAGGTTTGCCCCTACAAGAAATGAAACGTTTAAGCGCTGCCACGAAGGCATCGGTGGTTAAGTCGCTCACCAACTCCAAGTGCACAGCCTTGACTGCAAAGCAAACGAAGACGGAAATATACGCCTTGTGATTGCGCGCATTCCTTCGCTTGCTCTCCCTTAAGATTATTGGACTGGCGTAATCTACGCCGCAGTGCGCGAATGGTCTAGACACGGTTACGCGGCCCGCAGGTAACGGACTCATTGTGGCCTCCGAGAACGTTGGCTTGGCCCTAAAACACTTTATGCATCCTAAGACTATTTTTCGCGTAGTCGAGCGCAACGACAAGGGCCAGAATCGCTGTCTTACAAATGCCATAGTGGCTTGAGCTCCGGCATGCATGTTTTGTACATGCTCCTTCAATATAATTTGCCTCGTTAAATTGTGATTACTCGGCAAGAGTATTTGATGATGCGCATCGAATGATAGATGCGAATTTTTTAGTCTTCCTCCCACTCGGATCAATCCGTCCTTGTCTAAGAACGGCGATAACGATAGGATTTTGCTGGACGTATGAAGCACTTCTCCCCTGGTCAACAACTTGTGTTCCTCTGGAAAATATCGTTGCTGAACAATCTTGCACATCCTCAACAGCGCCGCTGAAGTTTCATCGTGTGACACAAATAATGTCGGAGGTTTGGGGTTTGTCTTCACGATCCTAAGACAATACGCGACAATGCGGCAGACCTTGTCCAACGTCGAATGTTTGTTCAACATTTCCTCTATCACATTGCATTCCAGGACGGCGACGTTGACGCGAGCCTTTCGCAGCTCGGGCATGTGCTCGTAAAGGATTTCAATTTTATTGATTGGCCATTGATTTTCGTTTAGTTCCAGGAATTGTGGTCCGTGCCACCATGAGGAAGCGTTAATTAGTTCATGCGGGTTCAGGCCGCGCGATAACATGTCGGCTGGATTGAGAGAAGAAGGTACGTGGCGCCAACTCCTTGGTTCTGTTAATCTCTGAATTTCACCCACTCTGTTTGCCACAAAGACTGACCATTTGCGTGACGGGGATGATATCCAGTTTAGCGCTATCGTAGAATCCGACCATAAGTAGGGTTGAATGACTTCAGCATTTATTGACGTTTGTACCTTTTTGACCAAGCGAGCTAGCAGAAGCGCTGCTGATAGTTCTAAGCGTGGTAATGAAATTGCCTTCAAAGGCGCTACTCTTGACTTGGAACAAAGGAGTTCAGACCGGTACTCGCCCGATTCGAGTTGCGTCCGGATATAGATACAGGCACCATAGGCGTCTTGGCTAGCGTCGCAGAATCCATGCAGTTGCACGCGGCGCCAGTCCCCTTCAAACTTGACGCGTCGTGTTATTGTCAGCTGATTCAGATCAATTAGCTGGGACTTGATGGTTGACCAGCGAGTATGAATAATTTGCGGAACCGATTCGTCCCAGTGGGCCCCCGACTTCCAGAGATCCTGTAGGATTAGCTTCGTGACGACTATGATTGGGCCAAGTAATCCCAAGGAATCGAATAGTTTGGAAACCTCAGACAGGATAGTTCGTTTAGTTACAACGCTGTGCTCCGCGTCGGGCTGATATGAAAAGTGAAACGTGTCAGTCAACTGGTTCCATTGTATGCCCAAAATAGACGAGTCGTTAGCCTCACAAATGGGTATCGGCTCGTGCCTTTGATGGTTGGTCGAGTCTAAGACTTGTGAGGAGTTTGAGGCCCACTTGCTTAGCTCGAACAATCCTTGTTTCAGTAATTGGATTACTTCGTCCTTAACAGCCTTCGCATCCTGGATGGTATTGGCGCCTGTAAGCAGGTCGTCGACGTAGAAATCGCATTTGACACGTGCAGCTCCAATTGGATACGTCGACGAGTGTTGTTCAGCCAAGTGATTTAAGCACCTAGTGGCGAGATAGGAGGCAGATGATGTTCCATAGGTTAAAGTGGTCAGTTCATACGTTTCGACGTCCATCGAGGGATCGTTTCGCCAAAGTATCTTCTGTAATTGCGTTTGTGAGGGATGTACCAAAATTTGTCTGTATATTTTAACTATGTCAGCTACGATGACGTACGCGAACGTGCGAAAACGTAAGACAATGGACATCAAGTCTTGCTGAACAACTGGCCCTGTTCTGAGCGCTTCATTCAGCGATACGCCAGAAGTAGTCTTACATGAAGCATCAAATACGACTCTGATCTTCGTTGATTGACCCTTAAAAACTCCATGATGTGGTAAGTAGTATGATGGTTTCCTATCGTTCGTTGATTCGTCGACTGGCTTCATGTGTCCTAACGCAGAATACTCGGAAATGAAATCGATGTACTGCGCTTTCAGTCCTGGATTCCGAGCAAAACGTTTTTCAAGATTTCGCAGTCGTTTTAGAGCGATTTCCTTGGACTCGCCTAATTTGGATAGTACGGGTTCCTTGATTGGAAGCTTGACGACGTATCTTCCTTGAGAGTCCTGGTACACGTCTTCTAAGAATTGTTTCTCGCAGAGGACTTCCTCGGCCGTGTGTTCGTGGGCGTCGTGAATGTCCTCCACCTTCCAAAAACGAGTTAATTGCTCATGCTCATCAGTTGGGCGTTGGTAACCACCGTATGAAATGACTGTACGCAATGCGTCCCTTTCAAAGGATTACACAATCGGCCGGCCAGGATCCATCCGAAATGAGTTTTCTGTAGCGTTGGGTGGTCAAGTGATTGCTTAATCTGTCCTACACATACCAGGTCCCAAAATATTTCGGCTCCGATGAGCAAATCTATTGGTGCGGAGACATTGAATCGTGGATCTGCCAGTTTGATGTTTCTGAGCAAACGGTATGCATCTCGCTTCATCGTATACGCAGGCAGTTTACCAGTGATTTGTTCAGAGAGAATACATTCGATCTTGACGGTGTATGAGTTCAGCCGTGACTGAAGCTTGACTTGAACTGCTTGTGTGGATCTCGTGGCTGTGTTGTTTATGCCCGTGATCGACAGATCTAATGAACGCGGTTGCGATCCAAGAAGGTCCGCGAAGTCTCTGGAAATGAAATTAGTTTGTGAGCCACAATCCAGTAATATTCGACAAGATACTGGCTGTCCGTCACTCTTGAAGGCCTTGACTACTGCTGTCGAAAGCATGATGGGCTCCTTGGCATAATCGTGAAAGTATGCGCCACCAAGGCGGTTGAGTCTGGTGTACTCTGATTCTTGTCACTTGCAGGCTTGGTGGGCGCTTCTGCGGGATTGTCATCTAGATGTAGCAGGGTGTTATGCTTAGTACTACAGATTTTGCATCCCCTGGATGGACATTTGCTGGCCGAGTGAGAGGAAGAACGGAGGCAGTTACTACATAATTTGTGACTTTGGACTTCTGACAACCTTTTAGTGGTTGGCAACGCTAAAAAATTCTTACAATAATAAATAGCGTGATCGCCGTTACAAAATTTACACTTTGACTTTATTGTTGCAACGCATGCGGATTGACGTTTCTCGTTGGATTGGGAACACTTGTTATTGACCTTCGCCGCGGCCATTGCGTTAGTTGTCGCTTCGAGCATTTGACAACGATGTGTAATAAATTCATTGAATTGCTTGAATGTAGGAGGGTCGGTGCCTACTAATGAAGATTGCCATTCTCGAGCCGTGATCGTATCTAACTTTGAGCTTAAAATGTGTACTAACAAATCATCCCAGTGCGCCGTGGGTCGTTTAAGGGCTTGAAGAGCTTGTATGTGTCTAATCGCCCCGTCAGCAATCTGTCTGAGCTCAGTTGGGTTTTCCTTTGCCATGGATGGCATGATCGCCTTAATGTGCGTGTGAACGATAACGCGTTTATTGTCATAACGCTCCTTAAGTAGCCCCCACGCGACCCCATAATTCAGATCCAAGATTTCTAGTGAGCTAATTACGTTGAGCGCGTCCCCTGACAAGGAGGCCTTTAAATATTGCAGCCTTTGTACGTTGTTTATGTTCGGATTTAAATGTATGACAAAGTGGAAGGAATCGTAAAACGGAAACCATTCGTGATATTTGCCCGAAAATGTTGGCAAGTTCAGTTTAGGTAGTCGAACGTTTAATTAAGTTCCTGAGTCTTCAGACACATGCGATGTGGAAGGTGAGCTAGTTATTATGCGAGACGGTGCTACTGGATTGATCAATTCGCGAATTCTGGCCGACAACGAATAATATGTTTCCTCGAAAGAGACACGATCGTTGGCTTCATCTTCATCGAGGAACTCTAACTGCGACTAAATGTCATTGTATTGTGACCAGTAATCATTCAACTTGGCCTTGCGCTCCTCAAGCTGAGCTAAGACTGATGGCGTGACAGAAGTGATCGATTCTACATAAGTTCTTGTCCGCGTAAACGAGGATTTGACGGTTCTACGCAGTTTTTTAAGAACGGCTGGATCTTGGCTGGTAGCCATTTTAAACTGTTTTTACAGCGTTAGCGCAACGGTTGTGTACATATATGGTGGCACCGCTATGAAATAGTTACCCTTGCCGGTTTCTGAACGGAAAAGGCGTGAGTGCAGTTATATCCTTGCAGCGCCGTCCTTGGCTAAGGCTGACGATGCCCCCTGGTCGATGGATTCCTGAGCTGCCGTCCAGTATCCCTCTGTTACTGAGATGCGGTTAGGTTGTACGCCGAAAATCCACCGGTTGTGTTGTTCCGTGGCGATCCAGAAACGCGTTTCTGCAGCGGCCTGTCGTTAGTGACTGAATATGCTTGCCCGCTTGGTTGCGAGGTTTCAGTCCCCCTTGTCGAACAACGCGAATAGAGGTTATCCGGCTCGAAGGACCAATGTTACTTCTTCTTTTATTGCTCTTCAAGAACACGAGGCCGCTTGTACAAAGGTCGCAACGTGGACGCCTTTCGGAACAGGCAGTAGGAATAACGAAACGAAAAAAGGGAAGGGAAACAGAACCGGAAACGAAGACTAGTGCGCGAATTGCGGTAAAGAAAGGAATAACCAGAGAGGGCGCTCCACAGGTCACAAAAGGGCGCGACTACTAACTATATGACGCACTTCTATAGACGCATTTACTGTACAGGCCCCCTCCGATTTTTATCTATTCCCCAAGTTAAAGGAAGGTCTCCGAGGACACCACTTCGAGTCAGATGGCGAGGTTCAAGATTTTATCGAAGATTGGACAACAAGAGCCAGACTTCTTCATGCACGCCTATGACAAATGGATTTCACGTTTGACCAAATGTATCGAGGTAGGGGGGGACTATGTCGAAAAATAAGCATTGTATTTTGTAGAATATACTTTTTTCTTTCTTTTGAGACCAGTTTCATTTATTTACATCCATTATTACGGGATTTAGAAGGGTGGAGGCGTTACTTTCCGCTAGACCCTCGTATATTTTAAAATTAAACAAATATAATATGATTTAAATTTTATAACTTTAAGAACAAGTAGAAGTAAAACTTTCTAATATTTAAAAAGTTAGCCAATGCTAACCATTTTAGCAGAATTTAAAATATTTGAATAAATTCGTGACTAAAATATGTCTGCATTAAATATTATATTGAAAAATTTCATGAAAATTATTTGACATGAAGAGATATTTGACATAAAGAGATGAAATCCGTTAAGTTTATAACTTTTAACTACAGGATGTACAAACACAAATTTTTTATGAATAAAATTTTGTAATTATTATGGAATCCGTTATCCATGTTACTGTTAGTTTGACCTCTGAAAAGAATAAGATCACAATTATACTGTATATTCAATAAAATATTAATATTTTGTTTCATATTTTGTTTGTGTGGTAAATTCAAAGTTATAAACATTATCTCAATTATCTCAATAAGAGAATTTCTATTCATACGGTAAGACCGCATTTCACTCACATACATAAATTTATGTTTCTATGAAGAATAAATTATGATTGTGAATATGCCAAAATTTATTCAAAACTATTTGTTGAAATTAGATTTGAAACTTTAAACCTTATGTATAATGTTCCATCGAAACCGCTAACTATATATTTCTTGCATGCGTGAGTTCATCTAAAATTTCTGTGAAATATAAAATTTAAGATAAAAATGATCGCAGAAATAGATAACAATTAAAAATGATAATAGTATAATAGTAAACAATTTTTTAAATTTAAATTATAATATTTAATTGATATTACATTTTGGACAATAAACGATTTAGGTTCTTATGTAAAGGTTCTTTATTATAATTTAATATAATAATTTTTTAAAATTACAACCGTTTGAATAATTACAAGTCAACTATGCCAACTTTATAATAATTGTCTACTTTCTGTCTGGTAGGAACATTTTTACAACATTCTTGGAACAAAATTTGGTACAACATGAATCTGGAAAAAATACATTACGCTTTAATGTTTACGATCGCTACTCTTACCGGTAGCAAAATAATTTGGACACTCTTGTTGACTTCCATTTATTTTCGACTATGACCAACTTCATACCAATGTAAACTACAATGTAAAGCTAATGTTTCTTCTTGGCACACATTACAATCTACCAATTCCAATAATTATACCAGATAACAAGTTCGTCCATGGAAATTCCAGTATAACTATTAATATCTTATATTCAACACGAAAAATTTTATTACACATAGAAACTGTAAACTTCCCTGTCTTGAAATTGATTAGAAAAGATGGTTTAATATATATAAACCAAAGAAAACTGTATCTAAAGAACAAATTTTACACCTATATTTTAACAATATGTTGTTTCCTGGCCATTACAACTTGAAAACGTCATTCCTTGGTAATATACCAAATGATAATGCGGAAGGTTTCTCGAAAACCTCCCGCACTAACGAAGACGCAGATACATTGTAAGTAAATGTTTAAAATAGGAAGATGCATTGCTATATCATAATGATATCTATAATGTAATTATTTCTTGTACCTTTTTAAAAATTGATTTTGTAACATACTAAAATATACGGACTATATACAGGGTGTCCCATTATAAAACATCCACGCAAATTACTCCGAAGATAAGGGTGATAGCAAAAAATGACCTTAACAAACGTTATAGGATTAAAAGGGGGCCAACTGAGGGTGACCTTGACTTTGATCTTGCAGTTGATTTTCAAGGTCATTTGAAGGTCAGAGTAATTTTTTAAAATGGAAACCCCTATTTTTGACACCGGATTCGAAAAGAGCGGAAAATTTTACGTCAGAAATGATATTTTAAATTTTTTTGTGTGACCTTGAGAAGGTCAAATAAGGGTCAAATGTTGAAAAACTGCTTGCTGATTGTTTATTTAAATTTATAGGCGAAATAAACGTTATAAAAGTACCTTTAGCAGGTAGATCAAGCTCAAATGTGCCAACGATCGTGACCATTTTGACCTTGAGGTCAATTTTCAAGGTCATTTAAAGGTCAGAGAGATTTTTATAAACTCTTATTTTTGACACCGGATTCGAAAAGAGCGGAAAATTTTACGTCAGAAAAAATATTTTAAAGTTTGTTGGTGTGACCTTGAATAGATCAATTCAAGGTTAAATATTCAACAAGCACTCAAAAGCTGTTGCTTACATGTGCTAACCTTACTTTAGCTTTAAAACCAGTAAGTATTGTAGGTTGTAGGCATCGAAGGGAGCCAATTAAGAGTGACTTCGACTTTGACCTTGGAGTTGATTTTCAAAATTATTTAAAAATCTTTGTTTGTCGAAATAGTAACTCTTATTTTTGACCACGGATTTTGAAAGAGCACAAAATTCTGCGTTCAGGTGTGTGACCTTTACTAGTTAATTAAATTAATGTTAATTAAGTTAATTGACATTAACTTAATTAACATTAACTTAATTAAGATCCATTTAAGGCAAGGTCAGAAAAGTTAAGGCAAGATCATTATTTTTATGGTAAGGCAAGTTTGTCGATGATCCGGTCATTTAAGGCAAGATCGAAGATGACTCGGCCATTTAAGGCCATTTAAGGCAAGATCGAAGATGACTCGGCCATTTAAGGCAAGATCGAAGATGACTCGGCCATTTAAGGCAAGGTCAGAGATGACCCGGCCAGTTAAGGCAAGGTCGGGGATGACCCGGCCAGTTAAGGCAAGATCGGGGATAAGTCTAGACAGTTGAAAAAACATTGAAAATTCCACGCTTACATGTGCATTTAGTCATAGAGTCCAAGTGTTTCAGTCACCATTTAATGAAGAAAATGCTCAAAAGTTTCACCATTTACTTGTTGACAATATTCTATTCTTCTTTCAAAGTTCCTAATAGTATTTAATAATACTTGACGTGGAATATTTAAGCAGGCTTGCGTAACCCTTTGAATCATGTCAGCTCTTGTAGTTGGTCTGTTGCGGTAGACTGTATTTTTTAGATAGCCCCATAAATAAAAGTCTGGAGATGTCAGATCTGGAGATCTTGGTGGCCATGCTATAGGGCCTCCTCTACCAATCCATCGGTTGTTGAACCTTTCGTTAAGAAAATCTCTGACAATTCTGGCATAATGTGGAGGAGCGCCATCTTGTTGTAGCCACATCCTGGCTCTTGTATGAAGATCAACGTTTTCTAGCAAAAGTGGAAGTTCCTCTCTGAGCAACTGTAAATAAGTGTGTTGAGTTACGTTACCTTCAAAAAAATAAGGTCCAATTAGATATCCGTTTACAATGCCACACCATACTGTTACACTCCAGCGATGCTGATGATCAACTTCTTGCATCCAATGAGGATTAACAGGAGACCAATAGTGGCAATTATGGCGATTCAACATACCAGTACTCTCAAATGTAGTCTCATCACTAAAAAGAACATTGTTGAAGAAATTTTCATCATCAGTAATTTGTTGCGTTGCCCATTGGCAAAATGTTATTCTCCGTCGATGATCTTCCTCAGTTAAAGCTTGATTTAAAGAAATGTGATAAGGATGATAACGCGCAAGTCGTAAATATCTACTGGCCGTAGATCTTGGAATGCCCATTGTTAACTCGATTTCGCGTAAACTGACGTGAACATTTAAATGTACCATGGCTAGAACAGCAATAAAGCGAGGATTATATTCATAATCGTGTTCATTCAGTGCCCTCTTTCTTTGAACAAAAATTCCTTGTCGACCGCGTAGTTCAATGTCACGTATTACCGTATGATTAGGATGTTGTTTTTGAGGGAATCGAGCACGATACAGTCTTGCTGCCTCTCGATAGTTTCGTCGACATTCTCCTAAAATAAGAAGAATGTCAATAATTTCATTAGCAGTGTAGTCAGGCATTTTTTTAACGATAATAACGATCGCAAAAAAGAGTTTCAAATGTATGAGAACATTTGTCAACATACGACAAAATAAATTAGATGTTATTATATGTACATACTATCAAGCGACGGTCAATATTGGACGGTATTGGACGGTCAGGACAAGAATAAGAATAAGAGATTTCAGACTTACATATATGGTACACAACACATGTAAGTGAGGTACAATTTTTTAACAAGAAAAAATTTAATTTTTGTTGCCGGTATAAGTATGTACAATTTAAAAACAATTTTAAGAACGTTCATCAGTTAATCGATTTGCGCTCAAAATGCTTTAAACTCTTAAAAATTATGTCGGATACACCACTTTGAACTTCAATAATTCAAAAACGGCAATTGCTAATAATCCTTGTTTCTTTAAATGTTATTTCTAGCATTATCCTGCACTGTATCCTAGTTTTTAAAAAAAATCGAGCAAGTATTATTGTCGCTACAAATTGATAAATCACTTGAGCACCCGTTTTTCCTATATCTTACGTGTTAAAAGCTACAACTTTAAAAATTGATAACTCGAATTCGCTATTGCTATTACCCTTATTTTCGGAGTAATTTGCGTGGTGGTTTTAAAGCTAAAGTAAGGTTAGCACATGTAAGCAACAGCTTTTGAGTGCTTGTTGAATATTTAACCTTGAATTGATCTATTCAAGGTCACACCAACAAACTTTAAAATATTTTTTCTGACGTAAAATTTTCCGCTCTTTTCGAATCCGGTGTCAAAAATAAGAGTTTATAAAAATCTCTCTGACCTTTAAATGACCTTGAAAATTGACCTCAAGGTCAAAATGGTCACGATCGTTGGCACATTTGAGCTTGATCTACCTGCTAAAGGTACTTTTATAACGTTTATTTCGCCTATAAATTTAAATAAACAATCAGCAAGCAGTTTTTCAACATTTGACTCTCATTTGACCTTCTCAAGGTCACACAAAAAAAATTTAAAATATCATTTCTGACGTAAAATTTTCCGCTATTTTCGAATCCGGTGTCAAAAATAGGGGTTTCCATTTAAAAAAATTACTCTGACCTTTAAATGACCTTGAAAATCAACTGCGAGATCAAAGTCAAGGTCACCCTCAGTTGGCCCCCTTTTAATCCTACAACGTTTGTTAAGGTCATTTTTTGCTATCACCCTTATCTTCGGAGTAATTTGCGTAGATGTTTTATAATGGGACACCCTGTATATATAAAGTTTTATAAAATTAAAATTATTACTTAAAAATGTTCAATGTAGTTTGTGTATGCTGTTAAAACAATTTTTAATATTATGTTATAGTTTAAAGTTTATTATTTTACAATACTACATTTAGAGAAATTATAAAAATTGATAAAATGTGACAGATGGGTGATAGCAACATACACTCAGATTGGAGCCCGACGATTATTTCCCTGTTTGGACTATCCACAAATAAGGATAACTTTTACCATTTCTATAAAACATCTCTACAATTCTACAGCTTTATCCAATATGTCGAAACATAAATTTTCTATGGATGATGATGGTTACCAGTGGACACTCTTCTGTACTACTCCTTTACTATCCATGCATCACATTACGGTTGGAATCACAAATTATAACTACGTTCGCATTAACAAAAATATTCGTTTGTGGTGCAAATAATGTTTTAGAAATAAAGCTTTTAAATTCGCAAATCAAGTTATAGAAAATGTTACGTCGCATTTCATATCTGTTTTTGAAAGAATGGAGATCCCAAAAATAGATCATATCGTGATTCCAAATTTTCCACAAGACGACACATCGAAATGGGGACTCACCTTTTACAGGTAATATACAATTTAAAAGATATAACGATCTATCAAATTTATTTATTACCAGATGATTATTATACATGATTATACTATATGCATTATTCGCATTATTCACATTATTCACATTATTTCAAATAAGGTCATTTTTATGCGTAATTAACAATTACTTATGATAAATTACTTGATTAAAAAGTGAATATTGGTAAGATATTATGTAACTGTGCAAGATTTCCGGTAAAAAGAAAGAAAATTCCATTATATTTTAAATCTAATTATAAAAAGCGTACTGAATAAAACAATTCACATTTACATCAAAGTATATCAAAATTTCTTATTGACATATTTTTTAAATTTGAATGCAATAATGTAAAATTTAATGTAATTTCTAAATTTTACATGGATTACATTTTACATGAATTTTACAACGATTTTTAATAATTTTTAATAATATGGAGAAGTGTTGTACATTATAAAAGAATATTTATTATATAATTCTAAAATAGTTCAACTATAGTTCAAATTTTATTGTAATATTCTGTCTGTATCTATAATTGCAATTTTTATTATATCCATTAAAAGTAAAACATATTTTAGTAGTAGCGAGCATTATTACTTATAAAATAACAACATATTGTAGAAATATATGTAGAAATATATTTCAAAGCATTTATTAACGAATGGGTGGAGGGAGACACGTATTGTGTACCTTTTTTTCGGAATTTGTCCGCATTAGGACTTCTATATAAACCTGCTGCGAATCATAAGCAAGAAACTCACCGTATATGAGAAAGGCAAATAAAACCGACAGGTTCGAGTTTTTTAATCCAATAAATTAAAGTCACATTAAAAGGAGTACGTACAAAGATGATCCAAATGTGGACGTGTATCAAAAGCTTCGATTCTGAAATAGTATTAAATTGATTCCAAATAAATATATAAAATCCTAGATTGTTAAACATTTATTTATATAAATGTATACTTCTCTTCATCATTCTTCTAATGTAACTAATGTATTAGACATAATACGTAGTATATATATATATATATATATATATATATATATATATATATATATATACAGGGTTGGGCAAAAGTCCGGAAACAGTCAAATATCTCGAAAAGAATCAACTATAGCGAAAAATATGTAAATAGCAAAGTTGTAGGGCTTAATAAAATGTACCTAATGATGGCTAAAAATTTGACTTTGGATGTAGGACGAAAATCATATAAAGGTCAAATTAAATTTTTTAAATGGAACTGCCTACTTTTTATTGCATATTCTTGTAGCTTATCTCGAGACCTTTCCAAAACACTATAAATAAATGTTTTTTCGTTAAGTATTTTTCGAGTTATGAAGGTTGAAATAATTTCTTAATTTTACATGAACTATAAAATATCTCGTAAAATATTCACTTTTCGATAACCTTACCTCAATACTTTTATGCACAGAATAATGAGAGAAATCAATTAGTGTAAAGAAAACACATAGTTGTTTTTAACAAAAAATATGCAATTTGTAACTAACAATTACATACTTTTTCTTAAAAACAACTATGTGTTTTCTTTACACTAATTGATTCCTCTCATTATTCTGTGCATAAAAGTATTGAGGTAAAGTCATCGAAAAGTGAATATTTTACGAGATATTTTATAGTTCATGTAAAATTAAGAAATTATTTCAACCCTTATAACTCGAAAAATACTTAACGAAAAAACATTTATTTATAGTGTTTTGGAAAGGTCTCGAGATAAGCTACAAGAATATGCAATAAAAAGTAGGCAGTTCCATTTAAAAAATTCAATTTGACTTTTATATGATCTTCGTCCTCCACTCAAAGTAAAATTTTTAGTCATCATTAGGTACATTTTTTTAAGCCCTACAACTTTGCTATTTACAATTTTTCGCTATAGTTGATCCTTTTCGAGATATTTGACCGTTTCCGGACTTTTGCCCAACCCTGTATATATATATATATATATATATATATGTATATATGTATAAGATATATATATTTTCTAATTTAATTATGTTATATTTTCTAATAGAATTTATAAGAAATTATAATCACTTTTAGGGAAGAAGACATTATTTACGATGAAGACTTAGATCCGATTATGCGCAAAATAGAAGCCGCGCGTTTTATTGCACCTAAAATAGCATATCAATGGTTTGGTAAAGCAGTTAGTGCATCAGGATGGTTCTTTTTTTGCCTACACAATGGTCTTGCTACTATATACTGAGAAGAAGCTATTGTTAAGGTTTTTACATTTAATAATACCGCAAAAATATTAACAATTAATTTAAAAATTTTTATTTTTATTTGTTTTTATTTTTAAATTTGAATATGGTTAGACCTCCCTCTCTCCCTCTGTCTGTCCCTCCCCCCCCCTCTCTCTCTCTCAAAACTTTAATATAATCTGCATTAAGTGATATATAATTGAATTTGAAATATACTTAAACTTGGAAAATACAGAAATACTTCGTAAAGATGTAATCCATTAATTAAAAAATGTGAAAATCTTCTCTTTGCCAGTGATAAAAAATAAAAGTAGAAGGTAATGACTGACTCCCAAACTGGCACCAGTGATATATAAAATGACGTTTATTACGTTTCGACCTGTGATTTAGGTCCTCTTCAAATATATCTACAAATATGATGTGAAGGAACTACAATAATCGTTTAAAGGCGCAAAATTATACAAATCAAAATAAAAACTTACAAAAATAGTCCGATAAAAAATGAATACAGTTAAATAATATAGATGACAATGAATCGGTATCGATTACGATTACTTATAAAGTACGTCTGTTGTTGGTGACGGAAACGAAAGGACTGAGCAAAATTGAGTCCGACAATGTGACAAACGTTACAAAATTTTAATAAATAGATAAAATAAAAAGGACACAAACTCAAAAGTATAAGTAGAGAAACAGGGTCAATAGTCTAAAATATAAATAATAAATAAGAGAAGGTTGTATAAGGTAAAAATAAAAGATATAAATTATAAAATATTAAATAAATCTAAAATAGAGAAATCGATTAATTAAACTACATTCAATTTCTATTTAATTTAATTCTTAATATTTAATTTTTTAGTTAAAAAGATAATCTTTTCTTCGCCAGCGGTTAAAAATCAAATAAAAAGACAATTGTTAACAGCAACCTGGCAATATTGATAGCTTTATTAGCAATCGTAACGTTTCGACCCTTGGTTTGGGTTCTCTTCAGATAAATATTACAACAACGCATACTATGTATACTATAAGGAACAGAAATTACAAATATTAGATCACGTTACATTTTTACATTTTTACATTTTACAACTTGCAACTTACAATACGTTGTGTGTTGAAAGGAGTCTATGTATAAACAGTTGAAAAGAGGGCGGTGTCAATAAGACACAGAAAGCCCGTCTTAAATCCATGACGACAAATCCAAGACTGAGCAATGTAACTTTCTTGCACATTCTACGTCCTTAACAAACCAAGCCAAAGTAAAACGTCAACAGAAGATCACGTTTATCGATATGCTCAATACGATCCACGGATGGATAAATAATTGTATAAAATATAGATCGCTCACAAGATATTGATTATACCGTCATAGATCGCGGTTAGGCTCTCCGTGTCCTTCTGTAAATTTATGATTGTATTACATTTTTTGATGTGCACCATTTCAGCAATTTCCCTTTTCTTCGTATGTCTTTCTTTGTGTAAAATTGTTGGGTTTTGCCAATCGAATTTGTGATCATAGGAAGACCTGTGTTTACTAATGACCGAGTAATTAGTTATCGGTTTGTTGATGTCATTCATCAATGTAATACAACCATAAATTATTAATATCTGAAGACGACCCAAACCAAGGGTCGAAACGTTACGATTGCTAATAAAGCTATCAATATTGCCAGGTTGCTGTCAACAATTGTCTTTTTATTTAACTTTTTAGTATCATAGCAACTTAAATAATTTCTTCAAAATAAATCTTAATTACTAAGAGTTGAAGAAAGTTTTTAGTTAAACATAGTATGCAACAGCGTGTCATTGAGCGGATCTCCTCTAATTATCTAATGGCCTGATCTATTATATCTAATATAATTATTTCTAGATCTTCAATAATTCTGAAATATTGGATTTCTTCATAGTTCAGAATCAATATAAAAGACTCCATTTGGATTCTTATTATGATATGAATCCTCCACAATTTAACAACATTTCTGAAATTGTTTCATTTTATAGTTTTCCTCGTTACATTAAAGGTAGTATTTTGTAAATAATTAAATACTCGTACAAAAAATCAATATTCTAAAGTTCCTAAAATAAATATTATTGTAATAAAAAAATAATTATGAGTATAATTATTTTTTTATTACAATAATTAATAAATAATAAATATCATAATTAATAAAAAAGAAACAATAAGAAATGTATTTTATACTTATTACACTTTATGTATTATTTGTTGTAGTACCAATTGTTTTGCGGATGCTTCAAAATGCAGTTACCGATGAAGTGTCCCGACGGTATCCACAGATTTCTACACACGTAGTAAGTAAAAATTATGCTACATTTAACTTCTGATTCATTTTGAATTATATTATAATAATTATTGTAGAAATTGTAATAAGTTCATTTGTTATTACATAAATGCTAGAAAGCACCATACAATCAAATACAAGAAGTAGCATAGCTGTCACTGCTACTACGTGTATTTTTTATGTATTTTTAAAAAGTTTTTTAAATTCTTTTCTTTCCATATTATTTGTTATGTTTCTGAACATTCTTATTTTATTTCAGTATTTTTTCTTTTGCTCTGATTGTGAGTAAATATTTCTTAATGTGGTTTCATCTAGTACTTTCCATTTTACTTTTTCATCAAATCTTTCTATATTCTTTTTATATTACTTTTTATATTACTTTTTATGCACTTTTATTTACTTACTTTTTGAATTTTTTATATTTTTTTAATCCAATTGCATTATTCTTTACTATATTATCATTAGAAAGTTACAAATAAACTTCAATAATTAAAAATATATTTATATATTGCCAATTTTTACTGTTGTGTTGTAAATATAATACAACGGTAGTACATATAATTTCACACTACTGTATAATGTAACATTGTGTTACAGAATTATATCCATTCACACATGTTTATATTTATACACATATATATGTCGACAAATATATTTACATACATGAAGATACAAGTGTTTATACAAAAATGAAATTGTAATTTTATATTTACATTTATTCGATTATATTGTTTACTGTCAATAATAATAAATTTCTCAATTTAGCAAGTTTAACTCAGTGACTATCAATGATTTTTAGTCCATGCAAGAAGAAATGTTTAAAAATTACGGCTATACCTTATCAAAAGAATTCCTAATTTGGATAATATACAAGCATTATCCTGTATTGAAGTGGACACAAGAAAGTCCTTTCCAAGGAAAATTAACGCAACATTTCAATATACCCTATGGTAAATAGTGGATACCTACACGTTTAATGACAAATAGTTCTTTACCTATAAACAAGATCAATTTGTTGCTAACAGAGGAGAAACCACATATTAGAATTAATCACTCTTCTGAAAATTGGATAATAATTGCTATTCAGCAAGCTGGTATATTAATAAATTATGAAATTTATTACAGGCATTTTTATATCATTGTCAATTATTCGGTACTTATTGCTAGTTCTTTATTTGTATTTATCACAAAAACAACCAAGAAATCCCATACATTGCCATATAATAGTATTCGATAAAATTTTGTATAAAGTATTCTATTTTCCCTCTAACTCTTTTTTAATAAATGTAATACACATTTGAAAAATAAATACTACATAGACACTTATTACTAAAAAAACAAAATAATATAAAAATTGACTTGTGAGTATAATGAAGTTTTGGTGAGTCAATGTTTTAAAAATATTAAACAAACAACCAAGTTAAGAAGTCTATTTTTATATTATTTTATTAATTGTGCAAAAAATTTTAATGTAAACAGAACTATAATTTTATAATGAAATTTATATTTATATTTATACAAAACCAGTAAGTGTTACATGATCCACATAATTCCATAATGTTTCTTAAATATTTATAGTAAATTAATTATAAAATAAAATAATAAAATAAATTGTGTGTTAGTAAAATATATTCATTTTTATATAACCCTTTTGTATGCTTTAATATAAAATCCTTTAATATAAAAATTGAAAGAAAATAAAATATGTTAAAATATTATTTTTAGTTTACTCAACTCTTTACACGCATAATGATTCAATAACGTTTTTGTATCGCACAACAGGGTATCATCGTGTTAATTATAAAGATGAGAATTTGTTCAAAATTTTATCATATTATACATCACATTACTTGTATGGGGTTACTTGTATGATCACAAAAAAATATATAAGTGTCATCAACCGTGCTAAAATAATTGATGACATTCCATTTCATAATTGAACGCCAGCTCAACAATTCAGTGTTCTGGAAAGTTTCAAATTATTTACGGCTAGACATAACAGAATTTGTTTTGTGGTATCCTAAGCTCAAAATACTTGAATATATATCGAATATGATTCCATTTTATGAACACCCAACTGGTATCATTATTAAGGTAAATAGCATAAACTTTAATGATGGGTAATAATTATTAGCTGACAATGCAACATATTTTTGTATTGACATGGATAATTTGTAAAAGACAAGAACAAGATATATCAAGTGACGTGATTCAAACATTATGATTTTTTTCATAATTTTTATTCCAAAACAAATAATAATTCAGTAAAAAATTATTTTTTGTTTTTACCATTTCATATACTAATTTTTTATATTCAATATTAATTTATTTAAAAGAACTTTTACTCAGAGAATATTAAACCTATATACAAGATACATTTCTTATAACTTATAAAAGAATATGAAATACATGTTATATTTTAGCAAAAATTAAGCAGTTTAATTAACGACATTTTTGAGAAACTAAAGTATGTACATTATGTTTAAAAGAAAAAATTCTAAAATGGTCATGTATGTTCCGTCATGAGCAGTGTTTGGCTAAGCGACAGTGGCAATTGCCAAGGAAGAGTTATTACACTATCTCGAAGATCGTTCAAAAGAGTAATTTTCTACATTTATTCATAAAATGTATTAACAAAGTGTATTTTTACCTCACGCTATGCTTGAATTTTAGATTTTTTTACAAAAATACAAAATGATAAGCAAAGTGTTTTGAATGTGTTACGTCGTATTAATAATAGAATTTCTCCTATTTTCGGGTCAATGCATCTAAGCAATTTACCCTGGGAACGGAGATCAGGTTGTGCAGTTTTAGGATTGAGTGATAGGAGGAAGGATCGGATAGTGAGAGGGGAGGACGATTGGGAATCCGGTCCCGAAGAGGTCGCGGAGTTTATAAGCAAATTTACGGGGATCGCCTTTGGGAATATTTTTATAGTCAGGGAATTTGAGGTTGATTTCTAATTTGTTGAGAACATACGCAGGGACTTTCGATTGTTTGAATTTATTTTCTAATAGTGCTAATTTTTTAAATAAGGAAAAAGGATCCTGGTTTGCAATAATGGCAGTTTTGATTTGATACTTTAATCTCTTTACTTGCACTCGACGTCCGCCTTTGGAAGGCATGAAAGAAAGATAGTTATAACAAAACGCTCCAAGGAATTGTTATTGCGAGGACGGGGGCCACACTTATTGGCAGCGACAGTCCTGGAGATTGGGGCCACACTGATCGGCAGCGACAATCGTAACAACTCCTTAGATATCGTTGTGTCTAATGTAACGTTTAATTAACAAGAATTTAACTCGAGGCAAGGCAGAGATTTAAGTTCTGTCGGAATTATTATAAATGATATTCGAATTTATTAAAAGAAAAGAAAAGAAACAAAAATATAAGATATTATAAAAGATGCTACGTAAATTACTAAGAGAGTGCGACTATATGGTTCTCACTTTGAATTAAAATTTGAGGACTCGAAAGAATAAAGAGTATTGCGAGCCGTGTTCCGAATAGCGTTGCGCTTGAATAGCGTTGGTTGATTTGATTGACTGAAGTCTCGAAAAAATCTGCATGCCTCTGCTTTTTTGCAGCTTCTTTTATACCTTAGTAGGTCTCCTCTTAATAACCAATCAGCACTCTTTAAGTTTGGAAGGACCTATAATCGCACTTGCTTACTTAAGATAAGGAAAGGGAGAGCAGAGCTCCGCGTAAGCCCCACTCTTGACCCTACGGAGTCTCGACTTAGTTCTAAAAGTTTAAACTATATATTTGCAATAAAAATTTGATTAGTTTGTTTAGTCTATGCTTATCCTTATGCGAGGAGAATCTATCAGGTTTTTGAATCATTGTTCTATCTTTTCTAGATCTTGAGATATTTCAACAAGTATTATTTTATTGTAATTTTTAATGATTTGTTCGTCCTCGCATTCAGTAAGATTTCTATCCTATTACTAAAATTACTTAGTTATTGTAGATGCATGCATATGTCTTATTTTATTTTACAAGAGAGTTTCCTGAGAGAAAGAGAAAAAGAAATTAAATTTCTTTGTTCGAAAATGATTTGGCCGTAGCAATCGTGATCTAACGCGTCATCGGTGCCCGTCTCTTATCTTAGAGACGGTTGAGCGTATAAACATCGATACCGGAGAATAAGATCCTCTGGAATGCTCGAAAGAAAAATTTAGATAAAGTCTTAGAGAAACTCTTTTATAATAGCAGAATATATATATATAATAAGAGAAAGAGGTTTACTGGGATGTAACACCTCCCTCTTTAAGTCATACGTGATGCACTTAATGTGCGCCACGTATGATTATTTAGTGTGATACAAAGATAAGTTGAGTATATTAAAATATTTAAGGTAACTTATAAAGTAACTTATAAAGTACGATGAATACATAAAAAAGAAGAGATTATTATAGTTGTGGGTACAAATTTCTTTCGATAGAAATTTCGGTGCTTATTTCCTTGCTCGCAGTGTCCTTGGATGGATCTGGTTTTTCCTGTGAAGTTGTTAGCTTCTCAGCTGCTTCCTCCTTAGATGCTTCCTTCCTTTTGGGGTTTTTAGAGAGGTGTATGATTAGATTCGTGATTGAATCCCAAAAGGCTCCTAACAGATGTAGCGACCAACCGTAAATGGTATGTATAGCGTAACCGTGTACCAAGGTGTCTATAATTAATTTTATAGTTCTGATACAGAAGTAGATTCCAATTACTCCTGCACTTGCGTTACCGAAGGAGGTAAATTTTCCCCAAATTTTTTTCCATGTATTCTCTGTAATCTTCTGGATTGAGGCTTCGTCTAGGAGATGCGAAAAAGAGATTCCTTGAGAAACTATTGGTTCGCCTTTCGCTCCTCGTGCCATGGTATTCAATATTCCGCTTTTTTCAGCTGGGAACATTATGTGATCTCGTAGATGTTCGAGGTCCTTGTCACTGTATATACCACTCGCTGCTAGCGATCCAGGATTCGTGTAGTGCCATGTAGGTTTTGTCAAGGGTTTGATGGTTGTTGGAGGTAGTGAATGTTCGGGCGTTGGTATCATACGGTACCATCCATCGCTTAAGAAGAACATTGGCGGTATGATACGATTACAGGAGATTTGCGTGCCTGTCTTGATTAAGATATGTGTTCTTGGAGATAAAAAATACGTTTCATTACCCTTTTGAACTGGGAGTTCCGAATAGCATTCCTTGACATGCTGGATTTTGACATCTACTGGAGTGCATTTGATAATGTGCACTACCTCTCCAGAAATGACGGCCATGTATCCGGGCCCTTTCATAATCTGATACGCAAATTCATCTGGAGAGTTGATGGCAAGGCTAAGCGCGCCCTTCAAGATTTGTTGTTCTAGGTTGCAGCGTTGTTTGAGAACATCTCTATATAGAGAATTCATCTGGGAGCGTATATGTTTCTCCACATATACGAATTTAGAATTGATATAAGTGAATATGTCCAAATTCTCGGTGGATAGTGGACGTTTTCTAGTGAAAGATTCTCCCTTCCTGGTTTCGAGGATTAGTAATTTTGGATGTTCCGTCTTAATTAGCGTATATCCACATACGGGTTCTTCCCCTGTTTTGGAGAGTGCGAATGTTACGTCTTGCGTTGATAGTGAGTAGACAATTTGCGGATGTTCGTAGAGAGTGTCGAGCATCCTGTTGGCATATCCTTCGTAGAGAACGTCGTAATAACTAAATTTGCAGTGATCTGTTGGTAAGGCTTCCCAGAAAGTATGTCCTCCATCGATATCCATGCAGGTGGTATCGGTGTATGGGCAGATTGTGCCTGACCTTAACCGAAGTTGATTTGTTTCTAGATTTATAGCTGTCTGGTAGGAAGTCAAGGTGATAGTTATCATTCCTTGTACTATAACGTTATCCCAGGTGCCATACGGATCGGAATATTGTGCGCCGGAACACCGTCCATCTGAGGTTGCAGATCCTGCAAGTGTGACTGGTCGAATTATGGTTTGATTTATTTTTAACCCATAGATGGTATTGCTGGCACTGATGGAAAACGCCCCAGATAAATGCATTCTTCTGCATTGGTCCGCAGTTAATTCCAGAATGTATTCTGCTTGTGCGTTTGTTACCGTCGAAATGTGGGAGTGCATTCCACAATAATATATTTGTCGATTGATAGACACCTTGCATTGAGTTACATGTATGGTCTCGAATTTTGATAACTGAAGTAATTGGATGTACGTTCTTTGAATTTGCGGTTGAGTCAGAGGGATGTCACATTTTTCGACGTCCAAGAGGGATAAGGTTGTAACGTTGAGATGCGTTGATCCGCAGTCGTATCCGACGATTCCGTGAACCTTATGGATGTGAAGATTCCATGCGAGTATAGCATACAGTAATATTTTTGCCATTTCGCTTTTCCTAAAAATACATTTTAAAAGAATACATATATAGTATAAATATTCATAGTATAATATATATGCGGATACAAATTATTTATATAATCATGTAATTATGTAAAAGATATATATAAAATACAGTGTTTATTTTCTTTTATTTGGTAAATTTGCGCATATTTATATATATAATGAAATATAATGAAATATAATATATGTATAATGAAAGATTTGAATTGTTACGCGGTACAATTCAAATCTTTTCTTTGGTTGATATGACATTTCTTTAGCTTATTAGGGTGAACAATCTTTTGTTTTCCCTTTACAAGAAGTTTTACATTGCCATTAGGTAATATATCTAATATTGTGTAAGGGCCAGAATATTGATTACCGAGCTTACCCTTTTTGGGTTCACTTAATAAAAAGACTTCGTCGTCGACTTGAAAATATTGAGGATTGATCTTTCGATCGTAATATCCTTTGGATTTTATTTTGGAGGCTATAATATTTTTCCGTGCTAGTTCTTGTAAGTTGTGTATGTCTGTCATAAGTTGCGTTAAGTAAGTGTCAGTTGTCTTGGGTTCTTCTATATCATTGGCAATTTCACTAGATGGTAATCTGGCCAATTTTCCGAATACTAATTCATACGGTGTGTACCCAGTGGCCTCGTGTGTACTTGTGTTATATGAAAAAGCAGCATATCGTACTAATTTATCCCATTCCGTGAATCTGTTTACGAATTGTTTTAAAAATTCTACTAAAACTAGATGAGATCGTTCTAAAGCCCCATTGGCTTGTGGATAGAAAGCGGTTGTTTTAAATTGTTTTATTCTGAATTTCTTTGCAAATCTTTTTATTAAATTGCTCATGAAATTGCTGCCTTGATCTGTTAATATAGCTTTAGGAGCTCCAAAAGTACAAATAAAAAATTCTAGGAAAGCATCAGCGACGCTTATGGCTGTGGAAGATTTCAATGGAATGGCGAGGGAAAATTTTGTTAGATGATCTTGGATAGTTAATATATAGGAGTTTTGTTGGGAAGTTGTTGGTAGTGGACCGACTATGTCCATCGATACTTTTTCAAATGCAGAGTACGGGGTATCCGTTATTAGCATTGGTTGTTTTGTTTTAACACGAACCAATTTTTTTATTTGGCATTGTAGACAATGGTTAATGTAATTTTGTATATCAAATTTCAAATTTTCCCAATAGAAATTCTGCCTGATACGATTGTAAGTCTTCGTTACTCCCTTATGTCCACCAACTACTGACGAATGTGATTCTTCGATAATAGATTTTCGTTTTTCAATATCTGGTATTTTTACTAAGCCGTGGCAAATAATCAATTTAATTGAAAATCCTATTAATGACTTGCGGATATAGTCAAAAATTGAATTCCATTTGAAATCGTCAATTTCTGCTGTTTTTGCTATACTTAATACTTTTATTGGAGTGCTAGTTAATATTTCGTGAAGCGAGGTTGATAACTGATGTAATGTTTCTTTTGTTATTTTGTCATTTATCTTATTTTTACAAATCAAAATAAAATGGATTTTGTTCCCCTTTTTAATAAGCGTTACCTTCCCCACTTGTGTGTTAGTTATTTTGGGAATTAATTTCTGTTCTTGGAGGCTTTTAGATCCATTGTCACAAGGTTTACCGTCAGCGCTCATAAAATATAAATAATTTCCTTTGTGCATAAATATGTGATCACGACTATTTATGATACTATGTATTTGAGATCGCGTTACCATTTGTAAATTATCAAGATCATTGGTTTTATTCGGATTAAATTCGTTAAAGTTTTTATCGATGTCAACTTCGTCATCGTCATTATCGTTGTCGCTGTTGTCGGTATCTTCATTAATAGTGTTTTCATCGACGTTGATTTCGTCATCTTTGTCATCGTTGTTGTCATTGTTGTCAGTAATAATGTCCTCGTCATCGTTAATATGATCGTTGTTATTGTCTTCGATAGTGTTGTCGTATTTATTTTTGTAGTTGGAATTATTTATGGGTGAATTTTTAAATTGGTCATAATCGTTGTCTAAGTCGTCTGTCAAGTCATGTATAATTTGTAGGAGATTTGGTGGTAGAGTTGGATTTGGTTCTGTGACCTCTGAATCAGTCACTGGGATCGGATTTATATCTTCTTGTTCGGGAATGGTGGAATCTGCACTATCTTGATCTTCTAAAAATAAATTCAAGTCTTTAATAAGTTTAGAGTTATCTTTCGGCTCTTGGTGTATTTCTGCTTCTATAGTATGTTGTATAAATGGAGGCTCTCGCAATTCTTTTCGAGTAAATGGTATGCTTTCCCCTTCGCTTGAAGTTGCTCTTCGGGTTTGTATTTCTGTTCTGCATTCAGGTTCTAATTCCTCCATGATTGATCCTTTTCGTGGCGATAATTTGAGGGGTTGTGGATTTGCATTTCTAATGCGAGCTTCTTCGTCCTCCGGACATTCTTCGATTTCAAATGAAGGTTGTATCATGCACATACGTTTTTCTATAGGATTTCGTGATAATGCATCGGCGTTTACGTTCGTTTTTCCGGCTTTATAAGCGATTTCATAGTCATACTCGGCTAATTTAATTTTCCAACGTGCCAATCGCGAAGTAGGATCTCTCGCTTTGTGGAGCCAACTTAACGGTTTGTGATCGGTAACTAAAACAAATTTTTTGCCATAAAGATAAGGTCGAAAATGCTGTACTGCGTAAACTATTGCTAATAGCTCCTTTTCTATGGTGGAATAATTTTTTTCGGCGTCATTTAATACACGTGAAGCGTAGCTTATGGGACGATCTTTTCCTATTGGACCTTGACTTAAGATAGCTCCAATGGCTGTTCCTGACGCATCTGTTGTTACGACAAATGGCTTAGAAAAATCGGGATATTGTAATACCGGTTCCTTGCATAATATATCTTTTAATGTGTTGAAGGAGTCTTGCTCCTTTTGACTCCATTTAAATTCTATTCCGTTTTTTAGTAGATTTGTCAACGGTTTCGCGATGTTGGAAAAACCTTCGATAAATCTGCGATAATAACCTGCTAGCCCGAGAAATTGTTTTATATTTTTGGGGTTTTTGGGTATTGGAAAGTTTTTTACTGCTTCTAATTTTGTAGGGTCGGGATGAACTCCGTTTTCGCTTATTATGTGTCCTAGATAAGTGACTTCTTTATGAAGAAATTTACATTTGTCCGGCTGGAGTTTGAGATTTGCTTCGCGTAATCTGTTTGCTAGTTTTTCAAATTTGATCTCATGTTCTCTTAATGAGCTTGCATATAAAACGATGTCGTCTAAATAAACAAATATTTCTGTTCCTTGCATCCCGGTTAATATTCTATCCATTAGTCTCTGGAAGGTAGCAGGAGCATTTTTTAAACCAAATGGCATTCGGTCAAATTCGTAATGACCATGAGGAGTTGAGAAAGCGGTTTTGTGACTATCGTCCGGATGCATTCTTATCTGGTGGAAACCGGAAGCCAAATCAAAAACTGAAAAATATTTAGCGCTACCTAATTGGTCAAGAATGTCTGTTATATTAGGAAGAGGGTATGCGTCACCTATGGTTTTATCATTTAATGCCCGGAAATCCAATACCATTCTCCATCTTTTAGTTCCCGTGGAATCAGGTTTTTTTGGAACTATCCAAACTGGAGTGTTATATGGCGATTCGGATAGTTTTATAATATTTTGATCTAATAGATCTTTTACTTGGCGATTGATTTCTTCCTTGTGAACGGGGGGGAATCGATACTGCCGTGTGTGTATCGGAATATTATCGTTTGTAGGAATGTGATGTGTTAAAACGTTTGTGAATCCAAGAGGTTCTCCTGGTAAATAAAAACAATCTACATTTTGTGCTATTGATTTTTCAATAATTGCGCGTTCTTCATTGTTCAAATGATCTAGTTTGAAAAGTTTAATTAATTTGTTGTATCGAGAACCTTCGCAAGATACCGAGTTTGGTTCGTAATTAGAATTTGAATTAGAAATTGAATTAGAATTTGAATTAGAAATTGCATAGATTTTTGAACTAGATCTTAGATTTCGATCTGATCTTGAATTAGAGATTGAATCTTGATTCGAGTTTGAATTTGAATTAATATTTGGATTTAGACTCGAATCTGAAGTTATGTTAGAATTTGAATTTAGGATATGATCTTGATTCGAGTTTGAATTTGATTTTAGATTTAGATTGGAGTTAGTTATTTCATCGAATTCGAATATTCGTATTGTGGGTACGAATACATCATAGTCTTCTTCTGTCGTATTAATAACTCGTAATTGTGCCTTTCCGTTTCGTACCGTGACGAGAGCGTTACCTAAGTAAACTCCTTCTGCTAAATTTAATTTAGGAACATATCCTTCCTTTAATTCCGGGTTGGCAACTCGAATGTGTATTTGTGAATTAGCCCTCGCGGGGATAGTTAAAATTTCTTTAGTCTCGAATGGTATTTTAATATCATCCCATTCTAATCGATTTAACTTATAGTTTACATTCGCCTTGAATTGATTAAAGAAATCGGAACCTATTATTCCATCCTGCGGAATAGGAAATTCATCCTCTACCAAATGGAAAACGACTGGACGTCCTAAGATGTCTACCCGTGCCAGCCCTAAGGTGGTTACGTGGTGCGCCGTTATTCCTGTTAATTTTAGGATTTCATTCCCATTTACCGGAGTACTGGTTTTCAGGAACCGTTTCTTAATGATATTTGGACCCGATCCGCTATCTACTAGGAATTCTAAGGAAGTGTTCAGATCTTTGCTTTCTAATCTAACGGTTGGCACTTCTTCCGTACGCGTTAAATTTATTGTCCGATATTTGAGTCGGTTTCCGTTGTTATCGCTTGGACGGGACGTGTATTTGTTTTCCCAGAAGCCGCCCCTCTCTCCGTGGGAAGTCGTCCGTTTCCCTGTGCTTGACTATCGCGAGTTTGGTTATTAAATATTCTTTTACGGCAATCTTCGATCTTATGGCCCGCCTTTTTGCAATATCTACATGTAACTTGAGATGTATTATTTAGATTTTGTGACGACCTTCCCGGGGGTGGTGGTGTCTGCTGATTATTATGATTTTGATTATTTGTCGAAAAATTTGTGCGAACTGAATTTGTGTTAGCCGAAGGATTGTATCTTGGTTGATTACCACTGATAAATCTACAGCGGTCGGCAGTATGTCCGATTTTACGACAGTATTGACACGTCACGGGTTCGCTGTTTATCCGTCGCAGGGACGCGTTAGCCGTGCGTTTATTGTCGGCGGATGTTTTCTCTCCGAGTACCACTTGCCTTATCGCTTTGATGGTTTCAAGTTCCCTTTCGGCATCTATAGCGCGACTTTCTAACTCTTCAAATGTTCCTTCTTTTGTTATTTTTATTTCTGAATTTAAACCACGTAAAAAACAAACCTTCAAATGCTCCTCCATGGATTTTTTAAAATCCTGGCTAATTTCGCTCGATTGTCGCTTTTGAGCATCTATTATTCGTTTTCCTACTTCGCGCACACGATTCGCATAGGCTGATACCTTTTCGTCGCTTTTTTGGCACATGTAAGCAAGTCTGGCTTGCGCCTCGTAAACCGTTTCTCTAGGACCGTATTTACTCCGTAAAAATTCGACTAAGCCTTGCAATGAATTAAATACTTTGCCGAGTATGGATCTATGAGCATCACCTTTTAATTTGTTACGAATTGCGCGCACTAAAATTATTTCTTGTGAAGGTGCAATCATGCTTAATGCCTCTTCACATCCTTCTACGAAGTGAGAAAATGCAACGTTATCCCCGTCGAAACTTGGTACGGCTTCTAGCGCGTCTCTGATTGAAAAATAAACGTAGCTACCGAGATTAGTATAGTTACCGAAGTTGTCGCTAGTCCGTTGCAATTATTGTACCTAGTTGCTCTAGACGTTGCTGCTGTTCTTGTAATTGTCGAATGAGCCGCTCTTGTTGTTGTAATCTTTGTTGTAATTCGGCG
>CABEGB010001108.1:0-119159 GCA_901521435.1 Crematogaster levior
ATCAGTGAAAATAATTCGAGTAGGTGCTCTTCTTCTGCAACGCCACAGGCTACGAGGGTGTAAGTAATGGCTTCTGTCGCGGCTGTTTAAGCGGCGGCGTTTCGTGGGCAAGATTGGAGGTGGCTCACCCTCTACCGGATACAAACTATTGCATCGCATCGTCCGCCTCGGGATGTCCGATCGAGTTATCGTCTTCGTATCTCCCTCCTTCCCTCTCATGACCCTCTTCGCTCCACCTTCGTTTTGCGAACATACCTCCGGGCTACAAACCACCCCTCGCAAAGTCATTCTCGAACCGATCTACGCTTCCACCCGCTACGCTCCTATCCAACCTTCTCCAGCCAACCCCTCTCGGCATAACAGAGAGTCCCATCCGGTATCAGAATAATTCGCATTTATTTGTCGTACGCCCCGCGACGCCGTCGTTCCGAGTCACCATAATGAAATGTCGTCGAATGCAATAAGATACAGGCGGATTCTTATTCCAGTGGAATAAGACTTTTATTATGTTGCCTCGTGGACCTCGCTAAAATCACGATTGTACCCAATCTTCTTTGAGGAGAGCACCGCGAGTATTCTACTCGCGCGTCTCCTCTCACTCGGAGAAAAGCGGGGAGAATAAGTTTTTCGTTGATGTACGGAAAATTGCGTTCCGGATTATGCATAAATCGCCATTTCCTCTGTCCGTATTACGTGTCACTTTTGTAAATCACGGGATTTATGTTTCACGAGAGCGAAGAGACCCCCGTTCGACTTTGACAAACGATTATGCCATTATGCCTGACAACTCCACTGCCGTAAACAGAATGAAAAATATCGCAAGTTATACGCGGTGTTTTCTAACTTTTAAACTTTTCCCGTATCTTTGAAAGAGTTTGTCTTTATAACGCGATTATATACATACTTCACGAGACAGTTTATTAGCTTATTAAGCTTGAAACTCAAACATCATAATTTCTATTTCCATCGTATCCTCAAAGATTTCTCATGAATTACAAGGTAAGCGTGTAAGCTCTTTCTTTCGGAATTTCATGAAAGGAAAAAAGATTCTCTGACATCAGCATTATTTTTGTATTGCTCTTACCCATCGCTTTCAGGTACCATAAATATGAAGTAGCTTCGTGACATGTGACTCACCTGGAAATAAAGAGAAGAACGTTATTAAGAAAACGTTATTAAGAAAAATGAATAATATATTTATTACATTTTGATATCATTAATATATACATTGATACCGCGCATTCGTGTACTTTAATCATGCAGCAGCAGTGAAAGTCAGTATGAATTAATGACTAGGTAGGACGTATTGCTTCGCAAAATGCTACTGACAGAATCGATCTGCGGATTAAATTTTCATTTACCGTAACGCTCTATGCCTTTGCGCGGTAACGGCATAAATTCGTCTGGCACGTTTGGGTTCATTAAAGCAATCCAGCTCGTGTTTAATCCTCGTGAACCCGCCGAAATCATGTTCGATAAACATTGCCGCAACATAGCGGTTTTCTTTGGCGGCGGAGTTAAGATAGGGGAAGTGTAGATAGGTGAAACGCGTGCGAGTGTCGTGACGAGAATTTTGCTCGACAAACAACCTACGATCCATGAAGATTGCTCGGCCAATGATTAAAGCACGCGTCACTCGTGAGGAACGAAAATTCAAAGCTGAAAATATATCACGGCAGCACGAACGTGTTCTAGAAGATTTAACGCTAATCCCGAACGTTTTGCCAAAAGCTCATCTTTCTTTGGGCTTAGCGAAATGGAGATGGTATATGTGTGTGTCACAAAACATATTACAAAAGTTATATTTGCATAATGCTTACCGAGCATTACTTTATAACCGAGCTTGTTTTGGAGATTAAGATTAATTAGAAAATCCTAATATCGCGACATCGAGATAGTTTTTCGAGTTATAAATAACTTAAGTTGGCTGATAATATCATGTAGAATTTATAATAATTGTGTTTACGTGCGTATCGATACTGTTACATATTATTAATTTTTTCGATTAAGTAATGTCGATTTTTATTGCTCAGTTGACTTTATCCTTTGATTTTCTATGTATATGAATATGATATACTGTGTGTGTATACATATATTGGTATATGTATACCGGTACATGTTGAGAAAATTTAATGATAAAGATTTATTAAAAATGAGAATTTAATAATGAGAATTATTAATAATAAATTTTAATATATATGTTGCATGTTATTTTATTTCTTTTGATGAAGATTTAAGAGAGATTGATTAATTTATTTAAAAAGAATTGTTAAAAAGAAATCTAATCTTTTAAATCTAAATTTGAAAAATATATTTATCTTTGTGATTAAAAAGTATAAGTAAATTATGGAATTTATTTATTAGTACATTTTTTAAATTTTTGCCTCCCGAAAAGAGAACGAAATTGTGGATTTTAATGAACCAAAAAAAGAAAAAGAACGAGTCGCTACGCTTCTGTGGTTTTTTTATTTTACTTTTTTGCTTTATTAAAAGTATACAATTTTATAATACTAATGTTATATAAATACCTTTTCAACGAAAATGAGGTAAATTTTATTCTCCAAATGAATATTAAATTTTATGTTTCATAACGGTCCATTTATTGATATAAATTTGAATTGCTGGGAACCAAAATATTCGGCATGTTATAGCAACATTAAATAACAGTAAATAAAATAATATAGTAACATTTCGTAATGATGTTAATTTGGCCAATACGCGGCATTTGTTTTCTTTGCACACGACATAGTGTATACATAAATGATCTGACCATTCATGTGCAGTGACTTGAGCGGATGGTTAAGACCGTGAGATGGGTGTCGTCGCATTAGCTTTTGAAACGTTACGATAGGTATTGAAACGTGATTATCCCTTATGGACAATTAGCAACTACAAGTTAGTGCAATCGATTAACATACCGTAAGCATATCGAAACAACTGTTCGAGTATGTTTCTCACCTATTCATCTATTCATGGAAAGTACGAAAATCGAGATAGAAGTGAAAATTATAATTTCGTAATACTACAAGCGACAATTAAGTAATATGCAAATCACAGAAGTGTGAAGTAATATGCAAATCACTGAATGGAAATAACCCAAGCAACGGAAAGTCGTATATATGTATATTCATCGTTTTTCAGTTCTTAATTTCAGATACTAAAAACATAAAATATATTTGGCATTTATCTTTACAGTTAAATATTTCAATGAAAACTTAGCAGGAACTCGACATTATTTTCTTTTTTAAGCACTGTACTGCGTAGTGTTGCCCTTGACATACAATATTATCGTGCTAGTCGCACATTAAAACTCGAGCGTATTCGACTTTCCTGTCTTTCTCTTGTCTTATATCCGAGAAATATAATCATTTCTTACGAACAGTCAGTAATTAATTGACTCTCGTGATAAGTGAAAGGTGTATCAAAGTCATTTCGAATTGATAGTAAGAAATGATAAACAAAATGCCGAATAATTTAGTATAAAAGAAAACATGTTAATGTCACGCAATGTGTCGTGTGGTTGTTGTCCGGTTATTATTACATATTAGATCTAACTGTGGTCTTGAAAGAGAGAGAGAGAAGGCCCCCCCCTATATATAAAATAAAATGTTCTTGGTGAGTTTGCCTTTTTCCTACCGAGAGAAAGGAATAATTGTTTTTCGATCGGATTTAAACTCAGATCTTCATTAAAACAGTGCATATTTCGGTCTTCACAATTACTAAGTATAGTTGATAAAAAGTAATAATGAGTTTCACAACAGAGAATTTGTCCAAATTTAATAATAATCCATTTACAGTTTCTTTTTGCCAAACATTTCATAAGGTTATCTTGATGCAATTTTTTGCAATGCAATTTTTTTAAGAACCTCAGATATACGATATATTTATACGACATATTAAAGTTATTTGGAAAATTTTTATATATTATTAAATTAACGAAATTATTGTTCTCAGACAAAAAATAAAATTTAAGGAGAAAGAAAAAGAAAATAAGACAAGTACTGGTATTTTTAGAACAAAATCTTTATTAAAGTTCTTTTATAGTGTTCACATCTTGTGGACTAAGAAAATCGGAAGAAAATTTTTATATACGTTATATTTATACGTGACATTTATATGTTATATGAAATAAAAATAAATCATTATTTAACGATTATAAAACATGTAGGAGAAAGATGGTTAATATATTAAATTTTTGTTATTTTATTTTCTCTTCTCAAATATTTCTTTAATAACATTCAGTGTCTTCAACATTCTTCTCTATATTTTCCATGATTAAATATTATACAAAGTGGCACAAAAGAGAGAAAAATAATAATATCCACATTTTTTACCCCGACTGCGAACCAAAAACACAACGAGAGAGACAGAGGGGGAGGGGGGGGGGGGGAGAGAGAGAGGAAAAGAGAGGAAAAGAGAGAGAGAGAGAGAGAGAGTATTTGCATTTCCGAGATAAACTCGTTGTTACCAATATTTTCGATAACCATAACATTTTTTGAGTTCAACTTTTTCTCACAAACTTTTTATTATGAAAGCATGGTTAAGAGCAAAATAATATAACATTTATAATAATTATTATAATAATACTTATTATAACTATTCTGTTATTAAAAAGCGGAAATTTTTTTTCGGAAATACTTTTTTTAGCTGTCGAACGGCCAATAGTGACCAATGAGGATCATTGATATTTATACGCGGAATTGTCAAACGGTCAATAGTAACCATTGAGGATAAATTGATATTTATACATGGAATTGCAGTGATCTATATTATAGATTAAAATTATTCAATATATATATGTATGTATCATAATTTAGCATGAAATATCTTACAGTACACATAACTCACATAACTCTACTATGTAATTTATTCGATAAAATTAATTACTAATTTATCTTCTATAACATATCAATTTGTCCTATTTTTTAATAATTTGCTTATCCTTTATTATTTGATATTATTATTTATTATTTATTATTAATTCTTGGAACCAAAATAAACTAACATTCAATAAATCGCAAAATAGATCTTTATATAAATTATTAAATACTATCCTAATGTCAATTAATTACATATTAGTTATAAAATATTATTCGAAAAACAAAAATTAATAACAGATTAGTACGCGTGTAAATTCAGTTATATACTTATGTGACAATTCTCATTTGTCGACTTTAGTCTCTAGTAGCTTAAGAACTTTTATGATTTTAACATACTTGTATCAGGATTCTCGGCTTTAATCAATTTCCAGAATAAATCCTTTTGAGATTAAACTCACACACAATGATAATATAAAATATTATAGGAATACTAGAATTAATGTTAAAAGTTTGCGCAAAGTCTTGAGATCAGCATTATTTATCTCTATTCTGTTTATGCATATTTGTTATTTGTACACACACAGTAGCAATCTTCAGCATTAATCCCTACTGGATCGCTTTCCGATCGTATCGTATAGAATTCAGTCTCCGCGACGGGAAAGAGAGCGAATCGAATGAGCAGAACTCAGGGAAGTGAGTTTAATGTCCGTCCCGACTCACCGCGAATTACCTCGCGGAGATTTATTAAAACCGTAAAGCAGAAGAAACGATTTCGCTCGAGCGTATCTGTATGCTGGGTGTTCGCAGTGAAAGCAATGGGAGAAACGGAAAACGCGTCGAGGAGGGGGAGGAACGGATGCGGAGTGCAGAGAGGTTGCGCGTCTGTGCTTGACGTTAGTGACCATGGGGCATTTTCTTGGTCAAGCTCGCCCGGTTCACGTTGGATTAGTTCCCGTTTCCTAACTCGGGGCGATGCGCCCGGCCAATTAAAGCGCCGTTAACCTTTTCTCTGCAGTGCCGTTGTAGGTACCGGCTTGATTCTCTTATCCGCAGAAACGGACTGCTCGCTCCGTAAAAGAACCATATAATACGAAGGAGAAGTCTGTGGCCAGCTTCCGAGACTGTCGAACCGAAGGATTACGCCCTCCGCTTTCTAGTACCTCCGCTTTCTTCTCCCAGTCCGTGCGATATACACGCCTCTCGTTAAGCTCGAGTCCGATATTTATTTTTAAGTAGATCAGGGTGAACAAAAGATAATTTTAAGCAGCCTTTCTTCTCAGTTTTCCTTAATAAACAAAACTTTTCGCAACGATCGCTAGTATAATGTACAGACGGCTACTTAATTGAGAACAAGTAGTTTAATTGAGAACGCTCTGCCTTGTGCGAAATATGAAAATAGTATTTCACGCTTATCATAAACAATAAGAACTTTTCTATAGCTTCTACTTCTGAAGCTTCATTCTATACCTTCATTTTATTCGCGGTGATGCTCTTATTTAAAAAAAAAAACCAAAGCTCATTATTTTATTATCTGATCTTTGTTGATCTGATTCCCCGCGAATCGCTGCAATCTTCGCTAGTAAAATAAAAAGACACAACTAAAATAGAGAATATTTCTATTGGATACGAAATTGATGTTCGCGCAACGAAGCAAAAATTTGGCTCTGATCGGCGGGGCGAACTTAGCGCAGTGACACAGGACATTTTTTCGGAGGACACCGATATACGTCTGTCCCGGTGTATACTTCTCGCACGAAAGTCGAATAAAGTAAAGCGGCGCTTGGCTGTCGGCCAAGCTCCGAATCTCCAGCCTCTCGCGTCGGTGAGGCGGATCCTGTGCGTTCTCGCTGCGCACAGCGTTACGAGCCATTGCACACGCCGAATCGTCTGTAGTGCCCGGTGCACGAAGCCAAGTCCGGCCCATCCTCATCCACCTACCTATCTACTCCTAATGTCGCGACATTACCCAGCGCGCGCGCGCGGAAGAAAAAGCGGTTGCACGATAATTATTGGAGATCCGCTCCCTTTGCGTTTGGTAGAAACGGCAGGCCGGCCACCGCAATGTGGTCGAGAGGGCTATTTTCCGCTCGCGAAGCATCTCACGCATGAACGGACGCGGGAGACTGGATGCGAAGTTGTTTACAATAACGAGGACAATTTTCGGTGAATGCTTGGAGCTGGATATTATTGCACTCGGGTGTATCTTATTTTTCTTCATGAGTTCGAAGAGAACCTTGTTATGCGAGCGGTACGTACGTTTGCGCAAGAGAACGGCAGCTTACTGTTCCCTCGGGTGTCCCGTCTCACCGACGAGTACAATAAATACGGGCTATTTTAAATCTACATCCTGCGAAGGCCAGTAAATTGCGAAATAATTACGCCGGGCCGCACACGTGTTCGCTCGCTTTAGAAGGGTTGGTTACGCGAGGTAGGTTAGGCAGAGAAACACGCGGGGAATATTCTTCATGGTTTCAAGGGTACTGCAACGATTCGCTTTCCCTCGGGAGAGATGGTGCTTCATACTGCGAAAAAAAGAAATCTAACGCAAACCCATGTAACGTGTTGCGTTGGCCACGAGTACACGAAGGAATTGTGTATTTGCCTGCCCGAAGTGTGCATTCGCATCGTTTTCATTTGTAATTGCTCGTATTAAGGCTGTTCTGGCTGTACAGTCCCAAATAAAAGTTACTTCAATTTGAAATTGATGGAATTCTATACTTTCTTGGTTTAAAATATGTATGATATATACTCTTGTCATGTAAAGTACTTAAATAATACTAGTTAATGTGACGTCTGACACTGCAAATGAATATATGTGCATATTTTGCGAATTTTTGTGATTGTCAGCAAAAAAAAGCTTTTAAGCCTGATACCAACTGCAAGAAACGAAAAAATCTTTCGTATATTAATAATATTTAATGCACCGAATCTTATTTAAAATACATGAGATATGTAAAAAAATATGATTATATTATAAACATAATATTTAAGAGTATATTGTAGCACATTTTTGAAATTTTGCATCATTTTTTGTTAATAATTCGAAAATAAATTAGTGAATCGATATTAATCTTTTTTTAGAAACCTTTTTTAGAAACACCATTTAATATTTAATTGATTTATAAACAAAGTTTCAGAATATTGTCAATGCCCAAGTAGAACAGAAAGTAAAAAATAATGTCAATTTGACGTCATATTGATCAAATCATGACCAAAACATGATGTAAATTGATCAATATAACGTCATTGACCTCATTTTAACTTCCTGTTCTTGGGTGATGCTTCTTTAAAATTTCGTTTATATAATTGAGAATATGCGGCTACTCCATAAGAACTCATGCAAAATTAAAAGTTGAATAACTCCTGAACCGATTAAAGAATCTGTTTTTTTACATACGAATTAATAAATAGAAACAATCTATTAAATTTTCAGGTCATTGTCAATATTTTTCTGTTAGCCAGAACATCTTTAACACTTTGCGTGCAAAACCTAAATTCAAAGAAAAATGAACGGTTTAGTACAATGAAACTGTTTCATGTCAATTTCAATATTATTACTTATAATTATTTTTTTCTATAACTTGTTTTTAGCTTACAATTGTCTTAACTTGCCTTTTTTTCTTAGTGTAAAAATGTAATAGAATCAATCTAATATTTTTTATCTTATTCTTAGTCTTTCAACCTATTAAATAGATCCAATTGAGATAGTTACACGGTATCTAAATTAAGTAATAATAATGACATAAATATTTGTCGTTACAATTTCCATCCATTTCACTTGTGTTATCTCGTTTTCGAAATTTTATCCTCCACTTTCGAAATAGTATAGAATCAAATACGTGAATGCATAAACTTATTACTCACATTACACGATCGAGAAAAACAGTCACGCCCATTGATCCTCGCAAAACTTTGTGAAGACTCTGTTCGTGAACGAACTATTCAGCGAAATCTTGAAGCAAAACTTCCCACGCATTTTCGGCGGCGAATCTGTTCTCCTCGAGACAAGGAGAACACGCGCGGGGAGATAACGGTGTATATAGAAGAAAGAGAGAGAAAGAGAGACAGAAAGAAAAGAAAAAGTTGAAACGAAGAAGCTGGAGCACGCCTCTGCCGTACCTTTCAATTTGCGAGGCAATATTTTCGGCGTACGCGCTGGCTGAGCTCGGTATTTTATAAGGTCGTTACCAAGGTTGCGCTAATCTTCACCCTAGCCGCAAGCTCCTGGCAAAGTGCCCGCCAGGAAAATATTGTTCCGCCGGTCTTATCTGACTTGTATCTCGGTGGAGACCTCGTACGAGAAGAGCCCAGCCCGGCGACCAAATGTGTGTGTGGATGTAAACGCGGGAAATTTCATATTCTCAAAGTGAGGAATTTACTGTTGCGTCGGAAATCCGAGTGCGGAAATACCGCGGGGAGAAACACGACTCGGGGGAAGGGAGCGAGAGGGCATAGAGCACGAGTACCGTTATTCCCCTTTCGCGAATGCATATTCACATCCATGTCACGCATCGAGACTCCAAATGTCGACTTCATGTAGCGACTTCGTCGTCAACTCACGTCGTCGAAGCACAAATTAAACTCCCGTTTTTAGCTTTAGAGAATGAGCGAGACCTTGAGAGAAAGGACAAAATTTTGCTCGATATCGAAGGATATTTTAACTTTAGCTATTTTTCGTACGTTCTTAAGTCCGTTGTTGCGAATCTAGATTTCACTACGATTTTACTTTGGCGGTTTGTTCAAGGATCTGGCTCTTCGATTATTCTTCGTTTTCTTCCATTATCAACAGAGCGTGTAACAATTACTTAAGGAATGAAAAAGGGGTAAAAAGCTGCGGATATTACGTTGCATTTGCGCCATAGGCTGGGACGGAGCAATGAGGATTTTGAGGTTCGATGGGCCTCTCTCGTGTCTCTCGTGGCCTCTCGAATCAGTTATACGACCCATGAAAGAAGACTTTATCCCATTGGCAATTAGTTGCATCCATAATGAGATCCCGTAAAACTCGTAAATCCTAATGGGATTAAAGGCAGCCTCGATAATGTCGGAGTCTACCCGTTCTCCGATACGATCTCGGAGATAAATGACTGCCCTTTTTTTCAGTCGAAATCGCTTTCTCTTATCCCGCAGGAAAATCCCATGCGCGATATTCGATGCCCGATAAATTTGGTATTTCCGCACGTGTAATGAAATTTCCGGACGCCGACGCTTGCTGATCGCGCACAGCTGGAAGCTTAATGATCGTGGACATCTCACAAACATCACGTACTCCGAAATACGCGAACGTGACCGCAACACCAAACGTGATCGCGATTTCTCCCTACACGCTGGCTAACTCGAGAGAGAGAGAGAACGACTTTAAGGGCGAGGGGACGGGAAAGACGGAAGGGAGATTAGATACCCTCGAGAATACAGTCGTGTGAAGACCAGCGGTCATCTTAGTATCACGTTTCCACGAGAAAAATATACGTGGATGAAGCTTTGTGCGTAGCCCAAGAACAAATCTATGCTCTAACGAAATGTTTTTTTAAAATGACTATAATTACATGAGTGGCAAGAAAAAAATTCGTCGAATCTGTCTCTCGGCGTTTTTCATTGCTCTCGAAGCCGTGCTCCCGCCTGGAGAAAAAGAAACGAGTCGGCGTTCACGCTCGTAAATGCAACCGCTGCCGTTAGCACAGGGATGGGAAGGAAAGTGCAGGATCTGTGAAAGTAGAGGCTATGATATCCAGTGCGCGTGGAAACTCGTTCTGAGCAAAGAGTAGGATTTACCGACGGAATAAGGAATATTCCGGGTTCTTACGAGTCTGAAATGGGCGGCTAGACGTAAGGCCAATAAAGAAAGTATGGCGTTTGCCGAGATCGCACGCGTTGAACGCATCTTTGACTGTCCTCCTCCGTAGGGATATATCTTAGGATTTCAGCGAAAGAACGACCACTAAATGCGTCACATGTTGAATTTATTTGTAGGAGAGTTTTGCGTATTTGGAGATAAATTTGAGATAAATTTCCGCGCGTATATATACGATACGCGTCTCTCCGTCTTACAGTTTATCGTTATATCAACATCATCATGTTGCGCGAGTCTAGCGTAGTCGCGTATTTTTATTCATACGCAATGAGTGGTTTTCTGTAACGCGAATGCGAAATGATTACGTATTAAAGTAGCGTGGCGGAGTGATGCGTGCTTCGCACGTGAAATATTGCACTATACTACACACTTCTTCCGGCACCCCGCTACACGTGCATCGCCTGCGTATAAATTATACAAGACGTATGCTCAGATGGATGGCGAAGGTATTCTAGCTTGTCGACAAAAGTTTAAGCATCCGCGTCTGCTTGGGCAGCGAACTCAAGACCTGGCTGGGGCTGAGACTTCGAAAACCAGTGGCACACCCGCAGTCGACTTTTTGCACAGCTATTGCAACAGTTGGCCCCTTTAAGGCTATCCGAGAGCATACTCGACCACGATTCTTCCTTTTAATGCTCTTTATAAGCAATCTCCGACTGAAAGCGGCCGGTCGTGTTAGTTTTTCAACCAACTAACCGCGTATACAGTTTCGAAGTTACATCAATGCTGTCGTGTTTTCTTCGTATCGATACGACACGATGATGACTTAAAAATTAAATGTAAATTGTTTACTTTTTTATCTTTAATCTTATAAATTAACTTTATATTCGTATTTACATTGCATTTTTCATACTGAAGGACCGCAGTATTATATTATTAGATAGAATTATTATATTATTACATTAGACAATTGAGGTAGTTTGAACGGTCGTATTTAAGTATATGATTTGCGTGAAAATGGTTATGATTTGAAATTCCTAATTTAGAAACTTGTGTTGTAGGAATCACTATTCCCGTTTGATCGTAACTACTAGTAATCGATATGTATATGCAATGTATATGCAATTATGCGCATCGAATCTTTGGATATTGAATCTACATGTAATAATTTTACGTGACCTCGTAATAGCAAGAAGACTAATCTAATTTCGGAAATTTATTGTGTAAAAATAATGTATTCAGAGAGAGAGAGAGAGAGAGAGATTTTCGAGAAACGTTAAGCATTTTAAAGTTATTCAAGTCAACAAGACCGAAGAAATATTTAGAGCACTAAGTTATTTAGAAATAATAGTCTTTACAAAATTGCAATTCATGAATTATTTTGAGAATATAATTGAGTTATTTTACTAAAAGAAATTACCATATCTTCAACCTTTCAAAGGTTTGCGAATATTATAGCCGAATATTTCGAGTGGCGTGCTTTCTCCCTCATTTTCCAGTTTCCTTCGTTCATTGCTCTCTCGCTCAGTGGTGAGAGCTCGGCTCGAGACTAACCGACTCATTCATTGCCTAGTTTAGCAGCAGTTTGCCCTGAATATTCATAGCTGGCCTCATCCCGACGGCTCGTGTAAATATCACTCGAAAAGTCCAACGGTTCCTTAGTTCTGAGTAGTAGTTCTGGTAGGAGTCATTCTGCGCGTGTATCTTATTAATATAGGTCGTGCGAGACATATGGAAGAGAATAACATTCTCTCGAATTATTTGCCATCACATAGAAAAACGAATTTTTATTCAATGCAAATTTATCTCAACGATTTGCCTGATACGGAAAATCACCCGAAATTGTGCGACTTCGGTAACGACGAAACGTGTCATCAGAGAGCCGATAAACCAGCCGCGCGCTAAATTGCTAGCGGCAAATTGTGCTCCAAACTGTGCCCATACCTAGTAATCACGCATGCAATCGTATCGGGAGTAATTACAATGTGCAATGCGATCGTAGGTAATTTTTCCTGTGTAAAAAACCCGGCTACGGGACCCAGCACCGATGCGATAATTTCTGTTCGCGCCACGGCCACCGCTGTCGCCGCTCATGTCACTTCGCTTCGTCACACTTAGCGTCATTCTCTCTCCGACTCATTTGAAATGCACTGCCGCAAAGCGCGTAGCACGCGCGGCCAATGCGAATCCAATATCGGAAAACAATTTTTCTCGGGGAAGAATTTTAGCGCGGCTTTTCAAGACTTCGGACCTTACTGGCTCGTGCTGTGGCACCCCCGGACCACTGCACCACCCTTCTTCCCTTCCTTCGCCGAACCTTTTATTCTCTATCCTTTCTGCCGCCAGCATCCCCCGCTCTTGTTCTGCTTCTGTCGTGCCGGCCCATTTTCTCCGTACCACCTTTAAACCGTGCTCGTTTCTCGCAATAAAAGAGTGCCCGCGGTGACTTACGGCCGTGCCGGTAATAACGATAAACGTTAATGTCGCTTTGTCGTTGCGAGCGCAAACTATCGGGGATTAATCGGTTCGTTAAATTCTTTTTTCTTTTCATCCGCGCCATTTGCATCGGCGTCGAAAGGTACGCTCCCCTTCTAGCTGTTAGTCGAAATCTGAGAGTAACGAGTTGGAGGCTGCGGTTGTGTCGTACATATGAAAATGTGAGGTGCGTTACCGCAAGGGCATTACAGGCAGCGCGATATTACGACGTGAAAATTGCGTAGAGCTTTATTGAAATATAATTAATTAGCGTGTGAATCAAAGGGAACCAAACGGGTACGAGAGGGTGAGCGGCAGTTCGAACGAAGCGTCTAGTTAGAACGGTCGCTGAAAGTTAGCCCGAGTTTCGTCTCGACGCAGGAAGCTGGCCATGAAGCACACTCGTTTATAACGGACCGGGGAAACAAAATTAAATTGTAATTGCACCACGTATACAATGGCGCGGACCATCTAGGTAAGCACCCTGCCGACGACAACTAATTACATTTAGGTATCTCACTTTTACCATGACGCGGAGTAATTGCCTCGGGTAGTCATAATGAAAAAGTATCGATTGTGCCCGCGTTACCGCTCGCGAGGAGGAGACCTGTACCTTTCGTCACCTGCGTTTAATGCACAACTCGTGCAGTCCTTCAGCAACTCTCGCATTTTTTGTGTCCTGTGACGCGTATTACAAATTAACGACATCTGCGCGGTGCATTCGTAATGAACGTACTGAATATGTGAGAAAGCGTGAGACTTGCCGTTGCAAAATGCTTATTCTTGAATTTAATAATATTAACGAAACCGCATTGTCTTTTTTTAAGTTGATTCCACAATTCCTTGATCATCTTTAAGAAACAAAATTAAATTGTAATTGCATTGTTAAGAAAAATCGTAAGACTGAAAATATCAGATTAAATTTTGATGCAGTCGGTTATACCATCTAGTAAAATTTTTTTTTTAGTATAATTTTAAAATGTATAATCATAATGTTCAATCGAGTTTAAATGACTTTCCAACAACGTAATTAGCACGATCTTGTTTTATTAAAATTCCTAAAAATAGAATAAATTCATACATGATATTTTTTCGGGGACCAGAAAGAAAATACAGAAACGTGGAAAACATTTTTATGTAAGATGGAATAGATATTAAAAATTTGTAGGAATGAAAGGAAGAAAGTCCATGTTGAAACCCTTTTCGCGAGGCGGATGATGAGAGTAAAAACCGGTACTTAGCAAAGTTAACTAGAGTGCAGTGCCGTTTACGTATGCAGAAAATGGTGGAGTTGTCGGGTTCACTAGGAGTTGGAAGGAGAGTGCAAGGAAAAGAGGCTAGGGGCACGCAAAAGTCCGAGAAAAGGGAAAAGGGAAAAGTCGGGAAGAAGGAAAGAGGAAGAGCGATGGAAAAGCGCAGTTTAAGTGCTCGCTCGAGTGAGAAGGCGTCGGTACAGAGACAAGGCGCTAATGAAATAGTCGGTTATGTTTTAAGTACTACTGCTTAATGTACATTCCACGTCGTTTCGCGGCAGCGGGCCGAAAGTTCCGGTTTAACTTGCCTCGACTGCCCTTTTGCTCTGGCAATCGCCAGAAAATTCGAGCTCGCGAACGGAGCAAGATTATCACGAAAATTCTCGAGTTTCTAACGCTTTTTTCAAATTTGAGTTGGACACTTAAGAAACGCTTAATTAAGATCGGATCGTGATTCAGGATTATTTTATAATAGTATACGCCAACTTCGCTGGTATGTAACGTAAACGTCGATGATCGGTGATCGAAATGAAATACGTGTCAAGCGCGTTCAACTTTAATCGATTTTCGTTTAATCATGTTATACCCATCTTTCCGTCATTTAACTTTACACACAAAGGAATGGATCGAATTAGTCCCATAAGGGCGTTAAACCACCGCGAAAAGTTATGAAGCGTAACACGAGGCTTAACTCGTGGCAGCTTAAGGGGTTAATAAGATATTTAGTTTACTAACATTTGGACGGAGCCAAGGGTTTATGCGGGGCTAGTGAGAGCCACCCGCGGTCTAAGAGACTTAGAAGCTAGCGGTCACCCCTTGAGTGCATTCTCCTGTTCCGCAGTGTCTACCGACACTTTAGGCTTTCAAGATCATTAATTTAAGGCGCCGCCGCCGCAGGCACTGCGAGGCATGGAATTCTCGATGCTTTCTAGAGGAAGACTCGAAGCAATAGGACGGAAAAGAAGCAGACGAGAGGGAAAGAATTCCCAAACTCGCTTAGCGTTTATCGACCGTTCTCAATTGGCTAAAAGCGTCACTCGCGACGCGAGGATTAATAAGTGATTGATTTATTATTAGTATCGTCATTCTTATAATTTAATTCTTTAAGAGTAAATTGAGTTATTAATGAGTTTGGGCGTAAAAAAATTTCAAATTACACCAAGTCGATTTGCGGAGGAAAAAGTCGTAGATTCGGAAAGAATGCGAGAGAAATAGCGAAGACAATTTTCGATCGCGATGCGTCTGGTTGAGAAATGAGGATAGCTGGCCTATCGGCTGGTCGAGTAGATGAGCTATTTGCGAGATTGAAGGAATAAGGACAATCAGGAAGAAGGGCATGGATGGTAAGCTGCAGGCGGAAGTGGTTATATGGCCGAACCGGTGACTAAGGACGAAGAAGCGGAATGGCGAATAGCAGCCAGGAAGTAGTGGACAGAGAAACGGGGGGGAGAGGACATAGCTCTGTGAGACATTTAAGGCTGTTGGTGTTACGAATGCACGCGATGCTTGCTTAGATTCACCTTGTTGAATATTACATGGAGGGACGCCACGCAATCTTGCCTACGACTCAATCTCGCGTTGTTAAACTTGATCAGAGCAAGCTAATCACACAGTGGAAACACAGCAAGGATCTTCATGGTGAATTCGTGATAAAAGAAAATTAAGTTAATAAGTTTTTGCTCGCAGGATTCTATTTTCGTAATGATAATCGGAACCTTGATTGTCATATTGTTTGGCATATTGATTGTCATATTGTTTGGCATGAAGCGTTAAAAGATTACGATCAAACCGAGATGCATCGTACGAGCGTAGCTTGGTCGGTACACGTTCAGCCCTTTGTACAGAGGGGAGGCCGAGGGAGAAAGACATGTTCGTTATATCTGTCGGATTGATTGCGCAACATGAAATTTGGTCGCCAGACTTTTGATCGGTATAGCGAAGCGCGCAATAACGCGCTGTGTGCGCAATGACGCAATATGTCACACGGTCTGTAAATAACACGATTTGCCCATATTTTTCGGGCAAAATTCAATATTTTTAGTTAACGTAAATACATTCATCCTGCGAAACTGAGCTGCGTGCTGAGCATGATAGCGAAATATAATAAAATATGAAAGAGCCGAGACGAATCCTCGATGTTTTCTGCTTCCTTCTGAAGAACGTTGCGGGGGCAATTGCGATCGATGTCCTCGTATTCTTTCTCATTTTACAAAGGGCGATCGCATTGTTCTGGAAGTGAGACGCTAAGACTTGAGACGATACAACGTAACATTTTCGTTTCGCGCCACGACGCCATGGGCGGCGAGGAAGTAAATCAATCAATCCGCTGAATGGCCCATTCTTCCTTCCCCTACCGCCACCTCTAACCGGCAATACCACCCTTCCGACTGCAGCCATTCATCGAGATACACTCTGGCATTCATGATATTCCGCACGATTGCGGGAGATTGAGGTGACTCGGAGATGGAAGAGCCACACCGCCCTTTCCTCTCCCCCTCCTCTCTCTCTCTCTCTCTCTCCCTTCCTCTTTGCGCCATCAACCTTCTTGTTGCTTCCCAAGGAAGCCGCCGTTGCGGAGACGGAATTAGCATCTCCATTAGTCGCGAGGGCATAATGCGATATTACCGGAGGTACACGGCTACCAGAGAGGAAGTGAGACAATGGTCCGCCATGCTACTCGTCGTACCCACGGTAAGACCCGGTATCTATCGGTCGACTTTGGTCTTCGAATCTTATAATACCCGGCCGGAGGAAGTCTGAGAGTGGCGTACTTACCGTGAGTTGTGTAATTCCGGACGAATGCCGCACAATAAAATCTGATCTAATTATATCAGCAGGAATACGTTCATTTTATTAAAAAGATGTCGCGTCGCTCAATTCGGTAATAATGACCAGCATTATACAAAGGTCAGAAAGTAACGACGTTAACGTTGCGTCCTGTATGTATGTCACGAGCGGTTTGCGCGTTTTACATGATTTTGATAACCGAAATTAATTAAGAGCGAGTACGCGAGAGGCGTACCGGTGATGTTCCTGCGATTCAATTTCCGCCGTTGTCTGCGCTCGTTGTGAAATAATTGAGTAAAGGTATATGAACGGCTCACAGAAGGGTGGAAAATCCTAGAGAGAAATTGGGAAAGGAAGATTTTTAAGGGGCTGTTTGTAAACGCCCCGGGATCGAAGATACATTTTTCTCGACGCGAGAGTCTCTCAAAACGCTCGTAGGGCACGTCTCGGATTTTGCGAGCGTCGTAGAACGATTCGACGGGAACGGCGATGATATTTCCGATTCAGCCTCCATTAACGGAACGTGACGATAAAGCTGCAACTGTTATTATCACCGTCGTTTACGGTGCCCGATGGCCCCGAGTGTGCGGGCTCGGTCGTATATCGGATGAGAGAGAGAGAGAGAGAGCCTCTTTCCTCTGTTCTTCACCTTTTTCTCCCTTACCGTGCTCGACGTTTTTATTTTCCCCTTGTCTCGACTTTGCCGCAGATCCAGAGCCAGCGAAAACATTTTTGTCGTTCCTCAAATCGCTCCGGAGGCGACGTCCCCGTGACACGAAATGACTTACTAACGACCGCGGCATAATCGCGACTGTACGACGCTCGACGCTCGACGAGTTTTATGCCCGAGGATTAGAGCGCGGTTCACGACGTTAAAGCGGTTACGGCGCAGTTGCATCGCGCGCGGAGATCGCGGAGATCGTTTATGATCGAGATTAATGGCGAGTGCGATAATGTCAAGGAAGAATCGTGCCTCCGAAAGCCACGGACGCCGCGATTTCGTGCTAAACCATCGAGAGAAATTACTTGTCCTTGTTTTTCCTCTGTCCTATCCGTACCCATCCCCCGATTTTATCGTATTAAAAGTATAGCGGGACGTTTACGACATCGTATACTGTTTCGCAAGCATTCGTCCTCGTCATCTTTGTCGTCTTGTGTACACTCGCTTTCCCGCATCATGGTCTGCAAGAACTCAAGCCGCGTCAAAACCTGCGACTTATTATCAATGAAACCGCGGTGAGCAACGAGACTACTCGCTGCAACACGACTTGGGACGAACAGCAGACGCGATCTCGTAGCTGCGTGACGTTATTATAACGCGAGATATTATATCTACTGCGATCCTGACAATAACTCGGTAATGTCATATTACGAATTTTATTACCTTCATAATTTACGACATACACGTCATCGCATGTTTCGCATGCGGGGCACGCGCTTTATGCCACTACTCAGACGAGCGGTACTCGATCGTGCCGTCTGGGAAGTGTGCTAAAGGATAACTGCCGATTCCGCGGGTCTCTCCTTAAGACCTCGTCGAACAGGCATCGACACGCCACCGACTTCGGAATCGCTTGAAAATTCGGAAATAGTTTCCCGACGGCACGTAGAACTGTGAGTTCTCTCTCTCTCATACACAGAGAGAGGCCAAAAGAAAAAGACAGCCGTTCAGCCTCCGCTTTCTTAGATTTCTACGTGTCTTTCTTCCTCTCGTTCTTGCTCGCACAAGTTGTGCCCGAGAAGGCGAGCTTGGAATTCCGAGCTGACTGCAAAGTTTTTAACTAAGTTTGGCGGTTGCCCGCGCACACCGTTTCTCGGCTCTCGATGCCGATTGCCGGCGCTGCCTTTCATGCCGATTCTTCTGGGCGTTCGACCGTCGACGTACCTTCTTTGCAAAACTTAACTGAGGAACGGTCGGCAATGAGGAAACATTTGAGAACGATTGACCCGCTCGTTCAGCGAAGTCGGTTTAACCCTCGTTCATTGTGCGCAAGAGTGGTCGCCTGTTGCGGACGGACAAGAAATTGCGAATGGTAGATAGTTTTACATAATGGTAGCTTATTGCAGTCGCTCATATACGCGTATATTGTTTTAAAGAAGAGTAATTTGTAGGTGGATTGGGACGAGTTCTTTGAATAAAATATTTTTAGCTCGTAGCGTATGGAGGACACTACTATCTATGTATATACACTTCTAGCTGACCTAGTTGGACGCTACTCTAAGTAACTACGGTGAAATTTTATCTACACTTGTTTGTGCGACTGCTCCATTCGAAGAATTTACAGCGTTTCAACTGCATTTTCATTAGGATTATCCATCTGTGTTTCGATTAGTTTTCTTGCTCGGTCATGGAAGTTTATAAATTGTTCTTTCCGAGAACGCACATATACCGACCGACCGTTTCAATCCAATACGAAAAGTATCCGACAGTCGACATTCGCCGAGGTGGGGAATTGGCGCGGAGGTATGAGAGACACTAGCGATGAAATGAGATAGGAATTTCATAATTAAGTTATCAGCTGCAGCTATTCCGACAGCCAATTATCGTCAACGCCGGGCGTGGGTTCTACCTTTCCTTTTTACTTTTTAAACGGTCGGCCCGGCACTCGGCTCGAAGTCGGAGGATCACCGTCGATGGACGCCGATGAACGGACGGGGGATGATGGAGCCGAGGCGCAGGCGGGGAGGGGGGAGGCGGGCGGTCGATCAAGTACTCTTTGAAGTCGAGCCGAAGGAAAAAAAGATGGAAATAATTAAAAGCATTGAAAGCTTTCCTGAACGCCATTAGGGGCATTGACACTTGGCCGGGAATGAAAACGGCGAAACCTCCACGTAGAATTGCACCCTCTGTCAGAGATGCAAACGTTTTAAAAAGAGTTCCTTCCTCCGCACATCTCTTCTATCCCCGTTCCGGTCCTGTTCCTCTCTCTCTCTCTCTTTCTCTCTCCTCTCCTCTCCTTCGTACGTTTGTCAGAACGAATCGCGGGCACGTGCGGTAACACACCTTTTTTGCCAGCCTGAAGTTTTTAGTGCCAGTTCCATAATTAAACTTGCGTCTCGCTGTTTCTCCGTCTGTCCGTCACTCCTTTCTCACGTAACCAGGGAGAAAAAAAAATACGGCGGTGACGTTGACGAGCGTACACCTCTTTATTTGTGTTACGTGATCGTCTCAACGGGATTTCTTAATTCACCACCGCGAATAATAGCAACTATCGCCCAAGTTTTCTTTCAAATGTCGGGATAGTATTTTGATTTCCAGGTATGTTGCGTGTAAACGAATCGGTGTTTTTGGCGTTATTGGAAACACAGTACGTACGTGATCAGGTTGAAATTATGTAAAGAGGTGCCGAGGATTAATACCGTGCGCGTACGCGCTGAATTAACAAATACCCTCCCAACCGCGTAATGTGTATTAATTATTACTAAACTTATCCCTACCGGCGCTAGCTTTTTCTCTGATTCTCTCCTCCTTCGCCATTTAGTAATGATTTAACGCAGTTTTGAACGGAAATAAAATTATTACTCTTATTATTATCATCGTAATTATCGTTGTCGCGGCTCAAATGATTTGACGATTCAGCGAAATATAAATTTCATGTCTTTTAATCGCACGCATATATTACAAGAAAATAAGTAATACCAAAAACGTGAAAATTATCATTTAGCATGTAAATTGATGAATAATTACTTTACGGGATAACATTTTATGCGGTATAAATATTCTTTTGAAAAAGTGTAAGCTGCTTACGACATATTAAATTTCTATCATTTTACAAAAACCTGAATTTGTGTATTAAAGCCTGCATATTCATATTCATATTTAATCGAAGGCAACCGTTATGCGCACGGTAATATACGCAATGCATACGCGTTCTCCTCGTCGTAAACAAAATAATCAGCAAAACGTCATGTTTTAGCAACTCCCATTACTAAGCCGCTATAACCACGTAGCGATGTGAATGAATATATACGCCTGGTATTAGTGCCTGCAACCAACAAACGAAGCCCGAGAAAGCTGCTCGTTATTATATAACGAGAGCTCGTTATAACGTTGAAAACCATCGCGAAATTGGGTATAACTTCTGCTTCAACTTGCGAGATAGGCGCCGAAGTTGGTAGAAGCGTTGCATTCCCCAAGACTTCTGATGTTAACAACTGAATCAATTACTATATAATGCAATATGAATTAAGACGACTTCAAGACTCCATATTTTATAGAAAAATTATCGTTACAGGTACAGATAATTATTATTAAGCAGTCTGATTTTTTACAAAACTATATATTAAAAAAGTCGTTAAAAAAATGTATCTTTGTTTACGCAAATCTACAAATTTCTCGTTTATCCGAATTGCTTATAAATTTCTAATTTCTAATTAATCAGACGTGACGCTTGTGCAAAAAGAATTTTACAACTTAAAAATTGCGATAGATCATAACTACATTAGTTTAGTAATTTAGCATAACCGATTTCTTCGAAATTTTTCTTCACTTGTCATTTTTTATCAATATCTTCGATACTCCACGTGGCAGTTCATCTCCCAAGTATCACATCTGAAAATTGACGTGCGTGACGTTTTCCGCGTTCGCTGGAATTTCGGAGATATCGAACGGCCTCGTTACTGTGATTCCGATAGAGGAGTCTTATTCCGATGCTTGGGCCCAAAGCGTTAAATTGAAGACCGCCGAGATCAATTTGCACGGCGTTGCGCGTGACAGCGCCGCCAGCGAGCCAATTCGCGCGGGTACAGTAATTAAACTGCGGTTTAGCGTGACCGGAGCACCTGCCGTTACCAAATTGCAAGTTATGCCGCGTGTCACTCAGCGGTGTGAACTCCTGTCAGCACGCACACGCTAGAGTTGCACGTACGGAAGTTTCCAATTCCCTTAAACTCATTCTCATAATGTACATATTATTTTATATTTTTAGGAAGTTGCGAACATTAACGGAACGTGTAAGAGGAATACAAATTTGCGTATATTTAGAGAGAAATTGCTTTTAGAAAATGCATTTGCTGGCTTACTCAACGCGATATTAATCCTGGAACTGGGTAAAATTTATCCAGATCAACTTGGAGAAAAGTAAATTTTAAAGAAACACGTGTTTCGCATTTTTATTATGATTTTACTCAACTTTATTTAATAAAAAATATTTAACGGAATAATCACCCTCGATGTTTTCTGTGCCGATTTTAAAAAAGCATTAAATTTCATTTTTCCGGGAGTTATAAGCAAATAAAAATGTGCTGGATGAAATTTACTCATGTTTAGAATTTACATAAGTTTTAGATGTTTAAGGGTGAATTCAAAATATAGTTATCTAGCAAAATGTAATTTAAAATATAGTTATCTAGCGAAATGTGTGGATTGGATGATGTTATTATCGATTCGTTATTATCATCACGATAGCATCCACGAGAGGCCATGATAATAATAACAGTTCTATCGTCGCACTTCAATATAGCCCCTATCTCCAAATAAATCTGTAATTTGTTGGCCATGGGTCCCTCTTAGGGAAAACCCTTTAATCTCCATGTTCCATTTTCCGAATATTCCATTAGGTTTCTCTTTCTCTTTCTCTCTCCCTCTTTTTCTCTCCCCTTTTCTCTCTCCGTCGTCCTCTGTGTTCGTCGCCGATTCTCTTTTTTTCGTCTCCACTCTCCGTCATGCCCGGCGGCTTCGGCAGCGCCTTCACGCGTCACTCCGTAGCACGAGGATTTGCGGTTGCCACGACAATTGATTTACACGCAGACACGCGCCCGCGTTTCACCGACACGCGCGCACACACGCGCGTTTCCGGCGCACGTGTATGCACGTAGTATATACAGCGATGTATCCCGACATCTCCGGCCCGGGGAATCACCCTCTCTCTGTCGATCGTATACAATCCGTAATTGTTGTTCCACCCCGTTGCTTTAGCCGAAGATTACAACACGATCTTTCAGGGAATTGGGATTCCCGGCCGCCGCCTCCGCTACCTCCGCCGTCGCATCCGATGAGAATCGAATCGGACTGTCGTTGTCGCGCCGGAATCCGATTGGACAACAGGAGAGACCAGGAATAATAGATGTGGCTAACGCAATGCGATTTGGTAAGCGGCGATTTCGATGCCGAGGAAAACTGTAATATCTGAAATCCGGACAAGCCATAATCGCCGCGTCCCCGTATTTCTTAGTGATCTTGTTGAAACGCGTCAACGAAAGTGCGGGCGCGTCGCAGGGAAAATAATGAAAACTCGATAAAGGGGAGAGGTCGCAATCTTTGGTAATGCAGGCGTACGCCGAGACACGGGTGAAATACGCGACGTTTCGCGTGTAGCATCGAGGAAAATCGTAAACACGCGTGTTTGACGCGAAAGAGCGCCGAGCGGAAAATTCGCGAGAAAAATATGAAACTATATGAAGCCGAGCCGGAAGAAGCGCCAGCGGAGCATTACTGTCATTACACTTTGCCTTCTACGCGGGTATCTATTTCTAGCTGCAATCGATTAATCGAACGAGACTTAAGTACGGCTCTGGCCGCACCTGGTGCTCGTCCATCACCGGGCGGCGGTACAATGTTCATTTATGTATACATAGTAGCCGGCCTCGTGAGGAGAAAACTTTCCTTCTTTCAGCGCGCGCGGTACCCCGCGTTCGTTAATAATCGATTATGAAAGATGACGGTTCCTCGTATCGACTCGACGGCGCGCCCGTGCGCACGCTCGCAAACTTATTGTTTTAAAGAAACTTTAAATTTATCGCAAACTCTCCTCGCGGGCGCGGGCACGGGCGCGTTGGAAATAATCCCTCATTCATCATCCGAGGCGCGTAAGGCGTAAGGCGCGCATGTTCGGACGAGCGAGGGGAAAAGGGGAGACAGGCAGAGAAGAGAGAGAGACGAGGGTGTGCACGAAGGGTGCGAGGGTGCGGCGTGGAACTAGGAGGTTTTACACGAGCGCTAAGCCGTGATTAGTTGTTGCGGGTACGAAAGGGTAATCTGTTGTTCCGGGATTTTTATTACTTCGCGCCGCGCTTTTGGTGTAAATACTTTCTACGTGGTAGCCAACAAACGTGCCCAAAGTTACTGCTAAAACGGATGCTTCTAACGCGGAAGATAGATACGCGTAATACGGCCTCGAAACTATGCAGTTCGTAAAGAGCGCGTTACTTTGATTTGATGATAACGTTCCGGTGAACGCAAAAAAAAAAACATCGACCGAAATATGTTAAGATATTATAACCGGATCTCTGGCGCGTCCTCGCATTTTTGATTTGCAGGATAACGAAATGGGAAAAGCCGTCTCCTTTCGATACTGGTTTATCCTGAAATACCGTCTGTTAGCAGTCTCACGTTTTGCGCGTCCAGGAAGTAAATCACGGTAAGTGGGTGAGAAGGACCCTAACGCGAAGGACCCCGAGCGAGCAGGAGGGTATCGAAGGTTATCGTCACTATATCACGGTTGGGTCGTCCGTGAGATACCCAAGCTGCTCTGGTACGGGACTTTATTGCAGGGCGAGCCAATTATAGTTCCGTGGCGCTCCAGCGAGCGCGATGTATCGAGTACTTCTGAACAAGTACCAGCTTCGAAAATAGGGACTGAATGAGGATATATGATACCGCTTACACATCATTTATTCATATAATAGTTGAAAGAGAGAAACCCGAGAAATATTGATCAGCAGCTTCGTAAAAGCCGAAACAAGATCCGTCACAATTCTGTCTTGTACTTCGTATACGTATTAAACTTACTTAGTATTTAATTAGCGTAAGATTAAGTTGATTAATGAAATGCTCCCCTAATTATTCTTAAGCGTTATAATTTTTATAAGGTAATTCATCTCTCTTGCGAATTCTCACTCTCGCTAACCCTCGAAGGAAGTTTGTTTCGAAACCTGTCTACTTTTGGGAATTCATCTCCGAACAATTTCGAGCAGCCCTAAGGTTTATGCAGCCCCTAACAGCGAAACTCACCCCGAACTCATCCCTTGCGCTCGGCAAACGCCACAAGAAGCAGCAATAAACGTCAGGCCTCCGCGGTAATTAAAACTAAAGATCCGTGGCGCGAAAACGAAAAACAACAGTTGCCAAGAGCGCCGGTAAGACAACGTACGAAAGAATAACGGAAGGTAGAGAGTAAGCTGCTGGGAGACGATTGCAGGCGAAATCGGAATTTAGTTCTCCGAAATAGGATTAGGAACAAAATGTTACGTAATTGAAAGAAATCTACTTGTAGAGCTTTAATGGTTTCGCGTTAACGAATTTATAGCTTAATATCGGAAGCGTGCAGAATCTACTAAAATGTACAACATAAAACAAAAAAAGGATATATTTGACAATATTGTGTCCATGTATGACTCATATACAAGTTAACTAAGTTGCATGTACGTACATACCATACATCTGACATTTCTTTTTTCTCTTTCTCTCTCTCTTTCTTTCTCTCGTGTCTCTTGTTTCGCAATCCCGCAAATATGTCGTCGGTAGAAAGTTTGTCCCGATCTTTGTTTTAATAAAGGCGGATGGAATGAAAGTGAGTATAAAACTTGGGGAGTTAAGAACTTTGCTCGTTCCCTTTCACAGCGATTTGGTACAAAGAAACATTAAATTTTTTTCCAGCTTTACTTCAAACCGGTCGCTTTTGCGGATTTTAATGGGCTTCTGCCTTCGACTCGCTTGGCATCCGTTCTCCTAACGTAGCAATGACGAGAACGATGGAAAGGGAATAGCGAAGGGGATAAGAGGGCGGGTGGAAGGGAAAGTGGCAAGAGGGGGTGGAAGCTACAACACGAAAGAGCCATGGATCCTTTTGCATTTATATGGAGTAACCTTACGGGGCCGAACAGTCAACTTGGGTCTGCCATGGCTAAAAGGAAACTTAAGAAACATAAAGTAACTTCGCCTTTCCGCTCTTTCCTTTCTTCTACGTGTTTTCCCTCCGCTCGTCTGTCAGCGGTTTCTTCGTGCTTTACCTACCTACGCGGCAACCATTTGCACAAAGCTTTCCGGATTGTGACGCGAGAGGTTACTTAGCACTGCGTAACATACAAACTTGAAAGATGCGCAATTATTCCATTTCCGCTATCGTGCATATTACGGAAACATTATCTCCATGCTCTCCGTCGAACGTGTATAGAACGCAAGAAAAAAATCTCGACTTTTCAACTTTAGTTCAGTGATTAATCTTTTGATCAGTTAACTTTTAAATATCTTGAAAATATCATCTTTAATTTCTTTACTGAATAATGATAACTTTTTTCTCTCAAAACTTTTTTCTTCGACTAATAGAAGAATTTATCATTAAAGGTAAACTTCTAAAATATTCTGCACACGAAAGACGGTTCTTATTGATGTAAAGCATAACTTCAAATGTATTATTCTCCTCATTATGTTTGATACAAGGGATGCCATAGTCGCGATAGTGGCTTCTTCGAGTTTAATAGTAAGAAATTCTTGTCGCCTCTCTCGTATCTGGAGAGATCAGAAAGTTACGTTGAAGAAACACTGATGAACATTTAAGTGGAAACCATCGAGAGACACAAGACGGTGAGGAAGAGGGAGGAGGGGTAGCTGGAGAGCGCGCGCCAAAGAAAGTGAGACGAGGGTAGCGGGGAAGTGGAGGAACGCGAGTCTGGATACAAAATCAAGCTTGGCGCGGGAACATATGATTCGCTGCTGCTAATCTGCATGCCGAGTCGAGAACGTGACGCCATTGAATATTTAAGACGGCCGAAGCGAGAAAGCACCCTTGCGCGCTGCAGCAGCTTCTGTCGCCGCGGTAGTGGTGCACCCTCCGTTACTCTCCGGGGGTTTGCTTGGGTACCAGTATCTGGCATACGACCTAACCCCCCCCCCCTCCTCTTCCCTCCGTTCTTCGCGAGTAAGAGGCGACCAAGCCTCGAGACTTCCTGGTTTTCATATGCAAATGCAACCCAACGTAGCGAAGCCGTTTACAACGTCGGTAGTGCGCATGTATAAGGTCGTGTTTGTGTGCGTTTTGCGAATGTTGCGCAGATTCCTATTTGTACGTGTGTGTATGTGTGCCTGCACGAATCTCGTATGTGAGATATACTGTGAGACGATGGGTATCCTCCAACATTACCGGTAAGAGGGAACTTCAGCGACGAGAGAACCCTCGATGACGAAGACCAGCATCTCTCATCCCGAAACCTTCGTGAAGAGATAGAGCGAGAGAAAAAAATGTTTCTTGCAAAAGATGGATCTCTTGGAAGAGATACATCGTTCTTAATACACACACACACTCTCTTTCTCTCTCTCTCTTTTCTAACTATATTTTAAGTGACTCAATAGGTAGCGGCGGCTCACGTTTTGCTAGGTTCTAATTAATTCTTGAACATAGATAGGTACAAAAGGTTCTTTGGACTGGAACGTTACTGTGACGACTTTCATTGCTCTTTAATTAATGCCATTTGGAAAGTAGAAGGAACTTGAGAAGGAATACGAGGGCTCTAGAGCAAACATTCCATGTACATGTGCTCCATACCAGATTATTCTTATTCAGACATTCGCCTGATGACATGTACTTGATGAGAAGTAGAACTCGTTAAAATGCACCAAGTAAGATAAAGACTATTGCAAATATAGAAGACGCGGTGATATAGACGACTGGCTGACATTTGCTGTCAAAATCAATTCTTTTCACACAACAACGTCGTGTTAATCGATCAAGTCCTCGAGGATGAAAGAAGATAAGCCACAAAAATTGACGTTACCGCGGTGAAACAGAAAGGACAAGAGACTCGACATAGCTTTGACGGCCTTGGAATCAATTTGAATGCCGAAATGAAATACCTATTTCCGGGATAGCAGAAGGAAGGCTCGGGAGAGCAGATCGTACGCGGAGTGTTGTTTTTCGTCGTAAATTCGACGATGGAATTGAACGGTCGTCGTTGCCTGCTTTCGACTCGGGAGCTCGCGGTGTGACGGTATCGCTATCGTAACTCGAACGCGATCGTAAAAGCGCTTACGCGACGTTACGTCCCGATTGAGTGCTGATGCAGAAGAAACGAGGAAGAGTTGAAGCACCTCTCGCGAGTTCCGTTTTCCGTAGTTAGTCGCTTAATTGGGTCTCATAAGATACGATTGCCTATACGTAGACATCTTTGCAACCGGTGCTCTCAGGTAGCATGCTAGCAAAATGCCAAACGATCCATGACAAATCGTGCGTTGAACAGGATTTATTCACCTCGATTGGCTTTCGTAGTTCAACCCGTTGAAAGTCTCGACAAAATTGTTCTCCCTCTAGCTGCTGTTGCCGATAAAACCATGTTTCGCGCGAAAGCTGCCGGGCGTACGTTTTACTGATGAAAATAGCGAGTGCCCCGGTCAAACGATCGGGGATTACAGGCGGGGAACCGCGGGTGGATTGACGCGTGGTACCGTGCGAGCGACGCGACTCGAGCGTGGAATTATATGCGTATGCAAAAGTTCTTGACGTTGTAAAAGCGTGCGGGTATCACGGCTCGTTCTGCATATGTATGCACATTTGGCCGCGTTTTCTAGTAAAGAGTATCGTTGTGTAAAGAGTATCGTACAACTATTGTGAACTATTCAGCGATATTTCTTCGGGGGCGCGGACTAAGCGAAATCGCAGTTCCGAGAAGATCTTCCAACAAGAAAAACAAATAGTAACTTGTCGAAAGCAGAACGATTCTGCCAAACTCGAATGTATTATAGTAGCGAACTAATCGAAGTATCGCAGTTATTGAATAGAATGTGATGAAATGTTGTGAGTCAAGCACGTATTCGTTAAATCAAGCGAGAAGCATTGAAGGACGAGCGTTTTTAAGGATGGAGCGAAAGAACTTGAAATACGAAATCATGGCATGAAGAGAATATAGAAAGAAATGGGGGGAGAAGAGACAGGGCTCTAATCTGCGCGTGGAATATCTCAAGGAGAATTCGCTAAGGGCTAGGATGCCATGGAGGAGTATCTCGCACAAGCTGTGGAAATTTATTAAATATTTCTAGCGTATTTCATTTCATTATTTCCCCCGCCGGAGCTCGCATTCCTCGAAGGACATTTGAGCGACTACCGGAGTATTGCCGCCAATGAAGAAATTGGTATGTGTACACTGTCATTGTTCCGACAGGTACTTACATAATTTATATACATTGCAAATTTCCTTCTGTTATATCATTGCTTATACAGCGTGAACGTGGGCGAAAAATGAAATAAAAGGTTTTTATTTATACAATTTTTCTAGATATAAATAACTTTATCTTAAAACGTTTGGATTAAACTCAATTTTGAAATTGGAATTTTAATGCAATTTTTTCTTGTAAAATTATGAAAAGTCGGATCTTCATTCCACTATCACGAACAATTCAACAGTTTAAACATCGATTCAACGTTCAACAAGAGATTGTATAAACTCCATGGACATGCTGTAAAGAGTAATGGCTAACCTATACATTTACTATATTTAGTGAAATAATGATTATCTCAAAGTGTGAATGACTTGAGCCAAATGCTTTAATGTAATATCCATGTACAGAAAATTTTTTAAATTACCCGATTTATTGGTTATTTTTACTATAATATACATACACGTTATTGCAATTATTGCATTTAGAGAACTTGTTTTCTATCTCCTCAGTTGTTACAAACATGATTACAATATATTATACAATAGATGAATTTATAATTATACTAATGATTGATTGAGAGTGATTATAAATAGAGTGCTAAAATAGAATTGTTAATCAAAGGAGGATATTATATTATACATATATTGTATATCAATTTGTCGCTAATTCGACAAGGAAAACGCGTTGTTCGATTATAATTGGAATTCTCGGATCAGTGGACCAGCATATGAAGATGGGTCGTTGGGTCGATGTGCCAGCAACCTCATAGCGCGCTTCATGGAACTCCTGCACGTTACTCCGACACAGAAGGCCTCCGCAACCTTCATGTAAAATTAAACCTCTCCTTGAAGCCGGAGCCGAATTTATACGATAGCTAAATATGAGCCGGCACCGTCGCCATTCTCGGGGACCGTCACCCCTTTTCTGTAAGGGCGACGTTGGCGGCAATGTCGGACGAGCTCCACCACTTTCGTACGGCGTGCGCGCGAAGGGGATAATTTGTGAACGACGTGGAATTGCTGGGAAATAGGAGACGAGAAACTACTATAGCACGCAACCCTCGTCCTCCCGTGCCCTGCATCTGCCTGCTTCGGTCGCAATATCGGTATTAGCGGGGAGGTGTTCGCTCATAGGTGTTCTCGGGTGCGCGAACAACATGCGAAGAAAAACGAGAAAGAAAGGGAGAGACAGAGAGAGAGAGAAAGAGAGAGAAGCAGGAGCCAGAAAATAGTGAAAAGGGGATAGATAGAACGAGACAGTGTAGAGAATACGTGGCAAGGACGTCAAGGATGTACGAAGATCGGAAGTCGTGCAGCGAACGTGAGACGTGAAGATGGCACGTAGCATGTCAACGCCATCGCCTGTCGATTTACATCTGATATGTCCCAATGTATCAACTTGACTCGCGCGCGTGCGCTAGCCGAAGGTTCATTTTTGACGGATTGGCTTTTCCGAAATCCTAGGGTGATACGCGAGATCAGATTCGCTACGATAACCCGATTCGTCCCATCCAATGCGTAATGATGTAAGTCGAGGTCGTGGAACACAACGATGCGAAGCGCGAGATGCTTATGAATAATTCAGCGAGTGCGGCGCGGCGTGGAGACTCGTGCAGAACTATCGCCGCAAACATAGGCGATGTACTATTTGCCGCGCAATTAGCTTCGGAACATCCTGATCATTGCTTTCCGACTATTCCAGGTATTTGTACGCTAATCACGGACGGATACCCCTATATGAGCGTTCGCGAAAGGCATACAATACCGGAACTCTGGACTCTCTGATTTATCATCCAATATTTGAGTGCGGAGCTTTTCAATCAAGGCCCAGGGTTTACACAACAGCCCGCGGCTCTGTTCGACTTGATTCAATGGCGTAGTCGTTGCCATGTAGACGGAAGCAGAGACAAACAACCCCCCTAACTATCCCTGTCCCTTCTTCCTTTTTCTTCGCCGTTCCGCCCGCGGACGCACCTTCAATCCGTTCTACCATCACAGACTTACGGAGCTTCTCGGCGCTCGGGTCGAGTCGTAGAAAAAAAACAGAGCGCAATCATTATCTTTTGTCACATGAAATGTGGCAGGAAGCTGGAAAACTTCTCTACGAAAGGAGAATTCTTCAAAGGAATGGAATCCGCGCGATAAATATTTCATGTTTCTTATAAAAAAAATCAGTAGGAAAGAGAACATAAAAGTATCGGTATTGTTGCAACTTTTGTGGAACTTTCGGTATTACAGCGTTGCTACCGTTAAATTAATGGAACTTACTTCTTAAATATACGTGTGTACATTACACTGCGTTTACGGCGACATTTTTCCAGGGGAGCGCGACATTGCATGCGTTTAAAAAGGTGCCGGTGATAACTTGCGAAAATGATGCTCGGACGCGTTTTGCACCTGCAACGTTGACACACGGTGTATCTCATCGCATGTGTAGGCATCGCATGGGGGAGAAGGGAATATGGACGTCAAAATATATGGCGCCACATGACAGCGCCGCAAAAAATAAGGGGGAATATGATAGTTGTGTAGCTTGCTATTTCAGAGACGAGCAGGGGGAATGACGACGACGACGACGACGACGACGACGACGACGACGACGAGAAGTGGGGAGTGTACGGGGGTGACAGGACAGTCGGAACGGTGTCGCGTCGTTGTTCCCCGACGGAACAAAGACAGAGAAGATGAGAGGTGAAAGGGATGCAGACATGGGAGGGGGAGTGAAACGCGCGACAACAAGGGGCTCTCTCGTTTCTGCGTGTGATGTATCCGCTGCTATTCCGTAGGATAAGATCTTTGCGGACGCACACATGTACATGTAACGCGCTGTAACTATGTCGAATGTCTAGGGATGCACACGTACGCAAATTTCACAAACGAGGTACCTACGTGGAATATACGGGGTAGCTGCTCGCGCAAGGCGTAGCTCTCCTACCGCCATCCTCCTACGGATTTATTTTAGTCTGGTTAATATCTAACGACCCTTAAATTAAAGGGCAATGTAGGCGGTATTTTCATGGTGACTAGTCGAAGGTATTAAGCAGGACATGGATTTAATCCGCTTGACGTGTTCAAATCGTGTCATGTGATTAATAATTGCGACGAATTTATGCGGGAAATTGCGAATTTCGAAATTAAAATTCGCGCGAGCACGGAGGTGTTTCCTAAATGAGAAGGAATCGTGAAAGCAGTAAAGTCTATGTTGTGCCTCGTAAGAGAGATCTTGATATTGAATATCAAGATTACTTGTGCACGCGACATTTCCCATAGCTTTCAACAGTTTGATGATCTGAACTTCGAACTCGTCAATGTAACGAGCTCGCATGTTACGCGAACGTACCCTCGGCTTATCGGCTGCACGCTTTCCATTATAATTCTCATTCTCGGGATCGAAAAATTTCATTTTACCCCCGTAAATAATGTTTCAGTAATATCGGGCGCTAGCGTCGACGTCGGACTTGCATTATTATCAATCACAGTGGCAGCGCCGAGCTGCGAACAGGCACGTACGTACATACGCACACACACACACACACACACACACGTATCACTCTCACACGTCGTCCGCGCTCTTCTATCGCCGCGTTCGTCGGCGCGTGAATAAGTAATCAGAGCCTGATGAAAAGTGTCGCCGCCGCGGGAATTTATGGGCATCGGGTGCGCGACCCGGAAGTGTCAACTTTCTAGCGTCACACTGTGGAGGTAGTATGATCAAACGCGAAATTTCCGGTAGCGTCCACCGTGAAAAACGCGACTTGACGTGACCGATGACGTTTAACAATGGATTATAAAAACTCCATTACTCATCTACTTGCACGTCGAAATTTTTCCGACGACCCTCTTCTCTACGAACGGTTCTCCGTGTTGACGAATAAACGTTAAGCGCTCGCGGAATAGACTGTAATTAAAAAAAGGGGCAGAGTTATCAAAAAGGAAGGTGCGAATGAAACGCGTCGGCAACGTCATTCCGGTATTTGTCCCTGCGGAGAGACACTGCAATCTCCTGTTGTGCTTCAACATCTCGTCCGTAACCATTTCGAGATCCCGTTTCACCAAGAAATTAAGAAGCGCCATTAAGGCGCGCGGGGTCGCTCGCTGAAACGGGCGTTACCTTGCGACGTTACAGAGGCGCGCATAGTAGACCCCATCGGCGCCGTAGGTCCCTCGCTAAAAAGTACAAAGGTTGACATAGAAATACGCTTAGCTTCAAAGGGAACGAGAGTGACTGGAAGCGGCATCTCGACAGAGAAGACAAGGGGGAGAGGAGAAGAAGGAAACGAGAGAGAAGCTGAGATAAAGGGGGGTTCTTTTAATAACGGTCTGGACTGGCGTTACCGGGCCTCGCGAAGCTAGTGCTTTCTTAAGGCAGCTGGTAAAGTGCCCTTGGTACAGTGCTGCCGGCAATATCTTCCGATTACGGTTAAGTAAAGACCCAACCTTAACTTTCCACCTAACCAGAGTATTCGCTTTCCCCTCCCGTTTCTTCCCCTCCTCCGCCCGGAGTCTAGACTCGGCTAAATCCGATAAGACAACCGTGCGCAACACTACAGTCAAAATTGCAATCAAGCAACTATCTTAAACGAGACCACGAAGATTTGATGCAAAAAGCGATCGACCACAAAGGCAGTGAATAATGTCTTTGGTATCGATTAGAGTCGCTGAGATTTTATTGAATTATTGAAAGAGCGCGAAATATCTCTCAGATAAATTCGCGCACTCGTTGCCGAATTAACGTGCTTAATTCATATTGACGAAAGTGGTTGGGGAGGAAAGAGAAAAACGGTGGAGAACGTATTGGGTAGGAGCACCGCGATAGCGTTTTCATGAATCGAGTTTCTCCCCTCGGCCATTCGAGACGTGGGGTGTGCAGCATCCGAAAGAAGTAGTGGTAATTTATTCTAATTGGATGAAGTACGACCATTAATAAGCAATGCACCCGAAAGCAGTTCTGGTTGATGGGAGGATAAGCTATTTTCCCCATATTCTATCGACCACGTTGTTTCTACCCTTCCTTTCTTTTTTCTTGTGCTCTCCTCCTTCTCTTCCTTCTCTTCTCGGTTTTCGCGTGAACGACAGAGAAATAGAATGCAGGGAGGCAACGAGCGGCGAGGTGGCGAATCTTAATAGCACTTATTACTCTCGTCGGAGGCTTTCTGATATATTTCCTCTATTTTTCGCCCGCGGGGAAATCAGGCGCGTAATAGTGTATAATTAGTTATATGGTCCCTTCGTAACCTAGCCTGGTGTATTATGCATGATCAAAGTGACAGAGTGGCGCGTAGCCTGCAAGTGAATGCAGCCATACCTCATTAGCCGCGTACGCAGAAAATTGGGACGATATGTCTGGAATTTCCGAGGGCAGCGGTAGTATCCGTCATAGTTTCGACGCCTCGTTAAATTGTGGCCCATCGACGTAGCGTATAACGCAGCGATCATTCGATATATTAACCGTTTGAAGTTACATTTCATTATATTACATTCGCCGAAATACCATACGCGCTGAATTCGTCGATGGTGCGCTTGGGTACTACGTGTACATCAAAGGAATAAATAACGTTGGACGATTGCAGCTGAAAACAAACGGAAAAAACGAATGGTTCATTAATATGTCTCGCAGAATCATTTATTCAATTTCTTTACGTATCGAAGCTTGCGATTTGACATGATTTAAGTATAATTGTGATTTTTATTTATCGTCATTACTGATAGAGAATATGACTGCAGTACATCATTTTTGCTTTCATTTGCTATGTTTGCTTTTGTTCTGCCGCAAGATGGACTATCATGAGTGAACTATCATGATAGAAAAGACGGAGAAACGTCTGTAGGAGGATTTCAAGACGGATGCCTCAAGAAGGATCGAAAATCTGTACGAAGACAAGGGATAATCGCAACGTGGAGACCGGCCTGATGCGCGGGATTGGACACGTAATATCATCGTTTTCGGTTATCTGCTGCGAGAGAGAAGATAGGAGGCGGTCGTGCGGAGGCGACTCAATGGAGGAAAGGGACATCTTATCGAGAGAAAGGCTTGCCGTGTGGACTGAAGGGGTTCGAAGTTGGTGGCGGGTGGATTTGCGGGAGCCCGGTTCCCAAGGGACTCCCTCAATTGCCTCGTCCCGCAATTATACGTTTGAGCGGAGCTACTATCTCCGTTAATGTGCCGGACTCCGAACTCGGGAGTCCAAGCAAGGCCAACTAGCTGAAGGTATCGGCGCGGTGAGAGCACCACCAATATCGTCACCGTTGATGCTGCCGCCGTCACGAAATATTGCCCGTTACACTACGACCCGAGGACCAAATGTGTATTTAGTTATATAGCCTCTTTGGTCCCGCGCTATCTCGATTACCAGCGAGTGTGTGCGCCGCGATTTTCAAGCAGTTCCGAGTACACGCCGGACGTGTACCGTATGGAAATATAGGTGGCCGGAGAATACTATTTCGACACTATCACAAGCGAAAACACTTTCTTCGTTGCAAACATGTTGTGTCTAGATATGCTAAACAAATGTAATTTTTGCTGAATTATTTCCGATGCAAGATACACACGCCCGACATAAATCCAGAATTAAACCGTAGAATAGGAAAATATGAGATATCACAATACAACCGTTCTTTGAAACGATGTTTATCTCTTTCCGGTATCAAAAGCGCGTGTTATACAGTCTAGTTGTAAAATTTCTTTGATATCTTGTTTCTTACGTTTCAGAACGATGATTATCGAACTCGTATCAACGAAGCAACATCATATCGCGTAACTCTGCCGAGGAATATATTTCCGTCGAATTATTATCTGTGTATATCTCCGCTAGAAATAAAACGAGAAGTACAAGTTTCACGAGGGAGGTTGATAAAAATTAACGGTCTCCCGTGAAAGAATTAACGACGGAAAGAGAGAAAAACCGTAAGGCGAGGAAAAAAAGGCGCCGCGCTTTAAGCGTTAATTAGGACGGCCAACAGATTATACTAATTCCCCTGCCGTAACGAAGGTTGTTAAAATCGTGACAAAAATGAGAGTAGGAAAAATAATGTGCGTATTTCTCGCCGCCTGAGCTGAACTCATCCGATACCAGGAGCACATATCCCTGCATATGGATACACCGTCCTGCTGGATTGAGATAACATAATAACCGCATTTACGGGAGGCGCTAGCTACCTCTAGGATACATCAGGATTGAAAAGGATAAAATATCATCTTAGTTACCGTTGCCGTGAGGCAACATCTCGTATAATGTACTGTCTGGCGTCCGATAACAGAATTGAAAAATCGCGATAAGTCGATCCTCTCTCTCTCTTCAACTGCTTACGATGGCTTAATTCTCATTTACATTAATGAAAATGTATACTAAATTTAATTTTTTACTTATTTTTCTCATGTCTCCAGTGTGTGTTACAATGGTTTTGTATATCCGAACATAACAACGAGAGAAACGATGGTTATTATTTTCAGACGATTTTAAAGAGCGCCTTAGAAAACTGAGTGTTTTAAAAAAATTAATCCAAACAATTGGCTCGCGAGAGACTCTAAGATGTTGAGTTTTTTTTTTATTCGGATCGATTTTTTTTATTATGCAGTATTTTTCGTTCCTGGATGAACGAAGATAAAGTATCCCGACACTGGTCCTCGTCCTGATGGCCATGTGTTGTATACCCGTACGATAGATGGACGCATTCCGAGTTGACACTTCGAACAACCCCAAAAGCTTTCATCGGGAGCATACACAACCTAGCTCTGGTAAATGCAAACATTTCTGCGGTTCGGGGGCGCGGAAGGGACGACGATTTCGAGTAGACGACCGTAGGCTAAATGGATCCATTGTACCATCGAGCAAAGTTGAAGCATCGAACAATCGACTGTGGTCATCGACTATCGGTCACACGTATCTAAAGATAGCGTCAAAGTCATGAGAGGCGAGTGACCGAGAAGCGGAAATCGCGCAAGCTATAAAGGGGCTGGATGCGAACTGATCGTCCGCGATAGGAAAATACGAGGTATCGATAAGTATTTGCTTAGGCTTCCCTGTGAATTATTCGTCAGAGAACGGACATAACGTCTTACTACAAAAAAATACCCGGATCTTTCTTATTTCGATAGACTAGGAGCAGTTAATTATAGAATTAAAAAAATAAAGGATTATATTTTTGTAGAGATTATGTGTAGCTTATAAGTTGTAAAAATTAAAATAATAAATTTTTCCGAAAGAGTATTATCATATTATTTATCTGGTTTTAAATTATATTGAGAGAGGGGGGAGTATTAGGATATAACAAAACAGTAAAAGGAAGCAAAATAATATAGATACAAATTGTGGAATTTTGTATAATGTACGTGTATTTTATTATGTGATACAGAACATAAAAGAAAATACCTGTGTATTTGCATGCGCGTGGTAGATTTCTGCAGAATGTATTTTTGTCTATTTAAAAGCTTTAACGGCCGTATAAAATTGTTTTACTGTCTCTTTAGCGCATTTGAAACATACGTTAGCATTATTTGTAGAGAAAGAACATGGAAATTTTATGATTTTTGATGTTATTTCGGATATCTTTATGACGCACGAAATTTACTACAATTACACGTAACAATATGTATAATACGTAAATGAACGAAATATCTTCGCAAGATTTCTGCTAAAACTGTGAATTCTGTGAAATTCATCGTTACGATTTCCATATTGAATTTTGACCTAGTTACTGAAATTATGGAATAACATTCTACTTCTGCGATTTTATGCAAAGTGATACAAGACGAGACTCAAATTTCAATACTATTCATTCCGAAAGTTTCTTCCAAATTAAGTTTTGCAAGTGGGTCCTTATCTACCGCTTTCGCGTGTATTTATACAGAGAAATCTCTGTTAACGTGAGCATAAGAGAGCCAGCGATAGATCGCGCGCAAAACTCACCCCCCTTCCCTTGCTAAAGATATCAAAGTGTCCGGGTCCCGAAGGTAAGTACTCCCAGTAGCACGATTACCGAACTTACCTGGAACAAAGAACATAAGGCTGAATTAGTCTGAGGATAATGGCACATTCGTTTCAATGTACATTAGCGAACAAAACAGTTGCCGTAAATGCTGATAACATCATAAGGGTGCTTTTACGCGAGGTGATGTCGTGTGGCGTTCTTCCCTTTTTGCGCTGCCAGCAAGACGCACCACCTTACGTAGCTCGCTCGCTGGTTGTACGTGCGAAAGTCCGCGAGTTTAATGTCATTTCGTTCCTCATTTGTGATTCATGAAATCGTCCGAACTTTCATCCCCCCTGCCCCCGGTTCTCTTCGTCCTCGCGTTTCGAAAGCGAGCCACCGTGATCCCATTTCAGCTGTCCCACGGGCACGGCCTGGATTCCGAAGCTGTCGGATAACCAAATAGCGAAATCGATATATGCATTCGGACACGTGTATACGTCTGTGTATTTTCTAGACTAGTACATTTCAAGCCGAAAGAATGTCGATTATTCTCATTTAACCTCACCGCGTGTATTAGAGACATTCGGTCAAAGCGCGGTGTCTGATATAACATTCGTTGTACTTCATATATATGGAAATTTCGTGAGTACATTCAACACGGGTATGTTTAACAAATGTTGGGAATACATACACGCTGGGAGTTGTACGCTCTCTTCTGCCGTTACTACTTCGAGTAAAGTTCGCGTATGCTTTAAGACCGCAAAGATGACAGAGCACTCTGCTCTAATTAGAAAGACAAGTGATTTTCGAGTCGCATTCTTGGTGAATCTCGACTCTTTGGCGTTTTAATGTTACCCCTTAGATATTCTGGCTGTCGTAATTGTTTTGTCCAGAACGCATCTCGACGTAGCTTGTGCAAATCGAAATTATTCAAAAATTAACAGCTCTTTACCCAAGTTAATTTCACTGTAATTAATATTCAAAGATGGGTCACCGAATGTATTTTCGTGTCACGAATGTATTTTTGCAAGAAAAAATAGGTATATCAGTACATATGTATATATTTTATATATTAGTATATATGTAATATTTTGAAGAAATATTACCGAATATATGAAGAAAGAGTTAAAAAACACAAGTTAAGATATACAAAAGTAGTTCGAACATGCAGAATTCAGAAGTTGTAAGAACGGTGCACCACATAAAATATAAAGTTGTTTGCGGACTTGCAAATAACGTTACGTGGGATATATCCGAGAAAAATAAACGTATTATTGTCAATTCCTGAAAATATTCCGCAAGAACAGCCAACTAGAGGGAGCGTTCTTTCCCTCATAAACTCGCCGTTATTCGTTCCGAGTTTTCATTGGGGTCCGCGCAGACGTAGGGCTGAATTTTACACCGGCGGGAAGTCCGGGTAATTGGAATCGCAGGCGGAAATTGATACCACAATAACAATGTTGATGACATGCACTCGATAGCCGACGTCTCTTCTTGAGGGAGAACGGAACGGAACAAAGAAGACGGGGGCGTGGGATGAGGCAAGGTAGAAACGGAGGGCGTTCAGACGAGGCACCGAGACTCCCTCAAAGCGGCATCGTCGTAGGAAGGAAGTCAATTCGCCCAGAAGCGTCTTATTTAAAAGTTTGTATCGGGCAGAGGAGGAAACGAGAGGGCGAGAGAGAAGACACGCTTCTGCGAGCGAGAGGCGGAAGACACCGCGCAGCTAAATTGTCCGTGAAGAGCTTGAGGGCGAGAAAGAAGTGCCAAAGATTCAGTAATTTATCTGTGACCATCTAGAGCGGGAGGAAAGGGGGGAAAAATGAGGAATGAATCGAGCCTTAATGAAAAGTCATTCACCGATCCGCCTCGCGTCTTTTTCCCCGGGGACGCTCTATTCTTCACGAAATTTGCCCACCGAGAGTTTGCACGAAGTACCAATCGCAATCATTGAATCGGTCCATCCATTCTCCAGAGTGCGCGAAGTGTTTTTATTATTTTGCGTAATCATTTTTAAAAAAAATCGTGCACCATCACTAATAGATTTCTATAAAATATTCAGTTTGTTTGTCTTACGTCATTTAAGCTAACAAAGAAATAAAAATTTAGGTGTTATTGCGCTGAAAGCTTTCGCAAACACGTAGCTTGTACACAAGCGTTTCACGTTCCAGCTAATTCAATTGAAATCGCGCCAAGTGTGACGTAAACAATGGTAGCGATGGAGCCAATATTTCTCTCCGCTTCGTGTAAAAAAGTCAGCAGGTTACCATCGACGACAGACTGTTTCCAACGGCTCTTAATTACGATATTCCGTGCGCGGAAACTATATTGACCCTTTGAAAATCAACGAAATGGACACGTATAGGAAGAAGCTCGCTCTCACGTACAAGCGTAGTGATTCGTACGTATAATTCGTAGTCGTGTTTCGCTCTTATTACTACATGTCCGGCTGGCACTGGTGAAAAGGCGCAATCAAGATTTCTCGCCGCGTGCAACTAAACATGTTGTGACATATGCGTCACCGCACACCGTGTCGTTTCATCTTATTTCGTACCCTCGTTTGCGTGACTGTTGCTTCATTGCTGTAAATTGCTCGACTAAAATAATTGTACATAATGCATTTACGACGAAAACGTTATTTTTACCGAATGCTTGAAAAAAAAAAAAAAAAATACAATAGGGAAATAATTTTTGCGTTCCATATTTATATTTATAAATCACGAATTTATTATGCATTACTATTTATTTTCCCTATAGTTAGAGTTTCGACATTCAATTTCAATTATGTAAAACAGGATTCTTTTAAGAGTAACGAACTAAACTAGTCTCTTTGTTTGAACATCAGAAAAAAAATTAGTAAAACCATCGCTATAAAATTGCAAAAAGATATATTCTCACGATTCAGTGAGAGCGTCGTGATTTCATCGTCGACACGTTCGTATACTGGCATTGAGATTCCGGCGGGCGCGTCGCGCGAAACGAAATTATGGCCGTGCGAGAGACCATCGATAGATTTGCGCGACCTTGATGAGTTTTCAGAAATGGACAAGTTGGCGCGCGTCCGTCCACAAAGTCCTTGATAACGACGCTGAAGATAGAAGATACCCGCAAGCTTGTAGGCCGGACGGGTAACGAGAGAAACTGCGGCGCTCATTTAGCCGTGTTTGTTCTTGCTCCTTTCCCAAGGGTCACGCGGTTGGGGGACCGCGTCGATGTTGTGACTTAATTATACCCCATTCAGAGGCGTGTCCCTTGCACAAACTACGCCCGCAGTCCAGTATCTCGGTCGACATGGTGACCAAGAGCTACGTTTGGTAAAAGTATGCATTTATGTGTTGAATGTATACGGAATATTTTAATATTTCTGACCTGCATTTTAAAATAAAATTAATTTTCCCTTGTCTAAAATGGCGAGGTATAAGATATTTTAAGTTACACGTAGCTCGAAAGAGAATTTCGCATTATTTTTCCTCTAATTTCAAGAGAGATTCTCTATAAATCTTGATATGTTCGCATTTTACTCGTAAAGAAGATATTTACTTTATTAATAATATTAGTATAGAAAGTCTTCTTACATTAACATTAGCAAGTAAGGCCACGCTGCGCAGTTCTAAATGATAATATTCGGACGAGATGTACATCGCGATGATATTTGAAAATTATTCAAGATGTTTCTGCACGAACTGCTTTCTCTGTAAATCATCCATATGTCGCAACTAAGTATGATAAGGGTAAAACAATGAGTGGCAATTTGAAGACATTCCTAATGACAAGTATCTCGTTACGCGAGAGTTATGATGGATTTGATATGATGTAGTGTCAGATCGACGACGCCCATGTTGTTGGCATGGAATAATGATGATAATAACTGACAAGGAAATCCTATTTGCTGTATACGTATTCCGATAAGTCGTCGATAGCGTTCAAGCGTATTTATGTTGCAACATTTCCATGAACAAAGTGATACAACATAAAACGTCTAAACAATATTCTATGATAACGAGATAGCTCCTCGAGAAGCTTCCGATAAAAGCCGATTGTACTCACAAAATCGGACGTATGTAAAACGTAATTTTTTTACACTTAACTTTATTTTATTTTAATTTTATTTTAGTTATTATCATTCGCTCTTCAATTACATCTCTCTTTGTTTATAATTTTGGCACGTATGTTCGGAATTATAATTGTTATGTAGTTGTGCCAATTGGATGTAATCGTGAAATTAGAGGTAACATCTGCGATCTCTCCTTGTTGGAAAGATCTAGAAAGTTTGAAGAAGCTTCAACAATAATTTAGACTCGAACTGAAAATTTGAAGACATTAGAGTCTAGCAACGATTCTCAGACAGGCGCATTAGCTCTGACAATTTCGCTTCGCGTATCTTGTATATAACATCGAAAATCTGGCGCGGGCATTTGCCATGCAGATAGGCAGTGCCTTACTTCGCGCATTAGTCACGCCGAGAACACTTAATTGCTTGTGATTATGAAGGTTGGAGAGTTGTGTGGAACGTGTAGCGACTGTAATCGTTTGTAAAAGTCAAGGGTGAAATTGCTGAAAGTGCGAACAACGGATGCGAACTCGAATGCGCGTACGCCAAATAGGAGATTCGAATGCTTGCAACGGTTTGTACAGGGAGGCATTTATTATAAGTGGGCGGAAAGAAGTTTTAAATATCTCTGATATCCGCGACGCCGTGGAATTCTACTCGGGTAAGTAATCGTGAAGCTCCGCCTTGGGTTTCACAAAGTCAACCTATATTGGAGCGGATCAAATTGTTCGAGGCGGACAATAGAACTGAAAGTTTGGTTCTTTACTTCTTTGTCTTCTTTGAAAAAGCTTTTCTCTCTCTCTCGGTTCTTTTCTTTCTGAGAGGTTTCGTCAATTAGCTAATTCTTTCGGCGCACCGGCTCTTTTTTTACGACCAACCTTCTATTCCTTTTAACTCGCCCGAGCACAAAGGCCAAAACCATCGAACTTGGAAAGATACATACGCGCGCATGACATGGTATAAGAGCATGAGAGAGTTATATAACGAATTTATGTAACAAGCTTGACGCATTTCAACGCTTCGTCGCGTGTTCAAGTCCCTAAACGAATAAAAGTCTCCAAAATAGTATAAACTGTTCGAAGTAAACAATTTTTAATCACGCAATGTGCATCATTAAAGCTCTTCACGGCCCTTCACTGTAGCCATTTTGGATTGATGACGTTGAAGTGAAAAAATATATCATGAAATTTTTTGCAAATTGTATATTAAAATAAAAATGTTTTTCAACAAAAGCATTTATAATCGGTACAGAATAGACTTGTAAAACATAATGAAAACTCTCCTTTTGTTTGTGTAATCAACAAATAACCTATATATGTCAAATTGAATTGTACCTAATCAAGGATGAAAACAAGTTGTTTGATGCTGAGTTGAAATAAATATTTACTTTTACGTATTAAATTATAACAAAATGAGCGTTTTCGATATATATTTTAAACTACGATAATTATTTTTAAATATAAAAACACTGCACTAAAATGAGAAATGAACGCTGTACGTTTGCAAGAATAATTTAGCTTTTTGACGTGTCAAAAGCATACATACATGTTCGGTACATTCATTATTTTGTGTCGATATATGTAATGAAATTCTTGTTTCCGCTATTTTTTTTTTTTTTTTTTTCATTTGAGTCGCCACAATCAATGCAGACCATCGAGTCAGCAGGTGCTTTAATCTTTTATAGGACTTAAACAGAAATGCATGTATCTTAATTAGGCTTTTTCTTTGTATTTTAAATAGCAAAATTTTTATTTATTACATATTTTCGTGCTTATCTGATACATGGAAGAATTTTACGAAGAAGAAATGTTTAATATCATCGACATTGACGAAGAACCGCTGCTGTTCACGTTTAAATATTTTATTCCGTATACATACGTTTCATAATATCGTAGCATGCGTTCTTCCTAAAGCAATTTCCAGGCTTACGTATGCAATATACGCAGACTCACTTCCTACGAGCCGTCGACAGTGGCAGTTCTATTCCTCTTAACAAATAAATAAATCACCCTGGGGTCCAGCTGATTTATGTGGCGGAGTTTCAGCCGTTTTGCTCGGTAATATTCCATCATGCCGAATGTGGATAGAAACTCGTATGACTCGCGACAGGAAAACCGAAAACGTAATCGTGCAAATTGCGGTGCTTTCCACGGATGTACGTCAGGGTTGCGTCGGCAAGCTGGCCAGACATTTTTGTCCGCATGTGCGTATTTCCTATGCCAGCGTGTGCGTTTCCGACTTTACCCACGTGTTGATTTTCGTTCATGGGTAAATAAAGGGATTTCGTTCGCGGCACTCGTACCGTGTCTGTTATTTTGAAGATATTTTTCGCAGTCCGTTCAGTGAATATTATTTTAACAGGAGAGGACCAATAGAAACGTCCGGTTATCTCGCCATACTTCAGTATCTAGCAGAAATCAGTAGAAATGTACTATATCTTCGGTATATGTATATACATATATGTTATATCCCAAATACATTCAGAGATATATAGTTATAGGAAAGGGGACAGAGAGGAAATGCTTGAGGAATTATTCGCGAACGAATATATTTATCGGCTACCTTCGAGATCGTATTTTTCCCAAAACTCCAAGTCACAGCGATTGATTTTTCCGCGTGCCATCAAAATTCTAGCAACGTCGGGGATAGCCCAGACTTTGCAGAGGTTACATAGAAGATATCGGCTTTCACGAGCAACGTGACGGATCTTTCCTTCGCCTATCGAGCGAAGGAGGGCGAAAGAAAATCTTGCGATCCAGCGATACGGTGGAATATTCGACGTAACACGTCCAGAACGGTGTCGGGGTGTAGGAAGAGGAAGAGACGGCGGGTGACGCGGTAAAGCGGTCTGCCAATAACGCGAGAGAGAGACCTTTGTGTGGGCCGAAGGTACGAGGCGTCGAGGCATCGCATAGCATCGCTTCGAACGCCCCTTACGTCGCGATCGCCTCGCCAACCCCTGCCAAGGGATGGCTGCACGCTCTCACTCGACTGCCTTCTCTCCAGCATGGCGAAGGCTCGAAAGGGCATCAAAGAAAAAGCTGAACGCCCGTGCCGCAGCCGCCATTTGATTTGCGCAAAATCGCGAAGGGACGCCGAACGATAATGTCTACCAACAGCTGCGTGCGCAAAACCGTTTCGCGGAAATTGCTCCGGGATGAAAAGATTCATTCGCGCACACGAGAGCGAGAGCGTGCTTCGACCGACTTCTTGATATAACCCTGCAAAAACGATACGTCTATTGAAAAATGGGAAAACCAGACCAGTAATGCGAGGACAAATGTCAACTCCGTGCACGACGGAGATGTGTGAATAGCGTGTGACATTTTTGATACAGATATCCATCGTCGTATTTCCATCGTCGCGTCGGTTCGATGGAAAACGAGAGAGGGCACAAAGTCTCGAAAGCAATTTAAGGTCAGGAATTTTCTTTGACCCGCGGACACCGTTCGCTTCGCAGAGGTTCCAGCAGGGACACGCACAGGGCCCCACACATCTAGTCTTCCCCTTTTTCATTTTCCCGATAGCCACGTCGTGGCTGCCAGATTAAAAACTAAAAGTTCGCTGGGTGCGTTAGTGCGGCAAATAATTGAAAGAGTTTTTTAACGGGATGTCCCTTTCCCCGGACGTTCTCGCGTCCTCGGTGTCGCTTTCGCTTCCGCCTTCTGTCTTCGACCGTCTGCTCTCGTTGTTCGACGGAACGACTGCAGAAGGAAGAACCCTTGAGCCGGAGCTTTTTAAAACGATGTAATTGTTAATTTGGAGACGAAATACAATTTCGCGACGCCAAGTTCCCCGCTTGTTCAAAGGAGAAGAATCGGGAGTGCGAGAGGAACGAAAATGAGCACCAACGACCTGGAAGGGAGAGGACGAGGGGGTAGGAACTCGGCGCAAAGGCGACAAAGACACCGCCATTATTTCGAGAACGATAGTCAATTTAAATTAACAGTGCTAGAGAGCTTGGAAGGCGACCCTCCCTCTCTTACGTACCTAAGTAATCTCATTTTGCATTAATGCGCAAGACGAGTGTTAGCAGCGTGACAGCAAGGATCCGCGAAACTCATCTGCGCGCTTCTTTATACGTCCAAAATTGCATTCGCTCCTTGACAATGGCGTAGGACATGGTGTAGGACAGTATCGGGTAGCTCTCCCATGGAAATGAACAGATCTCTTCATGGACTTGATCTCCTTTCGTCGCGCTAGGACGACGGGAAACGGTATGAACCTCCGTCGTGAGCCGAATCAAAAGATACGCCACTCTCGGTAGTCGAGCGGATGGCAATTCCGACGATATATCCACATACCGGATACTTTTATCGTACCTCGTTCCGAGATAAACGCCGCGTCTTATTCATAATTCTCCATCTCTTTCCGTAGTTGCCCGGGCATATCCCAGGATTTAAGGTATGCCCACGTCGCGTTCCACTTGGCGTCTGTGCGCGCTGCAAATGCGATCCTGAAAGGAATCGCTTTTAAAGAGGATACTTCTATCGGGGTATAAGCGCCCAGCCGTTTACGTATTCATAGAGGTGGAACGAATGCATGTAACTTTATTAAAGGCGAGTGGCGCTCCCCGGTTTGCCGCTCCGCCCTTGCGAAAAATAAAATTCGTAAAGTTCAACGGGCGTGCAAAGAGCCCGCCGATGGGTGTCCCTCGTGACGGAAAAGGATAGAAAAAGAAAGAGGGATTGTATATAAACGCGGCGCGGCGCGGAAATCACTACGACGACGAGAGGAACCTCTCCGGAGCCGGGATGGTTCTTAAAACTGACCATATTTTGGTGATATTGTCCATATATGAAAGAGACTCGATCTAGCCTCGCTGCCATCCGAGCCGAGGACATTCCATCTCGCCAAGACCTCCCTTTTATACCGGCGTAAGCTGGAAATATCCTCAGTTTTATCATTTCAGACCTGGTCTTCATTTTATACGTCCTGGCTTGCTCGTCCCCGCACGTACCCCCAGTGCTCCCTTAGTCTCTTTACGAACCACGGGAATGAGTCGTAGTCGGGAGCTTTTCCCCAAGAGGGGACCGCGCACGAGAGTGTTTGTTGCCGCTCGTGTCCTCGTCTTTCTGAGTATACGATGGTCTTCGTTCGTTCCTTCTCCACATTTTTTTTTCTCTTCAACGACTTTTTCCGTTTCGCGCTAGTAGTGCTGACCCTTCTCTTTTCTGCTTCTTTTTCTCTCGTTCTCTCTTTCTCTCTCTCTCGCTCTCATTGATTCGCAAGCCTTTCCAATAAATCGAGAATATAATGTGCTTCGAAGCACTTGCCAATAGGTTGAAATGGGCAGCCGGAAGGCCCGGCTGCATACTCCAATCAATATTGTCAGATTGATGCTACCGATAAGAACGGGGATTACGACTCATGATTGCGAATGCTCGAACATGTATTACGTCACCATACACCTTCCAGTAACATTATTTCCAATAACACTATTATGAATGTTTGAGAGAAATTATCGCAAGTAGAGATTCAAAAATTTATTATAAATATTCGTTCTTAGAATTTGAGTTGAATTTTAATAAACGCTCATACGGACTATCTCAAAAATGCTTTTGACACGTAGTAAAATGCAAGTTTTCTCATGTAGTAAACTGTGTAAAGGTCTGTAGGTATGTGTATAGTACGTTTGCTATCCCTTCAGGATACTTGTCAATACTGTCCAATTTCGCGGGATACTACGTGCTTCCTCTTTCAATATCTGCCACGTCGCGCACTGCTAAGTATCTAGAACCGACAGTGAATTGGTATTACCAGACGTCCGACACTTTAACACGCTTTGTCTCCTTCGACTCGGCGGTTCTGTTCGATCGATCGTGATCGTCCGCGCATCCAGGCATTCAAGGACTTTTGCCCACCTATTTCAGAGCACTGCGGATTGGTTCGGCACGAGACGCAATTACCATACTCCGATCTATTGCCCACCTCAATCCTCCTCCCCCCTCCTCTCTCTCTCTCGCCTATTCCAGGCAATGGGCTGGATAACTTCCGGTTCGTTCACCGATAGCCTACGCGGTTAAACGCTGCCACCTTCCATTACCGTTATTGCCTAACGTCATTCACTAATCCATCTACCGAGCTGGGTCGTCGATCGATCGCCGACCATAAAAATCGTGGTCGCCGTGAACAGGTACGATCTATACTCGATTCTATTACTACGAGCCAAGTCGACACTTTTACGGTCTCGACTATTTACAAGCCTCGACTCTACGTCATATCACGAATACGACATCACGTCTGGTAGGAAAATATCGAAAGATAGATGGCTTTTGATAAAATGATGGATAGTGATTACTCATCAGCATTAAGGACAGATTTAAAATGTCGCTCGTATAAATAGCTTTGCTGCAGCTTTTTTCACCGCGCGACGTTATCTATTGAGTAATTGCTGCGCTAATTGCACAGTGGACACTTCATTATTAATTCAATTTTATTTTAAGAAAAGATTTATATTACTCTTAACGCCTTGTATAGAATGTCCATTAGGTCGGAACCACAATCGAATAAAATATACACGGATTTCATATCATTTTTTTTCACTAATTCCTTGCTCTATTTCCCATTTTGCGTTCCTCTTTGTCCTTAATCTTAAAAAAATCCAACTCCGATGGAAATCTCGTAACAATACAAAGCAGGGGGTCGACATTACAGGCGGTGTTAGTCGAGTTCGCGAGAATACACGTGGGGAAAACGAGAAACAAATGCAAGACGCAATGGCAGTGGCGGTCGAAAAAAGCAGCGACAGGCGGGTGTAACGGAAGGGTTTACCGGGTAGTCGAACCGGGAAGGGGGTGAGGATGGAATGGAGATAGCTGCTTTCTCTTTACGCTCCGGCGGCTCAGCATCCGCAATGGTAGCACGCCAGTCGGATCTTCTTTACGAGTATTGCGGTTGCGCCACGAACGCGTCACAGGAAAGAGATCGCGGCCCCTCGTCGGCGGGGATTCGCTCCACTTTTTTAATCCCGGAATTGTATTTATGCGCGTACAATGGCACTTCCCTGTCCCATTACTTCTCCACCGTCCAGCACCGCGCCGCCAGTCCGTCCTCTTCGAAAGGAGACTACCGTGATCCTACTCGAAATTTTCGGCGCGCATTGTTCCGGAATTCACGCGTCGCACGACGAAATAAAGGGATTTTATCGATAGTGTCGCGCGCGCTTTATTGTTCTACGCCAGTAGAGTGCCACCGATCGCACATAAATGTCTTTCTTTTTATATATCCGTCTAAATAAGTTGCAATAGAAATGTCTATGAAACTCAAGCTTTTATGTAACAGCAGTTTCATACAAGAGATTTTTGTCACCAAATATATCTGTTTTCAAGGATAATGTGATATAAATTTTTCTTCTGCCAATGACATTGTGAAAGACTGTTTGCGATAATCATGTAAAAATATCTGGCGGAATATTATACATAAATTAATGCAAGTCATCATACATAAATTAAGGCAATTATTCAAGTCCTCCTTTCATAATAATTAATCGTGTTAAATGAAGACAAATAAAGTCACCGCTTTAAGACACTTTTTTAAAGATGTGTCACGTAACTTCATGTGTATACAAATTTGTAATAGTAATATCTTCTCTCCACGTCTCGCCATCGGCCAGTTTTTGTGAACTCGCACTACTCGGTGATATATAAAAAGTGTCAAATATCAAGAGACGTTTTCACTATCTAAGATTAATGTTAAGCCGAGTTTAGGAGGTGATGAAAAAAAAAAGGAAGAAAAGAAAGAAGAGCAAAAAGAAAGAAAACAGAAGAGAGGGAAGTAAGGAACATTCATTTCCAAAGAAGCTCTAAAACGTCCGTTTATATCCTCCAGTGGTGTCCGAGGATGCCGGCGAAAGCGACGCTAGAAATGTGCAAGTCAAACAACTTGACTCAGCGGTTTATCCGGCCGGTGTATGCTCGCGAATGCACGCGTGAGCGCGGAGGAGAGAAGAGGTTGTGGCGTATCTTTACCGCTATATGACGGTATATGGTTTATATCGGTCCTTCGAAAGGCTTCCTCCTCCGCCTTTTTTCGTATACGACCAGTCACGTTACACCGCGGGTGCTAAATAAATTTTCGAAGTTACTGCCGCTTCCGCGAAGAAACGCAGCCCTGACGGCAATCGGGTTATACCAGCTCGAGCATCGATGCATCCCTCGCGCATCACGTTTCCTCCCTCTCGCTCATCACTCCTCGTCGTCACTCGTGTGATGCATGTGGTAATCTATTATTAAGGATCGCGAGCAGCGCAAAGAGAGAAGTTTACGAGGCGATGTAAAATACGGGAGAGATTCTACAATCATAAAGGGGCAAAAAATACTTTCCTCTCTTTCTCTTTCCCTTCGGCTCGTACAACCTGCGAGGCTTCATGGCCTTTCTGTTTTTATACTTCTTCTTCTCCCACCTTTTCCATGGCATCACGCGCCCACCGTTGAACCAGATAAAACTATAACTTTTGTCGACGCGTTCGGTGCTGCATCATTGGCGAGCTTTCGCGTCGCTTTACGGCGAAACAGGCAAGTTTGCTGCGAACGAAGAGAGGTCGAGCAGTATCCCGGAAATAGTGGAGAGGAAACGCACGGGGGGCATTTTAAAAGCACCTCCTTTAAAAACCCCCCTACGCTGGAATCGCTCCTGGAAAATCCTCCATTGCGCTGTGCGTCAGCCTAATCTGGCCCGGGGCGCAAGATCGTAAATCCTCCTACGTCAAACGTGGAAGAGGAGATCGGGGGAGGGTACGCAGGTGCGCGGATTGTCTCGATGAATCTTTCGCGATAGGACGTGGCGCATAAAGCGCCGCCTTAGGTACAAATAAAATGGTCTCGCCGTTGCTACGTGATGTTTTCTTTTACAACCATCCGGTGTGGGCGAAGCTCAATACAAAAGAGATTTCGCATAATGAAAAAGAGGAAGATTATTTTTGAAAAGGTCGTACTCCTGTATATGCAATTATTTCCACTAGATAACATTTATTATTGAATATTATATCACGTATTCTCTCATTTACTGCGCCCTGCTTTATGACCGGCCCCCAACTCATAATTATACAGGGTGGCCCATCGAAAAGGAAACAAACTGAATAACTCTTACAAAAATGATTTTTCGAAAAAATGCAAAAACATGTCAATTATTATTGGAAGGGGGACATCTATTGACGTAAAACTCTTACCCTCAACTTCCACCCCCTAAGCGGGGGGTGGCAACCCTTAAAAATTTTAAACGGGAAGGGGGGTCGAGTAATATATCATTGGAAAGGTCTCTCAATTCTCTATAATTCTACGTTTGATTTTTTAAATTTGATCGATTTGTTTAGAAGATACAGAGTGTTTTATCTAAAACAAATAAATCTTTATAATCTTCAACCAGGCCATTAATCGGTTGCAAGAGGTGTTCAAATCGTGTTAGTTAGCGTAGTAATTGTTTGAAATGTTGATCAACATCCAATAAAAATTCTTTTTAGTATAGTAAGATATCTTACTAATAAATTCAAAACTTGGAAGCTTTTAGTAAGATATCTTACTATACTAAAAAGAATTTCTATTGGATGTTGATCAACATTTCAAACAAATACTACGCTAACTAACACGATTTGAACACCTCTTGCAACCGATTAATGGCCTGGTTAAAGATTATAAAGATTTATTTGTTTTAGATAAAACACTCTGTATCTTCTAAACAAATCGATCAAATTTAAAAAATCAAACGTAGAATTATAGAGAATTGAGAGACCTTTCCAATGATATATTACTCGACCCCCCTTCCCGTTTAAAATTTTTAAGGGTTGCCACCCCCCGCCTAGGAAGTGGAAGTTGAGGGTAAGAGTTTTACGTCAATAGATGTCCCCCTTCCAATAATAATTGACATGTTTTTGCATTTTTTCGAAAAATCATTTTTGTAAGAGTTATTCAGTTTGTTTCCTTTTCGATGGGCCACCCTGTATATGTTTATTATTTATGTTATGTTCATCAATATTTGATAAAAGTGATTGTATACGTAGTGTGTGTAATCGGTAGTTGCACGGCAAATAGAAAATAATTTCGTGATGGACGTACGTGTATCCACGGGAAGCTCAAACATCACCGATCGTACACTTCTTGCGGATTTAATAACTCCAAGTTTAATTAACTATCGAAACTCGACCGATCGATTTCCCCGGAGTTCTTCCGTCGAGGCTACACTTTGCTTTTGATCCCGGTCTTCTCCCGTCATCCAACTCGAGTCCAGGACCATCGACGAAGGTCCATAATCCCCGGAGACTAAGGAACTCATCCTCTTTCCCTCGCCAGCCTTCGCTGCTTCAGCGCCAGCGAAGAATGACGAAGGTCGACAAAATTCTTTCGCTTATACTGTCCACTCGCGCGACTTATCCTCCGTAGTTTTTAACGACGGAAAGCGTCGCCGAATATTGAACCGCTCGACTGGAATTACTCCGCCCAATCTCGCGTGTCATCGGCACGACGTGTTAGAAAAGACAAAAAGAAAAAGCAGCGAAGAGGGAAGAGGGTAGATAATACGGCGATCCGTGTGACTTTTACAGAAACTTTTTCGCCAAAAGTTTTTGGCACTTTTAGATACCGTTGCGCGCGCCGATGTCGTTCGAAATCGCATGGCCCGCGGCTTTTTCCACTTGGAGAAACTACTAACGAGAAAGAAGAGAGAAAAGAAATGGACGAGAAAGTGTCAGGAAAGAGTAAGCGAGCGTTACCACCCATCGGAACATGCCGAGACTGAAAGTGTCAGAAAGATTTGCTAAGGATTTCTCGCTGGAAAACGCACGGATTGCATATTTTCGTCGAGCAAAAATGATATCATCTTACATTTGTGCTGCAAAATAATTTGACGTAAGTAAAAATAAAATAATGCCTCTCTCTCTCTCTCTCACATTTACTTTTATAATGTTATTTAATTTCTACGATACAGATAGATAAAGGAATAAAAAGAAAGCAAAATATTCGCGAAAATATATAAAAGGTTTGAAGTTATGTGTTACAAGGTAGAAAAAAATAGTGTTTAATTACAATATTAATCCCACAAACATTATTCTGCGTTGATTCATTTCTATATTAAATATAAATTAATTATACATCTCAATAACTGATTTATTAGGATCTTTGGCAAGAACATAGTCACACGTAAGTGTGTTCAATAAGATAGATATCCGAAAGAAAGTTGGGTGCAGTTGGAGCTACCGCGGCGCGGAGTTTCCTAAGGGAGGACATTTTAATTACCGACTTCCCATTCACCGGCAGTATATATCCGTGTGCTACACCTGCTCCTAGCACTTGTGCCTTTGCCACCATGGTACGACCTCACGCCATTTGTCTCTCAAGTTTATATATAAAGCCGATCGTCCACCCTCACCTCCTCCAACGGTTCAAAGGCTGGGCGCGGTACGCTTCAGATCGGAAACTACGGGCGACAGAGATTGACTGGACTTCAATAAAGCTCTTGCCGAAGTGCCAGGCAAGATGGTCGCGGAGAGTGATGAGGATGGTACTATGTCGGCGTCGCTAAACTGCCGAGTAGCCCCGAAGCTTTACGGTACATTCGATTCAGGCACCTCGATAAAACGCGTCCACTTTGATCGCGATATATATGTACATACATATATTGCTTAGTTTGATTGAGCCATGGTGCGCTGCTGTACAATGGTAAACGAAGTTTAAGAAATATAACGCCACTACTCTTTCTCTATTCTGTTCTCTCATAAGATTGATATATAACGTCTCGTGACAATGTGTTTGATTTACGCGCTACGACTGAAACACAACGTTATTGGACCTAATTAAGTATGATTGATGGAATCTCATCTCGTAGAAGAGTGAAAAATATCTCATGGGTTCAATTATTATTATATCTCGTGTTTTTTTATCAATGAGCACAAAACTATGTAATAGAAAGAAAATGAGATTATATTTAAAGAATAAAAATTAGTCTGTATAAACGGATCACCGCGCGAAATGCCAGGCACGTGTATAGCAATGTGGTACTGGAACGTCATTTCCTGAGCTAATGAGCTCGTGTCTAATAAAGGATGGCATTTGTACAAATTAATAGCCCCCCAATGAGCACGGAGAACACCGTGACTACGCGGTAGGAAGGACACCATGCGTCTTCCCTCGGATTCGCGTCGACATCACGAGGGTTCCAGGACGACTGTCCGCGATAATCAAGACTAACAGCTTCGGCTGATCCTTCAACCTTCTTCGTCACCACCTCCCGAACCTCCGGCACTCTATATCTCAATTTGTATCACAATAACGTCACTTTAGCGCGGCGCCAACGTCCGCCATCTGCTCGCTTTCTTTTATTATCGCCGAGTCTCTTTCGCTTGCCCTCCCTCTCTGCTCCTCGAAGCGGATGTTTTCGCTGCCTGGACGAATTCGTGTTCGTGGCGCGTATCGAAACACCCGGACGAGGATGCAGTGTCCGCAAAACGACGTATTTTGCCGACCACGACACCCGCGGGAGTAATACGAATCGTTCGAGCAATTGCGAGTATGAAGGTTTCTTCAGAGAGGTATAAAAGCGAATCGAGGATCACCGTGGGATACGTAAACAGAATGCAGATTCTCTTGCAGTTTGTTTATTTCTCGAGGAAAAAAGTCTCGGAAGAAGCGTCCGCGCTATTATCAAATGAATCGCAGTTAATTCCTAACGGAAATACATATGTAAGTTACGTGAACATGAGCTAACAGCGGATTGTTAGATAATCGTGGCTCAGCACTGGGAACCAGAATTAAGACTCGGCGACCGTGTGCAAGATGTTATAAATGAAAAGTTTTATGTACGAAGTCTCCAAGTGCCATTAAATTAAACGGCACTTGGAAAGTTCTTACATAAAACCCTCTAACTGCCCCACCTCGATTAATAGACACACATTAGGAACCACTGTTTTCGCAGGCTGGCCTCGTACATGGGAATTGTGGATCGTTCGCGCGGCAGCTCGCTCGCCGCTGATCTTAGGACGCAAACTGCCGTACGCGAGTGTCAGATTCAGATCGATTCTGTTCATTAATTCGCAAGAGCGACACGACGCGGTGAAAATCGCGGGACACTTGATGATAATGAGTCTCGTTGATTAAAAGCCTCGCATTTTCGCGCCCATTCACGAATCACCGTGTCGCTAATGGGATTGGAAACAGTGACTGACGCCGAGTTGGGGTGTGGAATTGGTTTGGCCGTCCGTTTGCACGTTGGCCCATTCCTCTCACCCTTCGCTCTCTCGCTCCACCGTCCCCGTCCATCTCTGCGAAGCGTACGTTTTCAATTTCGTGCTTGAGCCTTAATACCTCGAACGGTCCTTTCAAAAGCCATCCTTCGCGGCTAACGAAAGTGCTGATTCCACGCGCGTCAAGCTCCGCGCGAAATTTATTTCGCACAAATAATCCATCTGGTAACCTCTTTAGCATACTCGCGAATTTTATGTCGTTGCAAATGGAAACTTAAGCCAGATTACTCCCCGCGTTTTTGCAAAGCTGTATGTCCTTGTGAGTGTTATATGGCATTAATGACAGTGGAATAAAGGGAGGAAGGATGTAGGAAATAGCGTGCTAGTAATATATTCTTATAAAAATATCAAACTAAATAATGTTTCATCATATCCTACAATAATTAGAGAAATTGTGATTGACAAAAAATCATTCCTTCGTTAGTTAAAGAATCTCATACTGAAATTAAAATTGGGAATGAACCGAGAGTACTCTGCGAATCAATAATGTAATGCATTTTGGGTACATGCGGTAAATATTATGTACGTCATGTGTCACATTTCTGCAAACCATAATGTTTAACTATTGCTGATACCGTGTGATATAATGCACGAATGCACGCCAAATTTAGCGGCCGATCAGTTTTTGCAAAAGTGAGAAGCTAGCTGTGTGTTACTTTCGGGTATGATTGCGGAGATATGCGGAATCTATAATTGCCATATACACGACGATCTGGCCGATATTAATATGCAATCAATATGGACCCACGCATATTCTGCCATCATGCCCTCATTACGTTAGTAACGATGTGCTATTCGCCGACTCATATTACGAAATAAACGAGCATGAAACGCTGTGATATGGAATATGGACTGCCACCAATATTTACATAATTGTAGTAATTTCAATTCGCAGTATTTATCGGAAATTGCGGTTATTAGAACATTTTCAGGTAGAAATAAGATCCATAATTGTAATTTATGGCTCTTTTATTTGTAATTCATTTTGCGCACGAATTCGTACATTTTACTACGATATGATGAACACCGAAGATTTGTCGATGCTGTTTTTAAAAATCTATGCGAAGCATATGTAGATTTCACGAAACGTTACAGCGAAATTTATATCAATTTATTTCTACTTTCAAACAAAAGCAGGTTGTAAAAATACAAAAGGTGCACCTCGTCTCATATTCCGATTGGATTTAATCGAACGTTATGCTTCGAATATGCTCCCAGTACGATAAAATAATAATAAATACGGGAAAGTTGAAGTTATAAGAAAATCGGGAATGGAATGTCCGAGCTACAACATACAATGCGGTCCGATATTGAAGTTTCAAGAAGCATAGCAGCCGCTTCGAGCACTTCACATTTTGGCAAGAGAGAGAGAGAGAGAGAGAGAGAGAGACTTGAGGAACAATACATGGCTCACTGTCAACAAAACGTCGCCCAGCATTCCCAGGACAATCTCTTCGCTCGCTTGGTACCTTCGTCGTTCGCCCCGGCGTAAAATCGATCTCGTTAAAACTTTCCGAGGCGGACGCACCAGTTTCAAAAACTTTCGCGAGATGATGCGGGATAAGGAAGACGAAAGGCGTGTCAGGATATATAGAGAAGGACAGGTAAAGGGATATAAAATTAGGATCTCGCAATGGACTGACTTGCTCCTGCACGAGCGAATTTTCGACTCGATTTTAGTTTAAAGGCAAAAACACAGCAATTTCCCATTCCTGTCTTCTGACGTCTTTCTCTCTCTCTCTCTCTCTCTCTCTCTCTCTTGCCGCGCTAATCATTTACCAAGTTCGCCGCGGTGGCTCCATTAACGTAATTGTCACGAGATTTCGCCATGGAATCGGATATATCGCGATACAAGGAACTATCCCGATGAAAGTACGGGGAATGCGCACGAGATGTGAAACTTTGGGTATGCGAGCCGTATTGAAATGTTGTAGCTCGTGCGTATGGCGGAGCTTGTAAGACGTAATTTCCTCTGGGATTCCACCGGGCGAAACTTGGCAAGTGCGGTTGGTATGGGCGTTTTAAATGCGCTGATTTTGGGCGCAAATAATCATAATTCCGCGCCGGCCTGTAAATGAAGTTTCATCATGACCTGTCATAACCTCACGTGTTGATCGCGCGATTGTCAGAGGAGTGCTGGTTCCGCTGTACCATTCTGAAAAATTATATGACGACCCGTCTCGAATAGCGCGCGAGCATACCCGCTATAAAATCGGCCAGAACAAAAGGGCTCGAATGGAATTAATATCTGACGGCGCCCACTGGGCTGTAAAATCGAAACTCCGATTACCGTGCGATCGTAATGCGAATTTCGGTTCGTTTATTGGAATCGCGCGGACCGACACGCTATCCGACGGCGCATTGAAAAATTCATCCAACTTTACGAGTGTAATTACCTTGACCAAATTATTCGCTCCATAATCCGATCTACGCACCATTTACATGAATGACGTGTCTACAAAGAACGAAAAAAAAAATAGATATGTCGTTCCTCGAGGAATCTTGAAAACAATGATCTAAATGACATAATTTAAGTCGTGAGATAATCATGCCATCGCAGGTGCATGAACAGAAGCAAAGACGATTTAGGAACGGTAATTGGCACGAAAGAGCGCGCGCACTAGCAGGGAACGAATTTGATTTGCAAATTTGGGTAAATTCCCCACACTTCCTCGTGGAGTCCCTCCTTGTTTCCCGTTGGTACTCGCGCGGTGATGTACGGCAGCGTCCTTCATTGCGCGCGCTTCGCCCTGCAGGACGCCCTACGGATCCCGCGGAGACACCGAGAAAAGGCGCGCCATCACATGAATTTTAATTTCACCCCGCCTCGTCGCCGGCCGCGCGATGTACTCGAGACGACGTAACGAGCAGCTAAAGTTTTTCGAGGAAAAATTAAAAGTTTCGCCGGCGTTCACCATCGTGTTGCTCCTGACCGCGCCGCCCGCGCCGTCGTGACGCGGCGCGACGTTCCTCTTTCGTTGGTTGACAAGCTTCGCTCCTGCAGGTATGTAGGTATCTCACCGTGCTTTAATATCTCGTAAGGTAATTACGCCGACAAAGTCACTAACAGGGAGTGATTTCCGAGTGGATAGAAAGCTGATTTATTGCTCAAATGTGTTCCAACAGTCACTTGAATACGATCATCGCGTAATTTACTTATTATTTTATTATCACTGGCAAAGAGAAGATTATTCATTTGATTTAATTTACTTATGTATGTATTTTAAAATGTATGAAGCAAACATTTATGAAATACGACTATTTATTGTGCTTTGAGATACAAAATTTCTTATGCTATGACTGTAAATATATTTATTTTTTATCTAACTCAATGCATAGTCACATATTATATTGTAATAATAATAATTGAAAACTAAAAAATAATTTATGCAATTAAAATAGTTCACTTCTAATGCTAGAGATTGTAAATCACTGTAAATGTACAATTCAAAGTTATTGTACTGAAAAATATTGATAAGTCAAAAATAACGTGTCAAAAGTATATAACGTTTTTCATTCTTGGTTTTTACTTTTTATCAGCAAAATTTATTTATGACGAAACTGATTCAAGTTCTTTTTAATGATGAAATCGATATTATCTAGATTCTATCTTTTTTGTACAATAAGAATGGTGGAGGATGTTTGTCGGAGCACGCGTATCTCCATTCATCGATGAAATTTTCAATTCGGCGACTTTACGCAAGAGCGTCAAGAGAAGCGGAGAAGCGCATGGCAAGAGGGGAACGAGAAAAGGAGAGTAAGAGGGGTGAAGGGGGAAAGAAAAAGAGCACGCGACGTAAAAGACTTTTGATGTCGGACCCGCGCAATCTGGCCGCGTCTAGGAAGAGACGGAAGCGCGGTCGTTCGCTCGCGCGGGCGGAAGGAGGCGGACAGATTTGCAAGCCAGATTGAAATTTTGAAATTTAAATCTTGCCGGGACTTAAGCTTAAAAAGTCCGCGGCCTCCCGCGGGAGGAGACGATGGCGGGAGGGGAGGACGGATGTAGGTATTCGAGTGCGGGCAAGGTCTTGCTAATTGTCGGATAATTTCGTCGGAACCGGAGAAATTCAGAGAGATCAAACGGTGCTTGACACGGCGTTGCACGCGCGAAATCGGATGCTGGGAACGTTTTGTTCCAGATTTATATGCAACATGCTGTATAATATGAATCGTAATTCCCAATTCGAGTACGAGATGATGGATTGATTATTCGGGATTGCAGGAACATCGCACTTAATTTTCGATGAAAATTCCTCGTTACATTTATTCGTGAATTTTTTGCATACCATTCGAAATGACGGCCGGCAAATAATATAAGGGAAATTATACGAATATTTTGTACGCGATTAACTAAATTAGTATTCCAGCGAGCGAGGGAAAAAAATATTGCGTATGGGAAATTTTAAATTTTATTTCTGTTTAATATTTATTTTATGTGAATTTCAACCGTTTTCGATATTGTGATGAAAATGTGTCTATTCGCGACAAATAATTCCGCTTTCATCCGTCTATGATCTTTCGCCGCTCTCATTGCTAATGTTAACAAACCGTGCTATTTTCTCCCCGTTCACCACCCCGCCCGAAACTTTTGCAGTTCCCGTCAGTGTATTCGTGCGGCGGTAAAGTAACTCGTTACTTCACTTTGTTCTTTGAATTGGATAGTTTTCCATTAGCAATCATAACAACGTCCTTTGGCCCGTGCCTTGAGACTGATGGAGACGGCAAAGAGGGTGGCAACTGGCGTAGCGGGGGTGAGTTTGTTTATTCAAGCCTTCGCGTTACCCTCTGAGCTACTGGCGGAGGAGGTTAGCCTTGTTTTCCGTCCACGTAGTTCGTGTTAATTTCCATTTTTATTACAAAGTGAATTGCATTTTCCTCCTCCTCCTCCATCCTACGCCACCTGATTATTACCTCTTGTTACAATGAATTGGTGACTACAAACTAGCGTAACTTTGATAACTTACGTATACAGTGTGTGTTGATGCGTGTATGACACTTACCTGTAACAAAAAAGAATATATTCGTTAATTTATTGACCTTAATTGGATAATCTTTACAATCTACATTATAGAGAGCCAAGGATTTTAAGCAGTATGCTAAATAGTTTGTCATATTATTCAGATAATAAATATAGATTTAAAAAGCAGTTATAAGTATGATATAACGGGGAGGAGATTCAATTTATATGTATAACAGTATTTTATATGTTATTCCACACTTGCTGTTTTTAATAAAATCTAGATTCTTACAATACAATCTAAAAATTAGATTTTTATTAAAATTTTATAGAATCTGAAAAATCTAAATAAATCTAGATTTTTCCTGTAAAAAAAATTACTTGTCTTTTAATTTTCGATTTATTTTTCAGTGCGTTAAGTAGACCTATGAAAAAAGGTATGACATGTCTACGAACGGCAACTTCCAAACGCATTCAAGTTGACGGAAAGATTTATAAGTTTGATGAACACTAAAATCCCCAAGATTCTTATCCGCAAGACGCCTTGGGGCAAAAGAATATAGGCCGTAAAGAGGAACCGTGAAATATCAATGCATGATAGTAGCTCAGCAACGCTTTCGCGAACGATACGAGTGCGGAGAACAATCGAGCGTGAACAACGATATTAGCAATAAAGGCGTAAACACGATCGCGGGTGTCTTCCTCTTCGCGGTGTTTATGAGCGCCGCGGTATCGAACTCTGAGCTCGATAATAAAAAGAATCTCGTATAACGTGGAAAGTAACGGACTATTCGCGATTTTAGCTGACTCGCGGATTCCAAGAGCGTATAAACCGAAATCAATTCTACTTTAGGCGCAGGCCACTTCTTGTTGCCCCGCGTATTTACAAGTTTCCACGCTTCGAGATCTAAAAAAAATATCGCGTCGGTTATCGCAAAGTATATGTCACCCTTTTTCTAATTAAAGCTCTATTTGATCAGAACGCACGCGTATTGGATACATTGAGTATCAAGGGATATAGCGTTGCGAGCTCTTTGGTAAGCAGCACCTGTATAGGCACAAACATAACAGAGTATAATTCAATCCGGTTCTACTATCTATAGTGTCTGTTCCATTCTCTAACATTGCATCGTACAAGCTCCCCTGTATCCTGTTGCAACGCACTAGTGTAATGCATTATATCTGATTAGCTTTGTATAAGCTACATTATCAGAGTTTACCATCTATGTCTTCAAATGCTTCAATACGTACAAATATAAAATAAATTTCAAGCGTGTGTCTTATTGTTACGTCGTTACTTCTTCATTCATATAAGTAAAAAAATTATTATAAAATAGCAATTCCAAATTATCACGAATGTACCAGATCCGAGTAAAGATAATCCGTAATGAATGGATTCCATTAAAGAACGTAATCAACAGAACGTTAAATTAAATAACACCAAGATGACATGTCTGTCGCAATTTATGTTAAAAGTCTTTGTCAGTGTAATACCAACGAACATATTTCAACGAATGCGCATTTTATGGCTCGCCCTCTTTCTCTTCCGACCTGAAGAAACAATGGGAGCGAGCTTCATTTATCTTGCTCGGAATCGTGTTGCATCTCGACAAATGTAACACCGCTGGGAGAATGCGCTGTTGGATAAACTTTCGAAGGTACAACACCGCACAGGGACAAACGCCGGGAGAGATGAAACGCCGGATGGGGAGTTTTATGCGCGCGATCAAAAAAGGCTGCTGGCGACCGTCGAAGAAACCGAGGAAATTGAGGAAATCGAAAATTCACCGATGGCATTCGTCGAAGGTTGCCACTGCAACGGCGCGCGCTCGGCACACAGAGATACCGCGACGCGTAATTTCAGGGAGAATATAAATCGGTATGATCATATTACGTATCAATACGTGACTTTTTGCGGACGACGAAAACACATTAGCGAAATTGAAAAACGGCTCCATCCGTCGCGTGGGAAGAAGACCGCGGAGAATTTCAGAAATGATCCTACGGTATGCGATAAGTAGTGCGAACCCTATATTCGACATACATAAGGGTGCGTGACACGCGTGTGTGCGTTGCGTCGCCTAGGTCCTTTGAACGTAAATCTTTCCTTCTCCCGTGTCAATCGAGAGGACGGAAATTACGGGGCGCCGTTACACGCGACGCGCCAACTCGATAGGTATTTCCACGTCGGCGAAAAATACGTTACAAATCCAACTTTAACCTTCTCGGGATTCCGGTCACGTAGCCTCGTCCAGAGATATATATCGTATATCGCGCGCGTCGAGTCCTTCTTCACGTACTCCACTTTCCAACCCCTCATTCCACATTCTTCGGTACATCCCCGAAGCTAATGTCACACGCTCCCTGAAAACTTATACGAAGTCCACTCGCTTATGTTAAACCGCATTTAATAAATTTACCGTCATCGACAAATATCTTTGCTAAAAACTGAATCGCATCTTTGTAGAAAATAATTCATCGTACAAATAATATTAATTAGTAGTGGAAATCTTACAAGGCAAAAAAAATTATGTTTTCACTATTTACGAATACCGTTGTAAGTATCAACGATTGCCGCGATATCGCAAAAAGAACCAAATAGATCGTGTAGTATGATGAACGTGACGTATTCTCTACGTGGATTACGGTAACTTTGAGTAAAGTTTCATGGACCAACGGTGTCATCTTTCTGTTACTTTGTGCGCGATATCCGTGTGAGAAATTTTATTTGTTGAAAATGACACAGCACAATGCTTACTTTGTTAATAAATATACCTTTGTTCGAAATGGTGCGACGGGATAGTCTTTGAAATTTAATTCCCTTGTACATAAAGCTCTGCTGTTGTAACCATATCATAAAATATTGTATCATAAAATAGACAAACACGTTATCATTTCATTTCAAAATCAGAAATTTACATTTAAGCACATATTTTCGTGATGTATATCGAGTTGTAGAGAATTGAAATATTGCATGTTAGAATTCTTTACATTATGTACATAACGGAAATTGTGTTTATTCGTTCTGTAGATTTTGAATAGGTAGAGTATGGCAGTAAATTTAGACTTAGATGTCCTTAACACAAATTGTTTTCACAAATTCTTTTGTGCTTGAATATGGTTGCGCAAATATTGAGTACAATCTTGAAATCATATTGAGAAGGAAGTACATTTTTATGTAATGTAAGATCGACTATAGAGATGTGAATTGATTTTAGATAATCTTCTCACAATCAAATAGACAAATTTATAATATTTTTCCCAAATTATAATACCTTCTAAAGCTAGCGTCAGACTATGCGCGATTCGTAATTCGCGATTCGTGATTCGTTGAAATTTGAGAAGATTCGTCATTCGCTATTGTAGAGCTCCCACACTATTCGTGATTCGCAATATATCATTCGTAATAGTGTAGGGCGACACGAATGGATTGATTCGTGATGATTCGCGTCCTTTGAGATTCGTCAAAAAACCAGTCGGCGAGCGACTTGCGCATGACGAATCGACGAATCTTTCGTCCACACTATTCACGAATTATAAACGAATCACGAATATTCGCCGAATCGCTCATAGTCTGGCGCTGGCTTAAAATAGATTTCAAAATGTGTTAATTTGTCAAGAGAAGGAAATGGTTTTATAGTAGAAACTATGGCATTCGTATTCGAGGAATTTATCAAGAGAAAGAAAGGGTTTTATACTAGAAACTATAGCACTCGTATTCGAGGAACTTAATAGGTACGTGAATATGCACGAGAAGGATTCTGGTACCCATGAAATTCGTTATTAATATATTCAAAACAGATATTGAACAAACGAATTCTACGAAATTGTATGTAAATGTATTCCAGACGGAGACTTGTAAATTTTTCATTTGCAGAAGAACTGCGATAGATGACCTAGATATTCGTATTGCCTACTTTTTGCTCTATTCTGACCTCGTTTATCCATTTGATGCTCGTCTTTGATTAAGCAACTTCGATAAAAGTTAACATTTTGACTGATTTCATATCTTATGTGAAATCAAAACATATTTGTGTGTGTACATACGTGCGTGTGCGTGCGTGCGTGCGTGCGCGCGCGCGCACGTGTATGTGTGTGTGCGAGCGTGCGTGCGTGCATGTGTGTTAATATTTAATTAGCTACATATATTGTGCTACTTTTGTGTAGACGTAATACGCCGAGCGTATGTCAATAGATTGCTTATAGTTAGAGAAACAGTATTCCGCGAATTGTAAGTAGAAGTTCTACTTGCACCCCAACGTTCTAATAAATAAATAAAAAGTTTTAAATGGAAGTTTTTCGATAAACATCTTGTTCGCGAAAATAAACTTTGTAAAGCGAGAACCGAAGAAGAAATTCGAGAAGGTAAACGTAACTGGTCCCGTTTCTCTAAACTCCTTTTATTACTACTGGTATCGTGTTCCCGAAGTGATCGGGACGTGCTTGGCGCGTCCACGTGCCCTCTTCATTTTTATTGGACAGAGTCCAATGAGCATAACGCAACCCCGTACCGCCGTTTGCCACGAAATCCCGAAGATGCATTACCTCGCGGAATGTCGCGGCTGCATCTTCGTGACTTCCCCCATAACGCAACCCTGTACATCCGTTAACGCAACCGGCGACGCAATATCATATATATTTAGATAGTCACGCAGTAATGTATCCTTAAGCTCGCGATTACTGGCTTCGGGAGTCTCGTTCACGGCGGCGGCAACAGGTTACCAGCACGCGCCACTCGCCGACTTGTCGAGTCGAGTCGACCACATCGCGTCCTGTGTGCGTGTGCTGCGCGCTCGATCGTCGCGTGTCCCTCTTTTTACTCGTCTCACCCTCCTCCCCTCTCGCACACGTACGCACACACGCACACGTGCGCGTACACACACACACACACACACACTCTCTCTCTCTCTCGCTCTCGCTCTCATTCTTTCTCACTACCACACTGATCACTCGCAACCCCATTCCTCACGACGTCGCACTATCGCATAAAGAACCTTGATAATATGATGTAACTTTGATCTGACCTATGATCCATAAACCGTTCTCCGAATAGAGCGTGGCGCCAAAATTCAGCTGCGAAACAGCGTCTCAGCGTGATGCTGTGTCGTTCAAAGCGTCGTCCCGCGTTGCACCCCCGCTGTCACAGGTACGTGTGTCGGTGACCACTTAGGCTGCTGTCCTAGATATTACCAATGAGCGCCCGCGCACTTGCGCGCGTGCCGTACGCATACGCGTAACCGCGTGTCGTCCGCTCGCCACTGCACGTTTTCCCGGTTTTGTTTTCAGTTCTCTCGGGACGTGAACAAAACGCGCGCTACGCAACCCTGGCGAGCGCGATTTACCTTCCGCCCGTGCTTTTCCGTGTAGCCCCCCTCCCTCCCCTTTACACGTCGATTTTTTCTCTTTTTGTCTCTGTCTCTGTGATGTCCCGCACGGTATTGTCGGTCACCGTGACGGAGAGATGCACGATGATTAACCAGGTGAAGAACCCTTAGGGGTAGCACGCGTTCGAAGCCGCGCGAGATTGCGCCTCGCCGATGATTTACGGTACGAGGAACGCGTGATGAGGCTTCTCACGCTCGTAAGCTTTTGAAACGCGATGCAGAGAAACACACGCTGCGCGCGGCGTGGCGTGGCGTGGCGGCGAGTCGGATAGCTGACTGGCGGAGAGCCGACAACTCTCGGTCGGTCTCGGCTCTCGGTCGTGGCCGTGGGGATCGCTGCTGGCTGGTAACGCGCGCGGGAGGGTGCTCTTTGGAGGGTAAGGGGTTCTAGAGGGGTGTCGGTGGATGGAAACCCAGTGGTAGGGTAGTGGCGGCGATGGTGAACGGGGGGTTTCGTACGTACCGTCAGGCGAGGGAGAGGGCGAGATTGTGAAGGGGATGGAGACGGCAGTACGAAAGGGAAAGAGATAACGCTGGCGGATGGGAGAAGGGAAGAGGTCGCGGGGATGGTTACCGCGTGGGGTTGCGGGAGAGAATTCGCCTCGTAACGGAGATACGCGCAAGAGGAAGACGGTGCAGCCGAGGTGGTTTGAAAGGGGTTGCCCACCCGACGTGTAGCGAAGTAGCAACAGGCGGCAGCCGTTCTCTCTCTTCTTCGCAAGTACCGGCGAGAGCTGTGCACCACGTTTCTCGTCGGCGGCTGGCGCCGTTGCCGTCGACGCTCTGACGTCACGGCGTCGTGACGTAGGCGTGGTCACGGATGCGCACTAACACCTCGCCTGTCACCGTTGTCATAGTGACTGCTTCGCCGATGCCCGCGTTTCGCTGCCGCTCTTGCGTCACCCCGCGCTCCATGTTCACCCCACTCTCCTCGTGCGCCGAGCAACCATCCACCCCCGTTCTCGCAACCCCTCTTGCTCTCGGTGCTCTCGTCCTCGTTCTCCCCGCGCGAGTGGCGCTCTTCGCCTACGTCCGATATACGCCGACGGCGTACACAGGCTGTGAGGTGAGAGAGAGAGTAAGTGAGTGAAGATGAGTGAAACAGAGAGAATTGTGAAGGGTGGAAAGGCAAGAGAGGCAGAAAGAGAAAGGAGAGAGTGAGAGAACGAGAGAGAAGGAGAGAGAGAGAGAGAGAGCACAGGGTGAAATGCAGAGGGAAAGTGAGCGTGTACGCGCGCATGTGGTGTGTATACGTGCGTTGTCACGGTAACCATGCTTCAAAACAAGCCTGCGCGTTTTTCAATTCGAATGCACTCCCTGGGAAGAGATGAGGTTATAATGAAGTCCCTACCTCCCCTTTCTGTACCTCACCCCCTGCTCGCTCGCACGCCTACTCGCCCGTTGGCTCGCCTGCTACTTGCTCGTCGTTGCGAAACGCATGCCGTCGTGGTGCCTCACCGTGCTCTTCGTCAACCAGTACACATCATTAAAGGAAAGTAGGAGAGAGAAAGTGGATGAAGATATTATATATAACCTTCATCGATAACAAATTCTTTCTCGACTCACGATTACAATGGAAATTACTAAATGATTACTTTGATCTCTTTAATGGTCATGGATCCATTTTTTACTTCGAAAGGGATCAACAGCTGATTAAAACTGCACAATTCCTATATTCACGATCAATTTCGCATTCCTAGAGAAATCGAACCGAAACAAGCTGTACGATCAGTCGTGGTGGTTGTCGCTGGATCACGTATTGATTGCGGCAATTTTATACGCTACGATGGTTATTATGCGTTGGGAAACGCAGCACATCACGGCTCACGCATTATGAACATCGACACGATCAAGTTCCGAGTAAAGCGTCTGTCCTATGGCTTGATCCGAACTCAACCATTAGGCATGCCGCGGCGTTATATGTATCTGGGACTAATGAGATTTCCATGTACGGTGGATGAATTGCTTTGGATGCATTCGCATACAGGATGGACCATTTCTGTATGTCGATAACATACGGCTCTTCTCCACCCACGAGGATTTAGAGACTGGGAGACATACCTTATTAATAGACTTATCGTCCTGGCAACTGTGTTGCATTGTAAAGTTGCATGCTAATTATTGCAAGTACATAGGTAGCTTTAAGCCGAAGAGAAATTATGTTTTTAATATCACAAAAGTGGTTTATATATAGATGATTTTACTGCTTTAGCAAATGTCGTTATCAGAATGAAGAAATATTTAGGCACTTTGAATAGTCACGATATTGATCTCCAAGTTAATTATTCTCTTCTTCAAAGAATTTCCTCCCGCAAATGGAAAAAACGAAGCAATTTACAACGATAAAGAAACAGAAAGGTTACAGAATTAATTCCTCTTTCTTCTTGGGAGTTGGAGTTCTACCTTTCCAGCATGAGTTCTTAATTATCTTTAATTCGCACCAAATCGAGCTTGCAGGCGTGACGAGCAGCGCGACGCACGGTGTCATTAACGAAATAATGGGAATTAATTTTGATTAGTGCTTCGTTTCGGCGAATCAATCGCGCTCTCGGGAAAGCGATTCAATTCCGCCATTATGGATTCCAATGAACAGGCCGCGCACATGCAATAATTTAATTCCGAAACCCAGCCTTTGTGACAGAATCCGCACGCGTATTCGAAATCAACGCTTCCCAGAGATACAAGCGCGCGTGGAATTTTCTGTAGTTTCGTAACAATCGTACTTGTATTAAATTAGGAATCATCTCTTAATACGTTAAATACAACGAAAGTAACTTAACCAGTAAGAACAAAAAAATAGTAAATGGAAATTCTGTGATTTTACTGTTCAGTATGAATAAAATTATTATTAGAGAAATTAGTACGTAAACATATTGAACATATCCACGTGTGTTTTGTGTGTCACACACACACACACGCACGTACGCACGCACGCACACACGACGCGCGCGCGCGCCGCACACACAAAAATGTAATAAGTAATATTTTATATAAATATTATGTAATAAGTGTTACTATGCGTTATATTATAGCTAATACATGTTTAAATTAAACATTTAATTGCTTCTTTTGAAGTTGCTTTTGATCCTCTCGCATTTTACGTTGGCGAAATTATATCTTGAAAGTATTAGAATACATCCCACTCGCGTCGCTCGGTCGAGTGAGTATTTCCTGCGTTAATAGGATCCCATGGCAACAGAGATGAGTATTCCTCGGTATGCTTCCAGCCCTCTCTTCGCCACCCTTCAAGCCCCCTACCTCTCTTACCATCGACCTAATTATGTTTATGCCACGTGACCTCCTTCTCTCCGAGGGACGATAGGCGGGACATACCTCGACAGGCTCGCGCATCCACAAATTACGTTACAAAGGAACCCTAATTAGTTGCATAATTGTAACATTAGTCGAGCAAGCTTGCAGTAAAAATGTCTATTAAATTAAAGACTCTAAGATGCGGCTTGTTCGCTATCTCATCGTAAAGCAAGTCTGGCTACATATGTCTCGTTCGCTATATTATCAATGAAATTCGAGCAATTGCTCGATTGCGATCCAATCGCGTGTAATCGAATAATCAGAGAAAGAGCATGTATCGTCAAACTATGTACATCTCACCTCCTTTAGAATACCCTCGTTAAAAAATTCTTTTATAAAATATAAAGCAGAGAGAAGAGGTGCTAAAGACGTTTCTCTTCCCTTATACATTGGATCTTTCTTTATCGATTTTTATATAATAAAAACGTTAGAATTTGTCTGAATTTTGTTACTTAAGAGCAATACATAAGAAATATTCTATATAAAGGAAATATTACATAATACATAAAGAAACGTTAATGTTTTAAAACGATTAAATCCAAGACATGACGAGAAATTTTTTTATAAAGACTATTCTAATCCGTCTGAGATGCAAGGGAAAAGAGGAAGAGAGAGAAAGAGAGAAAGACAGATAGCAATTACGATGTAACGATTGCCGGTGTTGTACATCTGCACGTAATACGAATATGAAACAGACCCGTTTCGCGGACTCTTCGCGGAATAGAGCCCTCGTACTTCTCAAAGCGGTTTCATAACGCAGAAAAAGCAGGAAAATACACGATTGCGCGTACATGAAATTGAGTTTAAAAATGTTTGATGTTGATTGTAGGTAATTCAATCAGAGTGTAGCGAGTAATGAGACGGAAGCGGGGCTAAAATCCAGCTCGCTCGGGCAAACGTTCGCTCGCCCACCGTCCTTCGCCCTGCACCGCGCCCCAATCCAGCTCCATCTCGACCCTTCCGCGCTCTTACAGCGTTTCCATCTCCCCCTCGATTCCCGACTTTCCACTCTCAAGTTCGTTCCGTGAATATGAATTAAGTTGATACGATTTGGAGCACGCGGATGCAAGAGTAGGTAAGCAAGAACCATTATATCAAGGCAAATTGTCCAGCGGCGGTTTGTCTGAAATGGATCAGAGTGTAGCGTACTGGAAAGAAGGGGCGTGTGGCTTTATTCCGAAGCTACCGAACGGCCTATCCCATTCGGTGATTGCGATCCATACAAAACAGTCGTGCGAGCTTTTTCTACTTACTTTCCCAGAGCGATCAAATCTCTGTCCTTTCTTTATTCAACTGCATAATATCTGGTACGATTGATACGAAGATTGTCTCGCAGCGTTTGTGAGCCGTCTCTTATTATTACTTAGTATTTCTATCGTATATTGATCATTTTTTTCTAAGTTTCCTCCATATATCTAGCATCTCGTTAAAAACATCTCACGCGCTTCAACGCGTATTTTTCCGTAGGTGTGAAATAATTTTCGTGTTTTCGCGAGCGTGGCATGTCGGCGAGCCGGTTGCGAAGGGAACGAGAGAGGGAGTGTAAGGGGTCGAAAAAAAAAACATCATCGACGAGAGCCAACGTTTCTAGCAGTTTCGTCGTGTCACCAGGCATTGTTTTTCGTAACTGAAACTCTGTCGTGGCGGTAACCACGCCATGGCGATGTAGACAGCCTTGTATCCCCGATAAGAGAAAGAGAGAGACAGAGAGAGAGAGAGAGAGAGAGAGAGACGCGCGGTGTCGCAGAATGACGGTGGAAACTGGGAAATACCCGAGCAATCCTCGCGCAGTTTCGTGGTAACGTCGTAACATTGTTTCATATGGGCGTATTGTTTACGACTCCATATGCGAAGCAATAAAGGGGTAGCCTCTCTTCCGATACGCAGATATATTCGCCTCGCCATTTAGAACCTACTGGACTCGTTCGTGCGCGACACGGCTACAACTGTGCGGCGCGACTACCACCCGCAATCACCTCTCGCTCCGATTTACTCTATTTTCCTCTCTCTCTCCCGCTCTCTTCCTCTCCCGAGTGCAGGCCAAGCGTGGACATGATGTAGAAGCGAGATACCAAACAAAAAGCAAGCTGAATCGCTTTCGGTTTTCACTGTGCGAAGTTTTACCGAAGACAACGTGTGTGTTTCATGATCCGCCGCGCATTTGCACCCATGCACGCGATGCACGTGGGTACGCGATCTATCTTCGTTTCGTCTAAATTTACGCGATTGGATTTACTACACGTTCGTAAAAGTAACATCCATGTCTATCGGCAACGCCGTCTATTAATGTTAATTGAGCGCAAAGATGTGGACGGTGTGTAAATTCGAAATCCTATTAGCGTGATGATTGTCGCGATGGCATTTTTGATGAAGGTGACGCGCCACGACTCTTCGCCGACATCGAAATTCGACATGGCAAGGATGAATCCCAACATATAGCGTGTCGAACATCCGATATCGAGTGTCAGCTTCGCCGACGCGGAAGGAACTGTAGCGTCATCGTCGAAAATTAATGAACCCTTCCGTCGTGGGATGTCGAACGGGCGTTGTGAGAATGTGGCGCATTCCGCTCCTGATGACTGACGGACGTGCAATCACGGGAATGACAGCTGACTCGCACGGATATTCCCGCATATTTCTCCCCAAGAATTTCAATTTTTTTCGAATCGCATCGAGTCGATTTTGGGAATTGCAACATCGGCCCAGTTCTGCGAAAAGGGTTCCGAGATTTTCAACATGCGCATGATCGGACCATTAAATGGCGCAGTTTCTTCCATCAGGCTGTTTAAGAGTCAGTTCGACATTTTCTTTATGAGCGTTTGGCACTTTTTAATTCGTCTCCTTAACAGTTGAATGTTCTATCCATTTCTCATATTTTCTCTTTTTCTTTTCTTCCTTCTTCGTGTTCCGCTTTCATCTTTTTTCCCGTCGGATTGTCACCGGATATAGCGCAATTGGGAATACATATCTGCATCGGGAAGTCGTCCGCACGCCGGTTATACGATCGTCTCGAATTTCAATTTTTAGGTGGACAGAATGTCTCCGTTATTGGCAGTCAAGATGTTCGCGACTGATCGTCCCGGGAGATCATATGGGAGGCTTTTGTGCAGCTGTTCGTGCTGTAAACTCGCGAGCGACTCGTAAACGTAATCGATCGTCGTGCGGGTCGCGCCGATCGTGATATAAAAATTGAGAAATTTTACAAGTTTAAGGGACAGTTACGAGCGAACGCATAATACATTCACTCGGGAACGTTTATTGCGCTCGTGTCGCGCTCGTTTTCACCGTATCGATGAACGGCATAGCATGATTCCGGTAAACGATTAAAATTTATTTTTTAATTTAATTTAATTTTTAATTGAGAAAAGTGTATAACATTTACTTAATATTAATAGGCTATACCAAAATCCTAGCTGGGACTGAATAAGGCGGTTTATGTTCTAGTTTGACATTTGATACAATAAGCAGTCCGAATCTTATTAAGTATTATTATAATACGTCATTGCTTGAAAAATGACATTTACATCATTATATATACACGCGATAAATATTACCACAGTCGAACAGGCTAAGACAGCCGCCTTGGATAGTCGGGAGGTTCCAGTTTCGAATCCTGGCTGAGGTATTTTTCGCAATAAATTCCTTTACAGGTATTTCAAATGTGAGACTTATCAATATCGAAAATTAAATCGATTAATCGATTTAAAATATATGGATTTCACTTCTCAAGAAAAAGTGGCTATGTTTTAAGACCGATAAATCAAGTCGGCGCGTAGTCTGTTAATTGAGAAAAGCTTATAATGTTTACATAATATTAATAGGCTATACCAAGATCCTAGCGGGAACTGAATAAGGCGGATTATATTTTAGTTTAAAATTTATTTTTATCAGGAAAAATTTGTTACAAAATTGAAACGATCCGCAGATATCTACCCGTTGTTTTTTTTATCGCAACCTTGTGCTTGATCCTTTCGTAATTTATATACGATATTAGTTTTTTGAATCAAAGTCCAGTCTCTTGACTTTTCAATCGAGGATGACTATCATAAAGCAGTCTTGCGTTTCGTGGCTCACGCAAACAATACGAAGAATCGATTGAGAGAAACAAGAATATTTTTTCTTAAATCGTTATCGTGCTTTCGAATCGTTCTTTTTGCTTGGTCACGAAACCGGGCGGAAGTGGAAGAGCAACCCGAATAGCGGAGAGAAGAGGGAATGAGAGGCTCCGTCGTTATTCCGGTACGGTTGAACTTAATTCTGTAACTCGATCGGCCACACCGGATGAAATGTACCGCCGGTTCTTCCCGGTAAACCCCATTACCTCCTCGAACGACCGCGGATGCTCGTCAGGGCTGAGTTACGAGAGACAAGATCGTGGTGGAGAAGAGAGGAGAAGAGAGAGAACAGTATACAAGCGGGATAAGCGGAAAGAGAGGAGAGCGCAAAGAAACACGGGAACGATAGAGGGTGCCGAGTACCAAGCCAGAGAGTGAAGGGAAGTGGTTACCTTGAAACAGACCTGCTGGGGAAGGAATGGCACGGACCGCGGAAAATGAAATCCCCTTCGGTCCCTGCCTGGCGTAAAGGGAGAGGTTTGCCTCGTCTATGGCACGACATCGGCATCGGATTAGCGTAAAATCGAAGGGCACTGACTTGGTCGCTCGTAAATTGGCTACAAAGTTTGGAGAGAGTAAAAGAGAGAGAGAGAGAGAGAGAGAGAGAGAAAGAAAGAGAGTGAGAGGGGGGGGGAGGGGTGAGGGAAGGCACAGAGCTAGCAGCGCGCGGTCGGGGTGGTGAGGGCACAAAGGGAATCGATTTTGTGTGAATCGCGATCCGCGCGCCCACCAGCCGCTTTCTCCTTTCTTTTTCCTTTCCTCTTTTCTTTGCTACCGCGTGCCATTTTGTCTTCCCGAATCTGTGACCATCAGCATGCAAAGTGGATAAAGTTTCTAGACTACACTTTCCGTAGCCCCTTTCTTTACTCGCTTCCGGTTCCTATACACGGTCGCCTCTCGCCCCTCACCGTTTCCAGATCTCGTCGTCGTCCCGTATCGCGCCGACCATATCCCAGATTGTTTCTCCGCACCTACGAATATCTGTACCGCGCGCAGTATCCTCCATCCGTGTTTCCGCCCTTTCTTTACATTCTCTTTCTCTTTACATTTTTCGTTCCTTTTTTAGAAGAAAAGTCCTGCTTTCTTCTATCCTATGCTCCCATCCGCGATCTTTTCGAATCTGGCGATTTTACGGCGCTCCAATGCACCGTACCAGCTATTCTGAATATATAGATCTTCCTGCGATCATCTCGACTCGAAGCTCATTTCTAGGGACGTAAAATTTCTTATGTACAAAGTAAAATTTCGGGAAATGTAGAAATGAGTATAGAGTATCCAATTTAGGAATATACTTTTGGAAGTGGAAGTATTTGATGTGTCTGTGATTTATTTTATTTTCTATTAAATACTACTTTTGATTTCCTTGTCGCTTATGTCGATTTGTATGTTAATTGCATCCTATGTATAATCTTTTATTTAATTAAGAATAAATAGAGAGAGCGCGTTAGCATTATTTTTTATTGATAGTTTATTAGAGAGAAGTTTATTAGTGTATTATTTGATATATAGAAGTCTATTAAACTGACTTATAATACATCGTTGCTTATAATACCGAAAAAAACAGTCAAATTGTAAGATGTATTGGTATGTATTGCGGAACACTTTTTTCGAATATTTTAAGATGTATAGCATATTTCCAGTCATGGTTTCTAATTGGATAGTATTCTAAACGGCGAATTTACCTCAAGCCACTGCCTCGATGATACTTGAAATTTACTGTACGGCAAAGGCGTGACGAAACGCTACGATGCTTTGAAAGACCTTTTACGTCATATTGGAAACGGTGCAAAGTTTCCAGGCTTACGCGTTACCCGAAATGCTTTTCCGGATCACTTATTCTTAACTACGGAAAATGTCACAACTTGGGAAAATGTCCATACCATCCGGATCACAACGACAGAACACCATACTCGGCAGTTTTACAGTTTCTCACGTCGTACATATCACTTCATTAAAACACTAATCAAACTTAGTCAATACAAGTATTATCGCGTATCGCGACTTGACTTGTTGAAAACATTTCAACAATCAACATTGATTAATTTTTATACGTTTATCTTGTAATATGTGTACGACATTAGATGTTCAATTTTCATTGGTAGTAATGTTGATAATAATATTGGTAATAGTGTCGATATATTAAGTTCGCCTTCTTTTCTGCTCCCAAGAGATCCGTACGGGGATGTTTATGAGATGCATGAACACGTCGACATTATTTATTTAATGCCATGGGAAAAGTGTTCTCCTCAAAATAAAGCTTGACATGTCGATCTGCCCTTGTTTTTCGGCGGCCTCGATTGACGGCATTAATCTAGGCTCCGTTTATCATGTCGCATTATTTACCCGCGACAAGTATGAATGTACGTGAATGCTCCTGACCGACACCGCGAATATTTTAAAGGTTCATCTCATATACATCACCTGGCTTTCACGGATATCACTTTTCCATAGCGCAGCGCAAACGCGTATATGAGCGTAGCGTTTTCGATCGATCTTCTTAAAAGAAAGAACAAGAGAAGGGGGAGAGGGACGAACGATTACGAACTAAACTCGCGGGATCTAGCCTAAACGATACGGAACTTATCCGCCGAGCAATCTTTCATCGGACCGAACGAGTGCGGGAGTGCCAGTGGGAACAAGAAAGAGTAGAGGAAAAGATTGAAGTCGTCGAGAGAGAAAGAGAGAGAGAGAGAGAGAGAGAGAGGAGGGAGTGCGGACGAAGGTCGTATCCCACTATATCACGGTATCCAGATCCCAGTTGGTACCTCGAGACACGTTATTCAATTACAGGCTAAGAGGCGCAACGCCGATGGAGGGTAACTCCGTTCATCCCCTTCTGCTCCACGACGTTCACGACAACGCTCCCATCGTCAGAATGGAATCGTGGAAAGACAAAAAGTGGAAGCCGAGCGAACGTTTCGTTTCTTTCTTTTCCTTCGAGATTTCAAGCGGATCACTCTGGTGCACCGTATACGGAGTGGTTTTGGAATAGGGGTCGAAGACGAAAGCGCGCAGGTGGGCTGAAGTTAGGTCGTCCGGATAAGGGTTCGATATATTGAATTATAAGCTGCGTAGCGCTGATTGAGAACGACTTTGGAGCGTAGATTACGCGCCAACTACGGCTAAGAGGATCACGCGCCTTGACGCACTATGCCGTGCTTGGTACTCCCGGAATTTCTGGTGGAAGGCCAAAGAATTTCGATCCCTGTCAACGCTCGGAAAGGCCTACTGGCGACTATGTGAGAAGACGAGCCGTGTAATATGCCAGTAAACGGTTAGTTAGGTGAAAACCTCGAATTTCGGTATTAAAGCGGATTACGAGTTAATATTGGATATATTAATGTACAAAATTTGGCAAATATTTGCCAGGATTTCATTGGAATTATCAATTTTAATAAACGTGGCGGGTAAGGAGAAAATTAAATATTCGACGCAACTCAGCGCAAATACGTGTAAATATTTCACAGGGACATTTGCATTGCCTCGATCATACACACATCATACACGTGAATCTGGTACAATGTACTTCCGTATCGTCAGAGTAAACGCCCCGTGCATAACAGAAATATTTTGTACATAGCCTCAATTAAACATAGTATTTACGCAAAGCCGAGAATTTTTAACTCCGACGTATACCGACGTAATCACCAAAATTTTATCCCCGTTCCCTCATTCGTCCATTTAAAATTGGCTTATAGAGCTATGGGGGTTCAAAGTGAATATTTCCAATAAAATACGACTCTCACATCGTTGGTTTACAACATGTATCTTCGAAAGGAGCGGAGCGGAATGTAATTTAAACCTGCCAGGCGAGCACGTGTCGGTTGGGGGTGCAGTCATTTTTTAAAACTATTCTTTTCAACGAGATACTAGATATATAATTAACGTCGATCCCCCCCGGTTATTCATCCTCCTTTTACAAATGCACGATGATTAAAGCAATATTGATGGGCACGGTCGAAATACCGATGTTAACGCAAAATATTGCCAATTATCTTTACGCTTCGCATGTAACGATTAAAAGTCAATAAAATCTTGTTTGTCGGCATTTTCAACGAAAATTTAATTGTGCTTAATAACCAATTCCGTAACCATACAACCGATACTCTTTCTTTTTTTTTTTTTTTGCGTACCGCGATTTATTTCCTAGCCCGTGAAGTAACATGGAGGGATCAGTGCACCGTTCGTTGATCGAGAGGTAAATAGGAATCTTTGTCATCTTCCCCGAAGTACTCCGCAAGTCATTACCAAGGAACCGACTTTCCGGAATAGAAAGTGGCAAGTTTTAAAATCACCTTCCAATCGGATAAACGCGGAATTACTCTGATTTGAGTCGTGATTCTTGCGCCGACATAGCTCCGCGCTCTCCCAACCCACGGGCCGAGGTCTGAGTGGCTAAGATGGCAAAGTTCCCGATCCGGAAGCGATCCTAACGAGAAGCTCCTCCTCTGTTATTTCTCCTCGTACTTTTTTCCTCCGGAAAATGGCATTTAATCGGCAGCAAATCGCAGATTCGCGTTATGTAATTGGCCATCTCGTACAATGAAATATTGTTATAATTTCATTCAATAAATCATAATTTCAATTTTCATGTGCGTCCCGCAGGCAAGGTAAAATTCGTTAACGTTTCGTCTGGAGATAGCGTTAATTATAAATGTGCAATATTTATTAATATTTGCTGAAACGAATATGCGGGAATTAAAATATGATGAAAGCGGTACAATTGATGAAAAATATAATTTACACACATACACACACAGAGTTAGCCCGTTGAACAATCGGTAGGATATAGTGTTTCATGGCACGTGCTATCGCGCCTTGATATCGTTAGAGGAGCGCCTTTGCTAGTGTAAACTTCAGTGAGCGGCCAGAAACCGCAGGAACCGCCACACATAACTTAAGCAGTTGAGTACAGTACACGGAGGAGTGATAGCCGGGAATCTCAGTGTGGAGCAACTTGGTCGCATCTCAGTAAGCGCGTCCATAATCGTTTACGTTTATAGCCGTCGTATATCTGCCCGAGATAATTATCTTTCGAATATAGCTTTCGAATTTTGTACTTTTGCGGAAAGAGAGAGAGTTTACTTTATTAAATTTATCTTTTTCTACACCAGGCTCTTATAAAATGTATCTTCCGTGATACTTTTTTTGGCGAGCTAATCTTTCGTTTTTCTTAGCCGATATATTCACGGCGGCGCGTAAGGTAAAATTTGTGAATAAAACGGTAAATATATATATATAATTTAATAATATTAATTCCCTTGAATTTTAATATTATAAATTTAAGTAAGAATTGTACAGGTACATAGCTTAAAGATTTTGAAAATTTCTAATAATCCGTGAACACAACGAAGTGCTATTTGTATGTTAGAAGCAAACAATACACTATCTATTTCTAATGCGTACTATTTAAAGGCAAGCTGACACATATGAAGATGTAGAATGTAATTCAGTATAGGCGAGACAACTTCTCCACATGCTCAACATGTCATATATCACGATTAACTTGACTTAATGCTCCAGCGATGCGTCTAGTATGTAAACCTAGGTAATGTTATTCACTACGACAGAATTAGTCTCAGAGGAATTAACCAAAGCTAATTAAACTAATTAAACTATATTCAAAAGTTTTTGAAAAAATGAGTAAAAAATTAAAATTACGCAAAGGATGTATCATGCACAGAATAATTTCCGCGGAGTTAATTTTGAAAAAATAACTTTTAATTATTAACATTTTAAATTATACGTTGATATCTGCATGCAGTGTTGAAATTTCAAACTGAATTTTATAGCAAGATGCATTATTATTTTATAATATAAACTTTACTTTATGCGTTACTATTTTATATTATAAAAAGAATGTCTGAATTAAACTCAACTTTATACTTTATTTTGATTATTTTAATTTTCATGTATTTTCATACGATCAATAATTATTATTTAAACATTTTTATTTATTTATTTTTATTTATTGTAAAAATACAAAAATCAAAATTCGAAATTTATTCCATCAAATTTTTGATAATACCTAATTAATCAATGTTATAGAGAGGAAATTGCTCCAAGCAATTAATTAACAAAAATTGTCAATAAATAACTTGTCAATAATTAACTGTCAATAAGTAAAATTAAATTTAATTAAAGTTTACAATAATAAAAGCTATAATATATACTTACAAATATATTCCAGATTTTTATTTTAAACCGTATTGTTATTAAAAATCATTGTACTTGTCTGATGTGTGCCTATATATGTATATGTATATATGTGTATATGTGTGTATGTGTGCATGAGCGCACTTCCCCCACACACACATGGGTAAAGTTAATATACGAAATTTCTAGAAATAGCCAAATGTCCAAGTGCAGATACATCACAAGGATGTGCTCTACTGGCTGAATAGACTACTGCATCGTATTTGCGAGAGCAAACACAGTTGCTATATGTGCAAAACAAATAGAACTCAACACGAAATGATAATTCGTGATGAATCCACATGATTCAGAAAGCGGTTTTTTAGTTCTGTAATCGAAAGTATTCATTTAAAAAACAGAGAATACGATAATTCAAAAATAATAAAATTAGAACAAAGATTTTAAAATTTTCAATCACATGCTGAAGTATAACAGTAAACTTTAATTAAATTAAATGATAATTAATTTAATTAATTATTAATTGTTAATAAAAAAATTCAATTAATTAATTATTTACGATTTAAAACTGGTTAGCTTTATATTACATGAGTTAATTAAGTAATATTTTATCAGAAATTTGATGGAATAAATTGTGAATTTTAATTTTCATATTTTAATAAGCAAAAGGAAATTAATGTTTAGGATTATTAGTCGAATGAAAATGCACGGATCGCAATAATCCATATAGCGTTGATTCCAATTCAGATACATTTTTTATAACATAAAAGTGACGTCTTATTTAAATTGATTTTATAATTTTAATACTGCATGCGGATATTAATCTTATAATTAACCATATAATTTAAACAATATTAAAATTTGTAGTGTGTATTGTGTGAGCGTTTCAAGATAAAAACAACGGTATTAGTTATTTCAATTATTTATCTAATTCTGAAAAAATGATTTAATTTCGTTAACATTTTTTTTTAAAGAAATGTAAACTTTTAACTGACTGATGTTAGAAAGAATTTTTAGATTAGAAATGTTATGTAAAAAATAAGAAAAGACATATAACTGACATGAGATACGTTAGCAATGTTGCAATCTACCGCGCGTTAAATTTCAAATGCAGACAACAAGAATGTATTTGCGGCGCAACGTTTCGCGGCGAAACTGAAATATATGTACAATGTAGAAAATGTGTACGTTCCATCTTCAAAGTTCGTATCATTCCACGATTGCTGAAAACAATTTGAATTTATAATGCGGAGTCTACGACGAATCGCGAACTGTATCATTTTGATATCTACTTTTTCGAGACAGGACTTGCTTCACTATGAAGATTTTATGCGCGGATTTCTACACGGAATAATCTGCGATTTTATTGCGCAAAGGCGTTCTGACGTCCGATGACGTGGGACAAGGATGATGATTCCTCTCGAAACTATTGCGAAATAGTAGGTAAGCCAGCAGTGCGGCTCTTTCAATAAAATCAACAGAAACTATCAAATCAAAAGATACAAGATCAAGAGAAAGAAAAAGATTAAAAGATTTAAATTGAAACAGATTAAAATAAAGATCCGAGTAATCTTCAAAGATCTAAATATCCGATAATCTTTAAATTTTCTAATTTTATTGTGTAAAAATATAAACAAATATATAGGTATACCTAAAGTGTAGCGTACATATAAAATGAACAAAACGTAAAATTAAAGGAAAAGGAAATTAAATTCGTCTGATTGAACAGAGAATGAAGTAAAAGATAAATAAAAGATAAATAAAATAAAACTATAATAAAATAAAAGTTACTAAACCAGTATGAAGTTTTCTAAAAATTTTCTAAAAAATTATATAAATAGTAACTGAAGTAAATTAGCAGTGTAAAGTACTAACTATTCATTGAATTGATCAAACTTTCTTACAAACTTTGGTAAACAATTTTTAAATAATTCTGTTAACATCATTAAATTGCAATTAACAGATTATATGTTAATAATAATCGTATTTCATAATCGTATTTTCCTCATCATACTATTATATACACTATTCAAAAAGTATACAGGGTGTTTCAGGAGGAATAGTAAAGATTTTAGAAGGGGGCAGTATAGACGAATTGCAACAAAAAATGCCATATAACATGTGTCCAATTTTTATTGAGTACAGAGATACAGCTGTTCGAATTCAATCCCAACAAATTTAACGCAAAGGCACATGAGAACGTTCAAAGTTGATTTTCAAAGATTCCACCACCAACTTCAATGTATTTTTCACTTCTCTTGATAACACTACGTGTAGCTCTTCGGAGGTCGTCGTGGCGTTCTTTGAGGGCTGAGCTATGCATGATCCGAACTATCAAATCGACTCTGTTGACAATCGTTAACTACGCCCATAGCAACCGGTGTACCAACACGCGGAACGAAAACTGCCCTGGGTTAAATACCAACAGCTGTATCTCTGTACTTTGAACGTCCTCATATGCCTTGGCGTTAAATTTGTTGGAATTAAATTCTAACAGCTGTATCTCTGTACGCAATAAAAATTGGACACATGTTATATGGCATTTTTTGTTGTAATTCGTCTATACTGCCTCCTCCTAAAATCTTTACTATTCCTCCTGAAACACCCTGTATAGTTACATGATGAATAAAGAAACTACATTTAATTAATTACATATTTAAATATGTAATAATTTTTATAATATTTTATAATTTTATGTAATAATATATTAATATTAATAATTTTATGTAATAATATATTAATATTAAAAATTTAGAATATTAATTAGTTGCAAATATTAAATTGATTAAATCCTCTTCCTTTCTTAAATGATTATTACAAATACCAATAATAAATCGTGATAATCTTGTCTCGAGATTCGAATACGTAGATTAAATCTCAGATTCTCCAATTTCTGGAAAGTATCTCGATAAAATGACAAGAACAGACGAAATTAGGTAAAGACGACAATTGTTGCTAATTCTCTGCGGTTTAAGAGTCACATAAACAGGCGTGATCACGGAACAATCCTCAGTATGACTAGTTAAACAAAGTTTAATGAGAGAACACTTTGCGACATCGTGCAACGAGCAACAGTTTTCTACATCTACAAGTATCCAATAAGAATGAAAACGAATCTGAAATTGGATAATAGCTTTATTATAATTAATGCTGTATTATCATTACTGTTATATAATTATATTAATGCTATAATATAATTAATGCTGTATTATCATTACTGTTATATAAAACGCTAAATGTAATAGTGGTCCAATTCTATGGAAAATAGTAATATTGAAATGGTATAAGAGGTATAATGGTTAAATAGAAATAATATGTACTTATAAGGTGATGAGATCAATAACAATTGAATATTATTTGTGCAACTACAATGTAATTGGATCCACTGTAGAAAGATAAACAATAGTGTATAGAAATGTACTTCATCTATATTAACTAAATTAATATAGATTATTCAAAACCATTTCCACTCTTGTCTCGTTTCATCTTGACCATTTTGCTATTTGAATTTAATAAATTTAAGAAAATGGCATTTTGTATTTATTGATGGAAGACACGCATTGTAGAAGACAAAATCTTATATTAAACATGAGATATGTGCGAATATGTGGAATTCCCTTTTGAAAAGAGAAACATATTTATTTATAATTGATTGTTTTAAACATTTTTGAAAATGTTGGAGATTACTGACTTGTTAGCCTTAAATTTTCATAAATAAGAGTCCTAATTTTTATCATATATTTTTATTGTAGCTAATACCACACATAATTATATAATTATATTTTTAAAACTATCTAGATTATGAAAAAAATGCCTAAACAATGATACTACTGGTATCTAATACATACCATGTAAAGGCTGCATGAATCTATAAGGTGATGATACGGTACTGTGACTTCTACATAAAATAGGAAGCATAAAGGAAGCGTAGAATAAAAAAATACAAAGATTAATTTTTTATTTAAATATATTTAAGACGTCATCTTCTAACCTTTAATATTAAAAATATCTTCAATTACTGTTAAATTTATGCCCTATTAAATAATGGTTAATTTTGTCGGTTTATAAACTTCATCTGTAGACATTATACTAACGTATAATTGGAATTTCCAATAAACATAAAGGAATTATATAACTATTTTGAGAATTTTAAGAAATATTATATCTTGTACTTCAAACGAAGTGCTGCAGCCATTTGCGATGCAATGTTTCGTGGAAAAGTTAAAATATGTGTTACGTACATAGCGTATCTTGCGTTTTATCTTCAAAGACCGCATCATTCCCCGGTCGCTGAAAACAATTTAAATTTGCAATGCAAAGTAGTAATAAGTCCCAGCCGGCTCGCAGTGTACGATTCGCGAACTGACTATTTTAGTTTTTACTTTTTAACCAGACGAAGAAAATTTATTTACTCCGCCTGGAAAATTTATGACCAGTGTCCGTGCTGTCTTTGCGAAGCATATTCTAAAATTATTTTACGACAGAAAAAAAAATTAATAGATCACGTGAAAAGTGTTTTCGATGTAATCACCAAATTGATCGACAGATTTGATTTGAATGAGTTTCTGAATTAACGCTTTCACCGTGTCATGTTATAAATAAGATTTTCTTTGTATAGGATTCCTCGTTTAATACATATTTTTGTATCTGTTGTATTATATGTATAAATAAATACTATAATTTTTAAGAGAGTGTAATTTATACTATATATTAAATATCCTATTCCACAATCAAATTACACTTATTTCAAATGTAACGTCAATTTGTGTGTGCGTGTATGTGTGGAGGGGGAAGAGGAATTCACCTTCCTAAATAATTGTAAATAAAATTACGTCTAAATTAAATCGTATAACAGAACAAGCAATTCAGATTTTTTTTCCAACAAATAAAAGCTAGAGAGTAAAACTAAGAAAATAAATCTTCTTTTCGCCAGTGATTGACAATCCAAAGAGAAAGGCTAGAGATAAAAGCTAGAAAATCAAACACTAAAAAGACCTTTTTCAAATAGGGGCCACGGCGGAATAAAGGCAGGACAGTGAAATTACTTCCAAACCTTTTATTCGTATAGAGCTGTCGGCGTACATTAGAAATGTGCAAGGTTTGTCACCGTTTTCGAAGAAAATAATGAAATTCGTTCTTAAGAGTATGCTCCAAACGTGGACGATTCGAGCGAGAACGATTGGAGCGTCAGCGCGGGTGATTGCCTTTATACAAGTACGAATATTACACGCCACGAGAATAGTTCACATACATTAAAAATGATGAGCTTTAATTACAGGATGGACGATTGATACGCGTATCTATATATGTACCGATGTGATCAGAACGTCCGCATCGATACCTACATATCATACGTGTACCGATTAGGATGACGCGAGCAATATGTATGTATGGAGCAATTTTACATGCTCTCATTTAAAATATATATATACATACATATACGTATGTACATAATATGTAACAGATATAATGTACATAATGATATACATATATATACACACACACACATACTTGTTTGTGATAAATGACAGCGGTTCCCGCTGGAAACTCGCATCGCGGTCCTTACTTATCTTACTTTCGTGCCGAGAGCTAAAGTCGGTTAGAAATCTCGCGTTCTATCGACGATGATTCCAATAAACTTTTGCGTCGCGGGTCGTTAAAACTCTTAACTGCTAATTATGTATTTAGTATTATAGAGCGAGAGAAATGACAATCGGCGAGACGTGAGACGAATGTGCGGGCTGTGACGAGAACGGGGGCAGAAGAACAATTACGGGCAGGGGAAAGTGGGGTGAAAAGAGAAATAGAAAAATTCAGGAAACGCGGGACGTACATCACTAGAAGTGTCAACACACGATCACAACGTCGGGAGCAAAACCGTAACGAGAAAGTAGCCAATAAAACTGCACCTCGACAACTCCGTCCGCAGTGTTCTATCTCGCACACGCAAGGATATTTTTGAGGACGAGTTCACAATATTACAAATTCAACTTCCGACTTGCGACATCGAGCGATGTTATCAACTTTGCGTCTGTTTCGATCAAATCTTAAGTCGATCTTTAAAGGCGAGACGCGAAACCGGAGAGACCTCTCTGCAGGGAGAGGCTACCACTCGTGATACTCGGTCGTTTAACAGTCTATGGATATTCATTACCCTATCATCAGGAGAACTCTCGTCGTCTAGTCGAAAAAAGCCGAGGAGAATCGCGATCAACAGAGCGAGAAAGGGTGACTGTCTTTCTCTTTCTCTCTCTCTCTTCCTTTCTCTCTCCCTAAGTAACAATCAGAACGTCGCGAGACGGCTAATTCCGCCTCTGATGTCACCACGAAGAACCGTGTATGAATATAAATAAGGAAGAAAAAAAACCACAAGCCTCGGCAGTTTGAATCCTTCTCGCTCGAAGCCCGGTCCTCGAAAGGTTTTGCGTTTCCGCCATACAATATACAGTATATCACCAAACCAGTGACGTTTTTCAATGATAACAGTAATACTAATAATAGTAGCGATGACGATAATAATAATAATAATAATATATTATCAATAACAATAATTTATTATTATCCGCAGCGACGACGCGTCCATCTGCGCTTCTTCATGAAAGAAAAAATATATATATGTATAATGTATATGTATAATTATATATATATAAATAACTATGTATTTATGTAGAATCTCTCTCCTCTGTTACATATCGTCGCGTGCGCGACGGATATTTACAATAGTTACTTAACTCTCGCGAGATTACTGGGTTCTCCGGTGGCGTAAGTTTCATGCGTGTCCAGAGGCGAACCTTCTTCGCTCCGCGATTCCTTCTCGCACGAGCCGCTCTCTTGGTGTGGCTCACTTTTCACGATCATCTCCTCCGTAGGTGTACGGAGAAATTGGAAAGAAAGGCGGAAAAAGTCTCTTTCAAGGCGGCACTCCGCGACGTAATTCCGGAACACCTTCGCGTGCAAGGTGGCTCGTGCGAAAGGAGTTTCAGCGGTAACGCAGCGTTGCCCCGTGATCATTCCTATCACGGATGTGCATCGCCGCGTAACCGACACACAGGCACAATTAACTCGCTTCACGAAACGTGAAGCGCTTCATCACGGCAGCCTCCAATCGCGAAAGTTACGTCACTGCTCGAAACCGTCGTCGTTTTCTCTGTTTCCGCAGAGGCACCACTCGACACCCTCGTCGATTCGCTCCCAAGGAGTCGAACGACCCCTCTGGTCAACCCTCTCCTTCGTCCCCACCGTCCCGCTGTCTCTGACGTGTGTCTTCGCTGCGCATCTTCGCCGTGATCGTCGGATGATCGCGAATACAGGATTTGCTGCGGCGAATTGCATCCCCGAAGAATTCACGGAGACCCGAAACGGCGCGAGTAAGTTTCTTCGTTTGTCTGCGATAAGGACACACACACACATACACATACACACACATTTCTTTCTCTCTCTCTTTCTCTCCAGCATATACAAGACTGTCGAGGACTCTCTCGCGACTGTCCGCAGGATAAACGCGAGCGCGCACGGACGGACTGTGGCATCATTGAGCGTTCCAGGTACGAGTGACGGTCTTTTTCTCGTTGAACCGGACGTTCCAAGCTACGGAGGATTCCGTCGTTCGTGGCTAACAAGGGAGACCAGGTATCTAATCTTCGCGTGCGATTGAGTACCTAATCTACGCGGGCGAAATACAGCGTCTTGGAAGCTAGAGGGACTCCTGAAGGGGCTGTTTTCATTTCAGTCCGGAGGGGTTGATCATGCTTCTGATGATACAATATGCGTCTTTGTGGAAGATGTAGAAGAATTCCAAGGCAACAATTTTCACCATCAGAGAAGAAAAGTGTCGAATAAACATGTCGGAGTAATGTGATGGATCGATAGCTTTCGCTTTTTGGAATTTTCGAATTAATAGGACTGGCTTCGCGTGTACATGTGTTGAGAGACGAGGGTTGTTTCAATGTTCGTTAGCTCAGCTTCGATCGAAAATGTAGATTGTTGCCTTTAATTTGCCTGTACACAACCGTCGAGTTTGTTATGTGGAAGAATGTATCATCAAGTGAGATCTTCACGTCGGAAAAAAAACAGAATAAGAAGGGAGAAAAATGTGAGGAGAAGAAAGAGTAAAATATAAAAGAGAAAAGAGATAGAACGCGCTATATCGGTAAAGCGACGCGGAAAAGAGGGAAGAAAAATAGCGAGAAAAATAGCGCGTGAAAATGGCGAGAGAGAAGGGTGGAAAAGAGATGATGAGATGAAATGAATACAAACCTAAATACGTTAAAAGCGAACGCTTAAATTTGTCTTTTTTTTTATTAATGAGATTCTCGAGAAGATCGATCAACTTTTTCGGTTGTATCGGTCGATCTTACTCTAGAAATCTCGCTCGATAACTTTCAAGTTAAGTGTTCTCGATTTACGGAAGCATGAGCGATTGATTGAATTACTTGGGATTAGGGAAGGGTTAAATTGTGTTATGTGCGTTAATACACTGCCGGGGCGTCAGGAGTTAAAATGGGAACTACTAAAAGCAGCGCTTCTCTATTTTCTCGCAATCAGTTATTTCGCATCGTTTCTCATTCGGGGTAGGAAATTAAGGCTGAATTGCACCAATGGTTTGAGTCAGTTAATCTTTTGCTCAAGTTCTACCCACAATACAAGGTGCTAAATGAAAAGAGATGTCTATGATTTTTCGGTCCATCCAATTATTTCAGGTTTCGACTAACATCAGTTTTTTTTCCGAGAAAGTTTAAATCGTAAAGAAAAAGTTATTTAAAAAAGCCGATTATTAATATCAATACTAAAAATAATCGTATAGCTCGTAAGTGTCGATCAACAGCCTTTTTTATCAATTTTAAAGTGCGCGACTGCAACTGACACCTTGTACAGATAAATACAGAAGGGTAGCTGAATCGAGTGTAGCGCTGACTTTGGCGCAATCGGCTTTAAGAAGGCACAGTCGTTGAGTTAAAAACGTTAATATGCAGCTTAAGACACTAGAAGACGAAGAGTTTCCCGAAAAGCCGTTCATTCGCTTCGCTTTCGTCGGTCTCGGGGGACGACGACCTCGATTCGAACGACCCTCGTGCGCAGCGATCTTGCGGAGAGGGAGAAGAGAAGATGGAAAAGAATTGAAAGCAGCGGCGGCGAGGTGGTGCAGCGCGTCTACTCAGCGATCGGGGGAGTCCCGGGCGTGGGGGAGTCCCCGAACTGCAGGTTGGCAGGTAGCTAAGTGGTTATCGAGTGCGTTGCTGCTGCTTCTGTTGTTATTACGACGTTTTACGGAGCTCACAAGCGCACCGGTTATATCACGCTTTTGTTCGTTCGTCTTTGTATCTTTATTTTCTTTTGCTTGGATTTTTTATTTTAATTTTCGGGTTGAGCTTGCCTCGCGCGCTCGGTGGCGGCGGCGACGGAGTGTGGGATCACGCCTGTCGACGACCCACTCATTTACTGGGCCCACTTGTCGACGACCACCTCATTTACTGCAACATAACACACACGAGAACGATTAACGAGCGGCGGAGACCTAAATGGCGAACTAAAGGGGGAAAAAAATGTTGGATGTTTTAGCAGCGCTCTCGAGCCGGCACTACGTCGGCATCTTCCTCTCGACTTCGGCGGTCTGAAACGATCGATCCTCGGATTAATCGGACTAATTGGGTGCAGCCTGCCTGAACGAATGTACGGATCTCCTTTGCAAAAAGGAATGGTCACGAGATCGTTGTAGTTTTGCAATTGACAGATCGGCTGACGTATATAAAACTATTCCTTTCTGTAAAAGAGGAATTTTATTGCGTCCTGATGCGTCTCTTTCTACCTTTTCAGCAATAGATAACAATCAAGTACAGCTTTCGACGTGATTCGAGTAAAATCAATATCCTTCTTTGTTTATCATCATAATCATGACAATCGTCAGAAATCTACGTAATAACACGAATAACAATATCAATCAAAAGTGGACGAGATCCTCAAGGCGATCGCAGTTAATACTCCGATCGCCATAAAACTACACTCGTACATTCGTTCCCTTTTCCATTTCTTCGTCATCCCGCGGGAAATCGATCTTGGATGCCGATCGCCACGCAGACGAATGTGCACATATACATGCGTGGAGCCGATGGTGCTTATTGTGGTGCGTGTTGTGTGTCGATGGGAGGGTATACTTTGTGGTTTCATTCGGGAAATATTTTTTTTTTTTTGGCTGTTAGGCTGTTAAAGACATCTCCAGTCACTTCGAGCAGCTCGAGAGCGTAATGTGCTGTGGGGTGGCCGATTTCTCGGCTGCGGCCGATTGGGTGTCTCTCTCAGATTCGCCCTACATCCCCTCGAGCTTTATTTCGGCGCTGTCACCGGCGGTGCCACTGCAATCATACGAGGGGTAACATCGATTATTTCACCACACGCTAAGCTACCCTCGCTGGCTCAGCTACGGCAAGCCACGCGACTCTCGTCCAACTCTACAGAGCAGCTGCTAGTCGATGCAAGCCTTGGCGATGGCGATATGTTAGCATAGCGGTGTGAGCGGCGCGCTTAATCGCGAAAGAGGAAATCAAGTGTTTGAAAACAAGCATATGTGTGTGTGTGTGTATGTACAGATAAGCAAATGTATTACGATAAATCCTTGAAGAACGAAGTATTTGTACGGATCTTACGCAAATGGAATGTGTAACATAATAAATACATATATGTATATAATGTGTATATATAACAAATTACAATAAAAGATATATTAAACAGCGATTAATTTCACATGGTTGAAATCTCAGTGTGCATATTGTAAAACAGGAGGATTTACAATCCCCTGAGCTCTTTTGGGAATGTACATTAAATGAACAAATTATACACGTGATAGAACAGAGACCGCAGTTTCTTCCTTCACAGCAAACGGAAGAATTGCTTTGAACCCGTAAGTCGCTCGTTTGCGGAATGCAGTTCGTGGGAGCTGTGTATCGTGTTATAGCATGTTCTAGTTAAATGTTAATCTCGTTAATCTTAAAATTAACAAATTCAACATTACCTGTGTCATCCGTATACGCGCGCCCGTAGCCGTCCTCGAAGATCGCTCTCTTCATGACTGTATAGTTTGGCACACCAGCAGGCAGGAAGAAGTTAGCAAAAGGGGGGTGAGTGTCGAGGTCGACGTGTCGGGGAATGTTTTTAATATCCTCGATTTTAGGACTCATTCCAGGTCGACAGTTATCACATCGGTTTTTTTTCCAGTGAACGCATGCAAAAACTTCAAACAACAAATCTCAGGGAAGATAGAATACACCAGTAGCCATAGTAGATAATAAAAAGTTTCGTCGTGTACGCGCTGTGTCGAGAAATTTCGGCGTGTTTTATTTTCCGAAATCTTGCCTGCGCACACAGTGCGACAGTGGTGAGATGTACACGATGGTCCCCAAATCCTTGCGAAGTTTTTCGATTTGTTATGTCGAAAAATCATAAGGGTATTATACAAGCAGAGAGCTGCCTTAATCATTGAATAAGTAGGCCACAAACGCGTTCGCTCGTGATCATTTTATTATACTAAAATACTAAATGTTTATATGTTTTTTTACATATTTTGGAATTATTAATTAATTTGGAATTATTAATTAATTTTCTTAGTTTTTAAATTTTGAGCGAATAACTGTTGTAGATAATATATAATTCCGTCATCTTATATATAACTGTAAAGCTATCGCTTCGCCGAAACTTTGACTTGTCACTTTACTATTTATGACAAAAAAAAACACAAATTACGAATAAAATGGGAATTTAATTCCTCTTCTGAAAAAATTTTAAATACACATTCAGTACCTCTTATGTAATTCTGGCCCACCAAACCTGAATGTTTTAAGCCAGCTGTGGTTTACAATGAACATTCGGAATGTGGTAAGGTGGATAACAGACAACGAGAGAGAAAAAAGTCGAAAAGATAAAGTGGTTTGAGACGGGGACAAACTGAACCGAACACCTATTACGACAGGCGTCGTACTAAGTGCTCGATTTTTCTCGATGGTAATAGGCTGTCGGATTTAAGCGAGAACTTGTTACTTCGATTAGTAGGCCAATCGTCGAAGGATCGATAAACATTCATTAGTAACACATGATTCTTTTATTATAACAAGTAATGCATTATATGTATCAATCCGTCGTCATATTCTCTCACTTGTTATAATGTCGCTCCGTACGAACTCAAAATTGAATACACGACAAAGGCAAATCGGACGATAAATAAAACAAATTGCGAACGCCAATACGGGACGATGGCGCGATAATTACATGATAACATAATTATTGTACTTATCGTATATGCATAGACTGGATCGTAACACGCGCAACAGTCGGATTCGTGTATACAATTTCTCTTTATTTAATTCTATTTTTTATACTTCCGTCTCTATGAAATCTGATTCACATCCGGAATCATATTTTATTTTTCGCCGCGGCGAATGTATACTCGAAATCACTCGATGTCATAGTATTTCCTATAAGTTATTAATATTAATATTACTTCATTTATCGTTTAGAGAAATAGGTACTTCCTGAAGGAAACGACGCGGTCGTAGTCTCATCATCGCTGGACACCGCGTTTCATTATCAACGTCACACAAGGATCAATGATGTCTACCGACAAGCTAATTCTCGGCATTAATTCTCGACATTGGTACACAATTCATTTTATGGCAAACAATAAATTATAATTAATAAATATGCAAAGGGATAGGGAATAAATATAAATCGTCTCTTCCTTTTACATAGCATTATACATTAATTGAAGTAACATTTGCTAGGATTGCATTTTCTCATTCAAGCAATCGTATCGATATTTGCGTGACGTCGCGCAGTATACTTTCGTCGTGATGGCACTACCCCGTCATTCTCGGTCAACATAAAATACAATGCACACTCAAGTACTTACAGATACATCGTGGACGAAGTTGAAAATCCGGATGCGAGGGAGCAACGAGCGACAAAAACCCGAGAGAACCGTACGTGTAAATATGTCAACGAAAAAGAGCAATGTCCTGTTTCGTCAATTTAATTGTGGACCCGCGTCGCTTCATCAAGATCGTTGAATTCAACAATTCGCAGTAATTCACGGCTGTTCTTCGAGTTTCTGTCGCTCGGGTCATCTTGCATCCGGACTCCCCGATTAATTTCGTCGAACTTATTGAGCGTCATAGAGAACCGCACCGACATTGATCCCCGCGTGCGGTACCTGTGTTCCGATAACCGTGCCAATTACCTAGCCAATTGTGCGTGTGAACATCCGATCCGTTGTTCTGTCACATGGTTGGTAAACATGGCAAGTGTTACAGGATATCCCGGGATTCGGAGAATATCATTGAAGAAATTCGAGATCGGTTCAAATCAGAGTCAATCACTCCAATATCGACACTTGTAGAGAAACAGGTCTAGGATCGTAAGAACGGATCCTCATGAGAATTATCGATAAATATCATATTGTTCTTGATGATTATACCGTTATCTCGTGAAATTTGTTCGCGCATGGAGTTTCTTTCAAACTTGTAGGCTGCAAAGATCGCGACACAGGTTTCGATCGCAGGACGCAAAGCCGGTAGCTTAATTATCTCGCGCTAAAAATTAAATTGCAGAACAAAACACTACTCGAGACACAAGTTCGTTAGTGCGATAGCGCTAACTCGTTCGGTCTGATTTAAGTTTTAATTATGCCCATACCAAAGTATCACGCCTTAACCGTTACTAATTAATTAATTATATTACAATGCCGCGCGACCGCGGTCGATTCCTGAAGTGTCGGATGCGGCGCAATTAAATTATCATTATCGCGCGCCGGAGAAGGAAAAAAAAAGAAGAAAACGCAGCAGACGCGTCCAACTCTTCCCCGGAACACATCGTCAGTCTTGTTGCGTTTGCACGTGTTTTGCGGAGAAGCGTCTCCGCGCGCTGCGTTTTGCGCGCTGAATCGCGAACGACCGAATCACGGCGAATTCTCTATGAAGATCTGGATGACACCTTGGATCGTGCACTGTCGACGGAAGCGTGAATCCGTTGTCTCTTACGAGACGATACTGCTCTCTGTCTTCCTGCTGATTATTCCAATTTTTCTAAATGTAGCAGGGAGAAGTTAGAAATATCGTTTCGTAAGAGACGACGGTTTTACGTTGACAAAAAAAGAAAGAATCGATAAATTGTCACTTCTATTAGCATTAGCATTTTATCGATTTCAGTCTTCTCTCCTTGATTAGCGACCGCTTTCGTCGACAAAATACGCTCCAAGGGATGAACTGACTAAGCAGCCAGATGTATTGAAGGCCCACGTACTCGTGACGACACCGATTATTCGTTATGTGGCTAAGGCAGTGACCGAATTCGCGTTCACTCAATCGAGAAATATCCTCGACTAATTAGGGAACTAAATTTGCTCCCAATGCAAAAACTCGGAGGATCGGCGATTATCATTTGAGATCGTAATGTTGGAAGTGAAAAAACAAACGGCAAGGTATCTTATAACTTACACATGAACGAATGATTTTTTTATTAACAAAGACACGGTTCAATAAAGGATTATCACCGATCCTTAACGAAATTCTGTACAAAAAAGCCACTGGTTAAATTTTCGTTTATTACACGTTTAGCACATTTCTCATTCTTCAGATTTCTCAATTGATTCAGTTAAAAATTAATTGTTTACCTAATTTATCTTAAATATCTTTCGACATTTTAAATAATTTATTAGCCGACTATGTAAAAGTAAACTATGATTCTTCTATGCATTTGAAAAAAAAAAAAAAAAAAAAAAATTAAATATAAAAAGATTTTCGGGAACCAGAAATAGAAAACAGATGCGCCTAACTATCACTAAGTATTATCATCAAAGACAAATTTATTAAAAAAAAAATCTATGTATCGTTTAATTAATTCTATAGTTAATGCAGCTATTCGATATCATCAATGATAAAAAATGTACAATCAATCCCGACGACGAGTGTGTTTGCGTTCGGAACACTGCTCAGATAATAACATGAACGAATTCACTAGAAAATCTATGGACTGCCCCGTCAGTTTCAAGCGTACGAGAGAGGTAATGAGGTCAACTATTTTCCTCTGCTTAACAATCGCCTTATTTTACACTTACGAACCTTTGCAGTCCATATCCAGAAATTAGTAATACGCAAATCTGTTGCATTGCCTAAATTTTTCAAATACATAAATCACACATATGGGTTATACACTTAGGGAACAGATGTTGCGTTCGCGGACCAATGCGAGAAATTAGAAGAAACCCTGCTGTGCCAATCGCGATGATCTTCGCTAATTTTGTAACGCTGTTTTCACTATCGTCTACCTAATAAAAATATATCAATCATGTGGATATTTACAAAATTTTATGTTTATCCCATTTGTTGTACAGCATATGACGCAAGATCTCGATAGAAGAATAATTCACAAAGATATTATCCGATAAAAACATAAAATTGTTTATTAACACACATGTTAAGAATATATCTTAACATGAACATGAAAGACGCGAAGTTATAAAATGATTGACTTGATCACATGGCACAGCAGAGAACAGTATAATTGAAAAGAATAGGTTACAACCAGAAAGGATCTTCCAAAACGTGCTGTGTTTTATATTATGCATGCGTTATCTCTACGGGAAGGAAGACACGGTATGCAGGATACAAAATGAGATCCGTTAGTGCGAAGTCCTTGCATTTCCTTGAAATTTCAGCAAACGCTCAGACAGCTCCAGTTCTGACTTCAGAGTAGAAAGAGGTACACCAGACACTAAGAATTCATTAATAAACGTGATTTATAACAAGCAACATTGAAAGCAACAAAAAAGAAGTGTAAATATAAGTTGTAAGTGTAAGTGTAAAAGAAGTTTAATAAACAAAATGTTAACGAATATTGTGCTAATTTGTTGCGGGCGTGCATTAAACTGAGTCTGAAAATAAAATCAGGAGACAAATATAATATTACTACTACTACTATTTCCGTTCCACCTGTGTTTCTGCCGAATGTTTTATTGTCTTCGTTGTGTAAACGTGCGTATTACTTTACGAAAATGATACGTCACAAATGCGTTTGTTTGCGCCAAAACCGAAGTTACTATCTCCGGTATGGTTAGTGGGCGAACTACTTTGTACTTTCCAAATCGACCAAGATCAATACGCTTCAAACATGAAAAGATATAAAAGTTTAACATTAGTAATCGGCGAGAAACACAGATGGAAGACATGCATAAATTAATGTAGGTCTTAAAGTGTCAGCGCACTATCAGGAGCTTTTACGATTACCAGATAATTTATCTATTGCCAATTATACCGAAACGTGCATGACGATAAAAAAAATTATAAATAATAGTGCAATAAAAGGAAGAGGATTGGAACGTCAAACATATCGGAAATATCTATATTGGAAAGAACATCTATGAACAGTTTCGTGTTTGTTTGCAGAGGAAATTCAATGTCAAAAGGCACTCGTAGAAAATAATTTAACGATCACAATCTTTGATTTACGACGGGGTCTCTCTTAGATCACTCGATGCCACTCGAAACCCGTGATCGTTGAGCGACGTCAGGGTACGGTGTGTGATGCGGGCATGGTGGGCCTTGGTGGCATATTTCATATATGATCGTACTAACACCATGCACAACAGTCAAAACTTGTTAAAATCTCACTTGAACGCACTCTGTTAATAACTTATCTCGCGCCTTCCCGCGTCACGGTGGGAAGAGCTTCGGTTTCCCGCGTCATTGGGAAGAGCTTCGGTTAAATGCAATTGCGAGTCCAAGGATTTAGTCGCGGATGCCTTTTCCATAGGAAAAAAACATCATCTGCTAGACTAATATTATTATTTCACGGACGTTCTATATGGGACAGATAAACAACAGTCCAAAGAACACAGCCCACATTAGAACGATCCAATGTACGGTGTAAATTGGATTCTCACCGTCTGTGATCTTTCTGGCAACGAACTTCAAGGTTTCGTCGAGAAGTACCACTGGAATGGAGAACTTCATAACGGTAAGCCATTCTTCACCCGTTAGTGGGGTCACTTGGAATACGGACTAAAATATAAAAGAGTTAATAATTTTTATGCTAAATTGAAAAAATAAAAGTCCGCAGCATTCGTTTCTGTAGTCTTAATATAAGTATTTACTTACCGAAAGAACCTCGACGTATAGGATGACGAAATGGAGTGTGAAAGAAAGAGCCATGGATGCAATGAGCCACATATTGGACCAAGGTGGCATGGTGATGAGCGACTGATTCTCAGACAAGCTAGAGAAACATAGATTTTATTATGTATAATCTTGAAATCGTAATTCTTCTATAAGATATATTACAAATATATTTTTCTCACCTGTTCATAGCGTTTAACATTTCAATAGTGACCAACACAGAGAGAGCCATAGTCATGGGATGAGGATCAGCAAAGATTTTGCAATTAATGCCTTTGAATTCACTTCCACCACCAACACATGCCAAGTGATGAGTCTGTATTTGATGCAAATAATAAGTGTTTTAATTAGAGAATAATTACTCAAATTTTCAAATAATTTTGGACATAAATAATAAATGAATTTTTGTCAAAACTTACCACTTGGTAGTAATTCATTTGAGGACCATTCGGACTGTACATGAACCACCAAGCAGCTGATCCGACAGTGGCAGCGCCTACATATCCGCCAATAGCCAAGTAACGGAAAAATAGCCATCCAGAAATCAAAGATTCGTCAGCTTTACGAGGAGGCTGTAAACACATCACATAAATCAATAAAACTTACATTTAATGATATGGCAGTGCATCTTTTTAATTGTTACATTACTTTGCTCATAATGTCTAAATCGGGTGGATTGAAACCAAGAGCGGTGGCTGGAAGACCATCAGTGACCAAGTTGACCCACAGAAGTTGGACCGGAATCAATGCTTCGGGAAGACCGAGGGCGGCAGTCAAGAATATACTAAAATATATAAAGAATATAGAAACGTAGATAAAACTTAAATCTCTAATTTCTCTTTCTCTCTCTTTCATTACCCTCATATATTTCGTAAATACCTGACGACCTCGCCGATGTTGGAAGAAATGAGGTAACGGATAAATTGTTTCATGTTATTATAGATGGCACGGCCTTCCTCTACAGCAGCTACGATGGAAGAGAAATTGTCGTCTGCCAATACCATCTCTGAAGCTGATTTTGCGACCGCAGTACCAGAACCCATAGCGATGCCGATCTCAGCCTTCTTCAAGGCAGGGGCATCGTTCACGCCGTCACCAGTCTATAGGAACACAATGCAAAAATTATATTTTGTGATCTTGTGGAATTAACTCTTTTAAATAATAAATATTTGTAACAGCAACGCACATATTAACGCGTAATTAATATTAGACTAATGAGATATTAGATAGTTTAATGCTAGAACAATCGTTTGTCAAGTGAAAAATCTGGATTTGATTTCCGGAATTGCCACTTCGCAGATATTAGAAATTTCGAGTAAGAAAATAGAAAATAGAAAAATATGTCACTATAATAGAAACAAAGTATCTGAAACATATATTCAGTTCCAATGTAACTAGAAATAAACAAATCGTAATACGATATCGTTTCTTATTCTGCAGAGTAGAGGTTGAATAAAGGACTTACAATCTTTTTTATAAAAATTGCAATTATAAACTAAGGAAAAATTAAAATCTACATGGATTGAACATCTAGAATGAATTTTTTCAGAAAGCCAAAGCTCGATTTGGACTGTAGCATTAGTGATGATAATGTTAGAATAATGTGACACTTACCATAGCAGAAATTTCATTCATGCTTTGCAAGTATTCCACGATTTTCGACTTATGGGCCGGTTCTACGCGAGAGAAGAGACGAGCTCTGGCGCAAGCTCCTTTCTGTTCTGATATCGGAAGATCATCAAATTCACGTCCGGAGTACGATTTGCCGGTGGTATCTTCGTCTTCACCGAAAACTCCAATACGTCGGCAGATGGCTTCGGCAGTGGCTTTGTTGTCGCCGGTGATAACGATTACGCGAATGCCGGCGGCACGGCACCTGGTAATTGAATCAGATACTTCTTTGCGAGGTGGATCGAGCATGCCCACTACACCTATGAACGTGAGATCTTTCTCGTATGTGTAGAATTTAGTGGAGTCGCCAAGATCCATATCGTCGGGCCTCATTGGATGATCAGCGGTGGCTAGACCAAGGCAGCGCAGGGTATCCCTACCGGTTCCATATTGGCGGGTCAGATCCAAGATGCGGTTCTTTAGAGTTGAAGTAAGAGGAACTTTCTGACTACCGACGCGGCAATGTGTGCACCTATCCAATACACCTTCCGGCGCACCTTTGACAAACAGTTTCGGTCCACTTCCCAGTTTCGATGACTTTAGAGGCACACAGTATGACGACATGGATTTGCGATCACGAGAGAATTCCAGTGTGAATTCCTTCTTCCACTTTGTTTCCATATCCTGTCTAACGACAATAGCGCCAGCTCGACGATCCAAACCACTCTTCGAGACTCCAAACGGATTAATTTTCTCTGCAAGAACGATCAGAGCGGTCTCTGTGGCCTCGCCGACTTTCTCAAATGCCTGTTTGAATTCGTTAAAGTCGATAGCAGAATCGTTGCACATGATACAAATCGTACTGATTTCTTGCAATGTTTCGTAATCTTGTCCTTTAATCTTTTGGCCTCTTAAGAAAATCTCGCCGATAGGTTCGTAAGTTGATCCGGTGATTTCGAATTCGTGGAAACTACTATCGTTACCCTCAATCTTGTCAAAAATGAACATTCTGTAAATATTGGAAATATTTAAAATTGTAATTGTATGTAAACTTATTGTAAAAATATTTTTATTTGAATATAATAGAAACATATAACTAAAAAAGAAAGTATCTTTATATAGTGTTACTATATATAATACTATATATAATTTACTAAAGATTAAAAAGTCAAATCTTACCGGCTAACGGACATCTGATTAGTCGTCAAAGTACCAGTTTTGTCGGAACAAATGACGGATGTGCAACCTAGAGTTTCTACGGACGGCAAAGATCGTACAATGGCGTTCTTTTTGGCCATACGCCTGGTACCCAGGGCCAAGCAAGTCGTGATTACAGCGGGCAAGCCTTCGGGAATAGCGGCTACAGCAAGAGCGACGGCAATTTTGAAGTAGTAAATGGCACCCTTAATCCAGGAACCGCCGTGAGCCGGGTCGTTGAAGTGGCCAATGTTGATAGCCCACACAGCAACGCAAATCACGGAGATAACTTTCGAAAGTTGTTCGCCAAACTCATCCAATTTCTGCTGCAATGGCGTCTTGATCTCCTCCGTCTCCGACATCTCCGTACGAATCTTACCGATAGCCGTGTTTAAGCCAGTTCCAATAACGATACCGCGAGCCTTTCCGGCGGCGACATTGGTACCAGAGAACAAGATGTTCTTCTTATCCTAGAGGAAAAGCAAAACAGAATTTATTAATAAACGTTTTCAAGAATCATGACCAAATAATCATGTAAATGAATTATGTAAGCCTCATCAATGGAAGTTTTTATTTGCGTTTTTTTCCAATATAAATTTTTATTTCAAAGATATGCCGTTGATACTTGAGAGATAATGCTTGAAAAAAGTAGCGGAAATGTTTTTATACAGTTGCAGCTTCACCTGATTGACAGCGCGTGGGTCGGGCACAGGATCGGTGTGTTTGATCACAGACACCGATTCTCCAGTCAGAATAGACTGATCGATCCTGAGGGTAGTCGAGAAGATCTTGGATAGACGGATATCAGCCGGAATCTTGTCGCCGACCGACACCTCTACAATATCGCCGGGCACGATTTCTTTGGCTCGAATCCTCTGAACCCCAGATTTATCCCCTCGCACAACTTTACCCATCTCGGGTTCGTACTCCTTGAGTGCCTCGATCGCAGACTCGGCATTTCGTTCTTGCCAGACGCCGACAACAGCGTTAGCAATGAGGATGAGCAGGATGACGAAGGGTTCGACGAAGGCCGTGAACGCATCCTCGTGCTCTTCAAATAAGGCTAATACCTAACGAGAGAAATTGATGTTAGATCAGAGAGACTTCAAGAATAAAATGAAGAAATGCAATGTATTAAGCCTATGTTTCTTAGTAAATTGTTGAATAATTTCATATCTTTTTGTTTAAATTGTCGCCTTTAAATAACAGTTTAAGTAAACCAATTAAAATGTAGTAAAAAATGAGCTAAAAAAAGATAATTAATGAGAAAATGTAATATATTTTTTAAATATATTAGTTAATATTATTGTGATGACTAATAGAAAAACTGCTTGTATTTTCTCATTAATTTTCTTTTATAAATGTATTATAAATGTATTCTTTTATAAATGTGTATAAATATATGTTAGAGAAAATGAAAATTAATTTTTCAAGATATATATGTATATCGCTAAAAAAGTTCTTTTCTCTAAAAACTATTACATCTAACGTAGCGATAACCTACAACTTTGTTCCCATAATTTATAGATCAAACTTCATAATGAATGTTACATATTTCTCTTATGCGCTCAGAGAAAATCAGATCACCACGGCTACTTGAAATCAATATGCTATTTTTTCACCTCTCATGGAAGATATATTTAACCTCATTTACCCTTGAACCCCCATAAACATATAATTACGGTGCTTTTAGCGAAGCGGTATGCATCAGCAAATTCGACAAAAAAAGAAGGAACATTACGAATTTATTTGGCATTATCACAGTTCTTGTAAAAGATTAGATTATAAAATACATTTGAATTCATAAAAGGTAGTAACAAATGATAATACCAATTACGTATACTTACAAAAGAAATAATAGCAGCTAATAGAAGAATCTTAACTAGAAGGTCATCGAACTGTTCCAGAACGAGTTGCCAGATGGATTTTCCTGTAGACATAAAAACAATTTGTCAACAATCTCGCGCAATATGAAATGAAATATAAGTTTATTTAAAAAAGTTTTATTAGTGAGTTTCATTAGTACATATAAATAAATTTTTTCATAATATAATTCTAGATATATATTTGAAATTCAATTTCGTGAACAGCAGTTTTATAATATTTTATCTGATATTTAAAATTGCGACAAATTGGCATAAAACTTAAATAAAATTTATAAATTAAAGAACTTTATTAATCTTTTAAATTGTGTTTAATCTTTTTAAATAGCAATACAAATCTTAATCTCATGTATTATAATCGTATGAATATATTATTAGTTTTTAACTATAAACAAAAAATGAATCTATTAATTATAATGTATAACAGTGTATAACAATGAAATAAATATCTACTGAATGCAATTGTCAATAATTGCCTCATTGTTATGTGACCTTGTATTATTATTAGCAACATAATAATGTACATTCGTGAATACATCTCATTGATGTAGTTTGATGTCTTGAGAAAAAAATATTTTCTTTCAGATAAGAATTACGTGAGACCATTGCGGTAAAACCGTAAGAAAAACTATTATACCTCTCGGTTTATAATATAAAAATGTATTTAATAATTTATATTGTATTCCGTGTATTTCGCGTAAATCTTGTCAAAAGTTCAAGAGTCAAGTTCAAGTTTCAGATCAAGAATTATTATTTTATTCTCACGCAAAAATTATAAAACTATAATTCATCTTTGTTCTAATTTACTAAAGCAATTGAAAATTTAATTAAGCTGTAATTTCAATGCGATATTTGTACATGCTAATCTATAGATCCTAGTTTAATTGAAAGCAACACGTGTTTCGCATATACGAGGAGCAAATTATCATATATGTACATTATCATGAATTTGATATCATAAGAGAGAGAAGATTTTCGTCACAGATCTCAACGTGCGAACACGCTGTATTAAAGAAACATATTCTAGTATATGCGTCAGGAAAGGATAAAAATTATAAAGTAGTCAGGGGCAAGCCCTGGGCGTCCTTGATGGCTGGCGCCTTTTGCTTGCACGCGATTGACGTCATTGCTTCATGGTTGACAATTTCATTAATTGTAATTTACAGCAGCCATCAAAGAGATGAGAAAAAATTCGATTGTTTATTTTTAACAATTGTGTAAGTAACGCTTTCTCCGTTTCTTCCCATTTTCCTCCATTCTTCTTTCATCGAGCTAGATTACATGTTTTTTTTTCTTTTCCTTTAATGGCATTACGAATTTTTGAAGATTGCAAAACGAAAGTAATAAAGTTTTGATGATAAAATAATAATTCATATTGCAACACAAAACCTAATATTTTTAATTTAAATAATAACAGTTAACTCTTAATAAAAAATTAAATAAAGTAGTAAAATAAGTATGTCGATAGGAATTGCAAATTGCAACAATTCATTGGCAAGTTTAGAAGAAAAACACCAATAAAAAACAATTTATACATAATTTTCAGAATAAACTTTTTTACATAATTAACTGAACCAGTAAGCAATAAATAAAAATAGCCGAAGTTTTATATTGAAAATTGTTCATAATCCGATAAATGTATCGAGATTATATTAAAATTAATAAATTAAACACCTATGTTAGTCGTAAATATTTTAAATTAAAACATTCGTATGCTATTGCATGGATATTATATCGTTGATTCAAAAGATTAACACCGTTTAATATTAAGCAGGATCAATAAAATTAAAATTTAAACAGCTAAAAAATAATTTTTTAAAAAGTTAAAATTGCGTTATGCTAGTAAAATTCAATCCAAGCCTCACACGTGTCTCTCAATCAATTAACTTATAAACTATGCAAACCTAATCAGCATTAATTTTACTAAAATTATAAATCAGATTGTTTCTACGTACATACGACATTAATGCGGTGTATTAAGATCACTTTTCACGTATTAACGCACGCCTTTCGGTAACGCAAACACGTTGCATACATATATTTCGTTAAATTACACGTAATATCGCAGTGCACATTCCACCGCGTCTCAGAAATTAATATCGTGGTATGGCGTGCCGCACAGTGCTGCGGACTAGTGCACATTTCTCCTCGTTTCTCTCTTCCCCCCTTACTCTCTCACCCACGTGCATACGTGCAACATGCTTCATTACCGGATTCAGCGTGTGACAATAGGCGTTGTCAATCGGCCGATAAAGCGTAACGTACACAGAGACCGCGTGCACATGTGTGATGGACGGAGCGCGGCAACGATTACAGGCAGTTGTGCGTTCGTAACAGGCTGCGCGATTAATTTACGACAGGAATCTCATTAATACGACCTTGATTGCGCTCTCCTCCAACGTGCGAATATATAAAGTGCGATAATAACAAAATAATAAAATATTGTCCGACTGATTTCGACCCTTTCGTTTCAAGGAAGAGAGTGTCTGCCACGTGTCCCCTTTTCTTTTGTTGTACGCGAACTTTTGCTCACCGTCCAAGTCCATAATGAATGCAGGATTCGTCAAAAATCACCACAATAATTTGTCAGTTGAAAACATGCGATTTTCTAGAGAACCAGGTCTGCCGAGTAATGCTAATTACCACGAGATCAATATCGTTGATTCAAATGACGGCAATTTTGGCTTGAAGGAACGACGTCTATTCACTCGTGTGTGAAAAGAACTTCCGTGTAAACGAGCTTCATGAAAAATCACGTGAAAAGCATGTCTCTCATCAGGTGAAAAAAAAAACTTCATTTCTACGTTATCAGAATAAGTCGAAATTGGAATATTATTGCGTTCAAACAGATTATTAATTCGATGACACTATAACTTATCTTATCATTTATCTATTTTCGATAAAGCCGAAAATATTTATCATTTTCGGCAGGACCAATTCTCTGATTAACAAAATATCACGCGTAGTAAACGTGTTTTAATAGCACACGACAGGGTCGATCTACTTTTTACGTAATTGCAGAATGCATATTGATTACATGCATACAGAGTGATACAAATTGTGCGCCTGCAATCTATCTAATCATCAGCTGTCGCGTTTTTTGATCTGACTTGACTCCGATTTGTCCAAGTCAATTCCTGCAATTCGATTTATTCGGCTTGCATTTTCATAAAGCGTGAATATTCATCTCTCAATTCTCTTTTTTCTATTCTACTTCACGAACGCTGAGCTGAGAGCTGCAACTACGGCGGGTCGATCCGTCGCCGAAGGTCGACGGAAAGATAGTGCGAGTCGGGTCGAGTGCAATGCCGATGCAATTACGGCCGAGTTGAAGGCGACGTACGGCGCTACGCGTCTTTCGACACGGTAAATGGGCCAAGTGGCCCGGGTACTTAGATCTTGCGAGTTCCCCATAGCAGTACATATCGCTCCTACATTATATATTTCCGTTACTTTACATCTAGAACAGTTTACCAAGTACTTTATCCTTTTGCTGCTATCTCGCGCGCCTTTTAGTCGATAAAAGTCATTTTGGAACGAGAACATTTTAGAAAAAAATCGTTTATTATTTATATTAAGACTAGAGGGGTTTATCGGTTAAACTTTTAATTATAAAAGAAAAATACATAAAATACTTGAAAGAAATATTTATCAAAGTAATAAAAAAAAAAAAAATGAAAAAATGCAAGCTTAAAAAATCCGCGCTTGATATTACACTCAAAGAGCTCGAATATGAAAAGCATTCAATAAGGTATTGAATAAACATTTCTTTTTTTTATATTCCACATTTATCATATCTTATTATCTATGTAAAAAAGTATACTCATTCCATTCATTTTTCATATTTTTTGTTTTGATTAATTAATACTTGAGATTCCTTAATCTCGAATCTTCGAAGGTAACAATTTTGGCACTTTTGTCTTCTGCGGGTGGGGGATAAGATCGATGTGTCGCATTCGTATGTGCATTCCCGAGTGCATGCAACGTAACGCTAATTCCCGAAACTTATGAATTTCCAGGAACGCCGGCCTTCTTTGACAACTAATACATGGCGAAAGTCTTTCCCGACACAAGACGTTTGTCAAGCGAAAAGAGTTTCGTAAACTTATAAATTATAAATTAACACTTGGCACAAAATAACGCGGTGAAGTCAAGGCTCGATATAAAGACGGATTATAAGAAAAAAGATGTTTCCAATTTACAAACTTGTTTTGCTACGTCGAAACTAATTTGTATGCCAATCTGTCGCAAACCTGTTTTCTATCTTTCGACGTCGAGTCACGTCGAAAGACTATCGTTTTTATCGGTACTCACCCTCCTCAGCTGGCAACTCTGTAACATAAAAAAAAGGACAATATTAAAATTCGCTCTTACAATTATATTAGAACATTAAAAATTCGACATTAGAATTTACCTATCGAATAACAAAATCAGCAAAGACTTAAATTGGTAATATTAAGCAACGACTGTTGTTATAAAATGTTTCTCATAGAAGTTTAGAATAGGAAAGTTTAACAATTAACTTTTAATAATTTTCTAACAAATAAATGCGTATAATTATATGAAAAATATTTTGGAAAGTATTTTGAATTTTTTAAAATTAAATGGTGATCCAAGGCGTTTGAATACCCTAAAGGATCTACTTTAAGGTGTCCTAGTTTAAATTATAGCCAGAGAAATAGTCAAGAGTCTGGAATCCCATAATTTGACGTGAACAAATTGAAGGAAACTGTGAAAACGAATTTGGGGTGCAAAATGGGCTAAATATCTAGTGGTTGAGTTGAACGTGCAAGTGACAGTTTTGGAATGTTGAGAAGATTTATACTGGACGTTACGGAGGTTTCTCTCGCCATAATGCGAGATAAATCGGAGTTTTATAGAAACTTCGATATTGTTAAATCTGTAATTATAATTTTGCATATGTTAATATCGATTTTTGAAAGGTGTTCATCACGAGAACGCAATAGGCGATTATATATTAACTTTATTGAAAGCTATTTCTCACAGACATTGTGACGTCATAAATTAACATAAAGATGGCCTTCGGAATAACTGACGTTAAAAAAAAATCCATGTCAGGCATATGTAAAATTATAAGTAAAACTCAATAATATTATAATATGATCCGAACGATAGTCGATTATATTCAAATGAATTCGCTATAACGCGGAACCAAATGATTAGATATTTTTATCATACAAGAGAGAATCCTCAATTCAATTTTATTCATGAAGTCAATTACTCTTCCAAGCGTTCATTAATGTCTCGAAATTTGATGTATGAACGATCTCGCGTCTCTGTATATTCTAGCACCGTGGTATAAATATTTACACATCGCGAGAAGGCAGATCCTCTCGTAGACGTTTTGCCTAAGAAAACCGGATAAGAACATCATCGACCGTATACATGTTACCAGTCATATACAGGTGTCCTGGTTCAATATATTTCCTATCAGTTACAAATTTCTCGTTCGATGCGGATCTTTTCTTGGGTGAAAATGTTATTAGCCTTTTTCGCTTCTCATCTTCAAAGTTAAGTATTTCGCATATTAGCCTCGCCCACAATTAGCCTTGTAAATTAAAAATGGAATTCTATCGCAATGTTTACTTAGAAATAAATGACGTTAGCTGATACGTTTTGTTGGAAAAGATCGAGGACGGCTGCGGAGAAGTATCGCAATATGGAAAAGCAAACTATCGACGCAAGCAACCTGCTTGCTCGTGATACGCGCGAAATGACACGTGAGGAAAAACAGAGACACGTGGGAGTCATTGATTCGTATATTGGATCCGCATAGATTTTCCTTGAATGGTCGTCTCACGATTGACGTGTTCAACAGAGGGACACGTCATTTTCCATGAAACGCACATCAGCGGATTCTGAAAGGCCGCGTTTAATTCTCGGGCTCGCACAAAGCTAGGCGTAAAAGCGTTTGTCGCGCGAATAATAGCTTCAATTTCACATCGATTTGCACCGCAAAACCCGCTAATTCGCGAGCATTATATCTAATAACTTAGTATCGTGATATTGATATTGGTACTAAAAAGACATCTTTAGTATAGAAAAGAACAGAGAGAATCGTCTCTATCGATATAACTCTAATATCAGAATTATTTCTACCAATCAATTTTCAATAACAGATCTCTCTTCAAAAGAGGAGTAAAATGTTCGCTTCAAAAAAAGGAGTAAAATGTTATTCTAAACGTGGAATTACAGAGCTTACGTAAGAATCGTAAAATATAATCAATTTCTATAAAACTTATTTGCTTTTCTGAGATCAAGGATAACAAAACTAATATAATCAATATTCAATATACTGCAGAACGAGTGAAGATACTCTCGTGGAAACACCTGGGGGCACATGATTCTCTCCGGCGTATAGCATCGATCGCGTTTTACGCACACTACGAATACGAGAGTCAGCTACGGGGAGGCGTATTTGTCGGACGAAAGGCATGCTCGAGGATAGGTGCGCGGGAATAGATGCGGAAAAAGCTGAGAGTTTTCCCCGTGCCGTGCGAGAGCATCAGGGATACGGATTATCACGCGACAGTGAACGGCCGCACAAAGTCGATAGAAACGTGCGACAAACAAATCCCGCCGGTCGTGCATTGAACGACACATTGTCGGCTCCGTTCCGCGCACCGTGCACGTGCTAACTTTAACTAGCGAACTTGCGTCGGGATGATTTGTGTGTAATCACGTAGCAAATAAGTTCCGGAGTACCCGAATTTCCGGAGGAACTTCCGTCGAAAACGCAAACGATTTAGAGAGAACACGTCTAATTTATATTACATTCCGTTTGGAAATATATATGCTGAAGATTTCTCCGAAAATTTCTCTGCAAAAATATATTTCGCATAAATACGTAAGAAGAAAGTCGTAGACGAATATAGTGAATATTGTGACGCATTCGCGTGGAATTCGATCGATTAGTGGAATACACACACACCTTAGTCATTTTGATCTATCAAGTACTATGAATTAACAAAAAAAAAATACATATACGTATATATAGAAGAAAAATGGAAAGAACGTTGACAACAAGATATAAGCGAGAAATGAGAAAACTTAAAATAATCGGCCTACAAGTGGGGTTGTTTACGGGTTAATAGTAATGAATAAATAGTATCATAAAAACAATTTCTTTTTATTTTCTTTTTTCCATTCACTCTATTTGTTATCTGTGTGACAGCTTGATATCAAGAATACACAGTTGATAAATGATGGAGGAAGATGGAAGATAAATTCCGTCGTACGCGAAATAGATGAGTGCGATATAATTTCTACGTCTAAGGTTATCCGTGAAACTAATCTGCAACTACGTTCGCATTTATTCGCGATAGCTGAAACTCCATTATGAGTAAGAACGAGTAATGTTAATATACGTGTATGCCGAGTGCTTATTCGTATGTCACATACGGCGACACTCGAGTGTAGAGAAGATAAAATATTGTCAAGCATACTTGACTTGACCACTCGTGTATTTCACGGAAAACTCTCAATTAGTTCACGCTCAGATAATCTTAATCGCAATATTTCGCTAAATTCGTTTTACAAATACATTAATTTTTTGTAATTTAGATGTAAACTGTTTAAGAAAATTTAATACACTGTTTAATTTTCATTATCATAAGAATATAAAATATGATTGAAGAATAAAAATATATTTTCATGTAGTATTGAATTGTGCACTTTGTACTTTCTGTTATCTAGCTTTATGTTATTCAAAATGTTACATAGCATTAATATTTTACAAGTTTAAAAAATTTCGAAACCCGAGGCCGATCACCAGTGACCATCATAGAATCAGGCACGAATAAGTATTATGGCACGTCTTAACGTTTGTAATCTCACTGAAAACCAAGACAAAACCTTTATTGTAGATATAGAATATGTAATGTGTTTTTACCTAGAAGCCAGCATTGTATATACGCAAATTCGAGAATATCTAGAACGTCTTGCACATAGTATCATGTAAATGAAGCCAAACAAAGCTCTAAACTTAGCATAAAGAAAAACAAAATTTTCGAGTTCGTGTAATGTTTGTTTCTGGTGTACAACTGCTATCTCGAAAACTTCGAAAAATGATATATGATACCTTTGAAATCAATGTGTCACAAAAATCTAAACTACAGTGTTATTTAGACGATGGGAAAAGTTTGCTTTTCGAAAAATGTTAAAAAAAATGCCGAGTAAATTATAAGATCACTTTTTAAAATTATAAGAAAATTACAAGGCCGCCTTTTTAAAAGATCGAGTCTTATGGCTCCGGTGTTCAAGTTTGCATTTCCGCGGCAATAAGAATTCTCGACTGCCCGCGGTCATGTTTTTCCTATTAAGAAGTAGAAGAGTGGAAGTTTTCTATCGATTGGTTAGACTACCTGGTGATAGAGCTCGATGAGACCAAAGTAAACTTTTGCTGACGAGTTCCGCTAGAAGTGTTCGTCGAGAAACCTCATTAACCAAGATACGCTTACTTAACTTTGTATGTTATTTCCTTCACACCCATTTGCATCAGGTTTTCTTTTTAACACAGTTGTCCTGGCGTACGAATGGAAAGTAAATAATGGGAGTGTGCCAATGTAATATGGCTTGCCAATGTAGCAACCTATGTAGCAAAATGTAGTGTTAAACGGTAAATCCTAAACTTTTTAATTTTTGTAAAAAACAATTTTTGTATCATTCCAAAATTTTTATGTCTTAAATACAAATCAAGTATAAATAAAATAAATAAAATCTCAAGTTAAACGCTATTTTAATGTGCGTTTCAAAATTTTCAAAATTCATTATTTTCAATCAAAATTTATTGTGCAAATTCCTGTGGGACAACATTTATGCAAACAGTTATGCTTATTATTTTAATATAATACACACACACACATTGGAATGCCTTTGTGACACGTTCTTCAAGATTTTGACGTTCTTCTGTTTTTTTTCAATGTTAAAGGTCAATCAGCTGTAATTAAATTATAGAATAATTGAATTATAAGATTGAAGGAAATTTGTTTCGAATTGTCGCGACTATCTTACGTTTAGTGAGATACGATTCACGCAAGAAATTGCGCTCGCAAACAAATGATGTAACGAAGAAAGTATAAACGTTAAGAAACGATAATGGATGTAACGAGACGAAGGTCGATCGAGAATAAATTAATTAAATGGATAATTGCGTGAAGCTACGACATATCGATGTGGGTACAACGTACCCAAGCGTGCTAAATATCAAGGCACGCCACGACTTTAAAGCGCGACCTTAAAATGAATTAACCTCACTCAGCCGCGTCAACTCCTAATGCAATTTCACCACACATGTACGATTTATTAAGCGATTTATTAAACGCCGAGCGATTTTTGCAGCCGCCTGCCTGTCGCGGCTATTTATGAAACTCAAGTAAGACCCGGATTATTATGCAATCTACAATTGACTCTTATGTTAAATTATATAATTTCATCTTCTATCATTTTTAGTATTTTTGTCCAATGACAATAACGTGAATTGAAATGATTACGAATGACGAAATGACAAAGAATCGGATAGTCGAGAGGTTTTAAAACAGAAAATTTAGAGTTACGAATTAAAAATTCGCATACACGCAAATTATATGCAAAATTGTATATCCTCGATAAGATTAGAGAACGTTTTAAATGCTTTTAAAACAATAAGAAAATATAATTGACATATATGCGAAATTATAAAATTGTATATCCTTGATAAGATTAGGGAACGTTTTAGACGCTTTTAAAATAATAAGAGAGTACTATAAGAAACAATTGTTAAATATATAGCTATTCAATTGACACACAAGTATAACGATAAATAAAAGTTGAAAAAATTATTATATCAGAGGATATACTTGTAAAAAGTTAAGTTCGTCATTCCGTATCCTCCTCGCAGTGTACCTCGGCCTTCGTATGCGATCGCGTGATCGCGAGGCGTAGGAAGGCGTTGTAAAAAAGTCTCTTCGCAGTCAGCACATAAATAATGAATCGGCCAACGACGTTTGCTCTGACGTGGTTGCTTACGCTGAAAGTTGTCCACGTCAGATGTCCCTCATGCGCAACTTGCAGAACGCGACGTGTCGAAATACAAAGAGTCGAAGGACGTTAAGGAATGCAATTATCACCGTGTAAAAGCACACACATGTTGAACGCTTTTGTCGCGAGGATTAAAGTTAAATACAGCCCTCAAGCGCCGAGCTTTCAGTCTGGTTACAGAGCGTCACATTGGCTATTTTCTTTCGCTAACTTATTATAGCACTGAAATATTATATTATAGACTAATTGCTTATTACAGAAAAGTTTAAATCTCATGAGATTATTAATCAATCTGTTTCTATCCGTGTCATTATCTATTCATTTATATTTACGAATTGTGTTTTCTTACTCTGATTATAATAATAAATTGTTGTTCTCTTTTCAGATTCTTCTTTTAATTGATGAAGCCTCGATACCAATAAGTTTCAAAGAGTACCAAAAAATAGCAAACTATATATATATATATATATATATATATATATATATATATATATATATACATACATATATAGAAGATATATAAATTTTTCTTCAATTACGAACATCCGTTACTGCTAAATTGACAATTAATCCTTGACCTAAAAAGATAAGGAAACGCACTCTGCTAACGAACTCTAGACGTCGAGCGGATGTATCTTCGCGGAATCTGAGTGAATGAAATATTCGCGCATAAAGCAAATACAAGTTAAAAAAATTATCAATCACTTAACTACTTAGCACACGAAGCTAAATTAAACTGCGTTCACAAATTTAGTAGAATGACTAAACTTTTTTCAGTTCATAAATCGACTTGTTAAGTTCATTGATTCGTGACAATGGTATCGTTATCGGACATGACATTTTATTCGGGGTACACCATTGAAACAGTTCATTCAAGCTTACCCGAAAGATCGCTTGTTTCATATATCGCCAATTAACACTTTTAACACAATAAATAAGTTTGTATAATAATAATAAATAAGTTTATATAATTACTCAATACCTATATCTTTGTAATAACTGTATGTTTTTCAGCTTATGATAAGTTAATTATGTTTGCAAATTATATACATCAAAAGAAAATCGCTAAAAAATTTGCGTTAAGCCGGACTTAAACGACGCGTGGCCCGGTCATTCTTATTCTTTTCAATATGTTCGTTTTACAAATCCTCTCTTTTTTTAACTTGTTGATAAAGTCACTAAACCACGCGTTTATCTACTTTAGATAGGTAAGAATTTGTATGTAAAAGTACGATTTTAAGATACGCGAGCATTAGTGCGAATTAGTGTAAATGGAAATTTTAGCTCGGGGGGTTACCCTTAGCATTTATTGTACGATGTAGATAATTGCATATAGTAGCTGCGTTCTCGGTCTCGGGAAGTCAGGGAGCTTCTTCCCGAGCTGATGTAATGCAAATTTATGTGGGCGACGACATTTTATCGCTGTAGCGTGTGGTCTACCGCGCGATTACTCGTCGAGAAATTCTCCTCGGCCGCATCTTGATAAAAGCAAGTAAGTGGGATCGCTCTGTGTAACTAGCTACAATTTGTTTACCTTTGAACGCGGGTTCAAATACGAGCAGTCGCGATACACGTATATACGTTTAATGTGATAACGTCCACCGAATATCGCGTACTAACGTCCATTTGCGTTTTTCCTGTGAAAATATAATATAAATCGTAATCCGGATTGACGTCATCGACATGAATCTTTGAAGATGCTTATTGGGTATTAATCGTGCGTAGTATTTATGCTATAGATAACGATAATTTTCTGGACTGATTAGATCGACTTTAACGGATCCTTCTCGTGACAAATTGTATCAAGACTGATTTATGTTGAAACGATAACCGTGTTATTTTAATATGCAAACATTAAACAATGAGACTCTTGAATGCGCTCTATCAGTTTAATCAGTTCTGAACTGATTCATACTACTGATAGCCCCATACTTCTGAAAATAAAATTTTCCATAACTGAAAAAAAAAACAAGAAAATAAGTAATAAGTACGTTCAAAAATTAATTACAGTTTGAAAAGCTTTGTAACAACAAATTAATTGTTGATTAAGTTCACGTTAATCGATGGATTTCAGTGGAAACTTGCACGCTACAATTATCTTGGAAGATAATTGTATAAATAGAAAATTATTAATATCATATTAGAAGAAGTGTATTTCTGATAAATAATTTGATAACAGAGCACTATTATATTTTTAATGCTCTTTTTTTTTAATTTTTTTCCTCTTTGTTTATGTGTATTCACGCTTAACATTGAAAAATAATGTCAAAAACTCACATGAATAAACACATAGATTTTGTATTTTTGTATTTTCTCATACATATTAAAAAAACATAGGTTAGTTAAGTACATAGGTTAGTTAAGTTTATCGATAATAAATTTCGTTTCGTATTAGATTATGTAATAATACAAAATTTTCTCTCCGTGCAAACAGCAATATTGAAATGGAAAATGAGAAAATGAGAAAAACAATGCCTGTAAATAAAGGCATAACGTTCACTATACAATTAAATGGTCTCATCTGCGTTGCGCAACGATGTCCGTTTATCATAATGCGTGCAAAGTCTGCTTACGTTTATATACTTATCCGATGAAAATCATAACAAAAGTCTTCATAAAAGATGGCATTATCTCAAGACAGATGATCTACAGCTTTTTTCTTACGATATAACCGAACCAATGTAAACTATCTTCGATCAATTATATTACTCAATTTGCATTGTAATTTTATCTTCATAACTACGAAAAGAAGCAATATAAAGTTTCTTTAATATCTCGATTTCAAATATTATAAAATTATCGTGATCTTTTCACCGGAGTTTTTCCTTCCCAATTTTATCTTTCGCTTTTATGTTGGATCTTCAATTAATTTAATTAACATTTCCATTCCTTCATTTAAATTTAAATTAACGCAAGACTTAAGTTATTTTCTCGTGATATAATAATAATCAATTGTAACAAGACGTCTTTTGCTTGAAAGCCTCGTCGTTCTCGCGCTCCAATTTTCGAATACTACGTTTTACGCGCACCAACCTGATACTTCGAAATCTTCCCAATTAAGAGAAATTCGTTCGTTCATGAGTTTATCTTAAATGAGATTACATTTTTTGTTCTTCTCGACGCAATTAATGTCGGCATCAGCCTGCATGCAGTCTGCCAAACGTAACGCTCGACCACGTGCAATTGAGTTACGCTATCCATCAAACTCGCAACAGCAGTAGATCGTATTACCGGATCGATCTAAACCTTAAAATGTTACGTGCATCTGTTGCCCTCGCCTCATCTAGCTAATTTTCAAGATTAAACTCTATCGTATATTCGATAGAAACATTTAATACGATTAATTTCATGCTGCGTATACTGAAAAAAAGTTATTGATGATTAGATATATTTTGTTTTTAAAAGTTAAACATACATTCTTTATCAAAACATATTTTTTTAATTAACAAATATTTGCTTGATAGCTCGTACCGCCACATATTGTTGAGAAATATTTTTTGATTCAACACTTTTTCCTCAGTGTAGAGAGATGCTATTCTATATTACTTAATATTTATTTAATATTCTATAACAAATGTGATGCATGGTACCATTTTTGTATCGATTATTCGACCGAAATTTTAAAAACTAATTAATGACTCATAACTATTATATACTTTTATCAGAATTGAGCAATACAACAAATAATAATAATATAGTACAATTTTTATAACGGTCAACATTAATATGGAAGATTCTCAAGAAAAAGAAATAAATTTTATACTAAAAAGTAAATTTTATAATAAGACATGTGTTTTGATAAACACACATTCACAGACTCAATTCATTATGCTAATACATATAAAAATGTTTGCTACAATAATCGTCATCGATTAACAATATTTTTGCAGAATTGTTCTGAGAAATGTAGCGATTACATGTGTGATAGTCGTGATTACCTATTCTGTATTTTTAATATAACTCGGAACATGTTGTTAATAGAACTACTTTTTCTGAACTTTAGCATCTATCTTCTACAAACTATTCTTCTAGAAACAACTTGTAAGAAAAATCGGAATACCGATGAGTTTCTATGTCACAAACTACAAGCTTGTAGCATTATTAAGCTCTTCAATCTGAGGTGGATTCCAAATTTTTAAAGTGGATTGTCGCACAATGTTTTAGATTAAAATTTTGCGCACCAAGCTCTTGATCATTTTAACCGAGAAAATTCACAAGGGTGAGGAAAACTATACAGCCGGAACACGTGTTATTTAAAACAATTGTATCGTCGTGAATTCGGAGCGCTTCGGGCGTCAAAAATAGCGACGGGACACGCTAGATAACTATAAGATTCGACTTTGCAGGCGGACTTGTTGTGCTCCCGCTGTATTTTATTTTTCGTAAACGAAAGACGATACTTCGCCACGCACTCGCCTATTTTGTAGCTCTGCAATAAATTCCTCGCGTAATGTTTACTTTTATATATACGTGAACGCTCCGGAAATCTTTTGGGCAGCCCGTTCGCAGGATTATGTGCTTCTCCAAGATGACGGATACAATCAACACACCACGCACTACATTAGAACTAATATTAAACATCCCCTAGTAACATGGTGTAACTGTCACTTTCTTTCTATTTCGTATTTTTCTTGTATTTGCTCGACAGGAAACTCGTGAGAGTGGGCGTCCAGAAAACGCGATGTCCGATTTTTATTTCACTTCAGCACAATATATATTTCTCGATTCGAGATGCAATAAACTGTCGAGACTTGCTTTTTGATAACCGCTGAGAAGCGGATGCGGTATTATTATGCGTAAAAAGCGGTTGCGCCGATAATTCATTTTCGACAGACTTTCAGGGGCTCGAACTTCGAAAACCATGAAGAGACTATATTTCGATGAATGTAATCAACGACGTTATGCGAAATCAACGAGACACGTGCGCTTTTCTCTTCTTCGGACTGCTTGATCTCACCGAAGAGGGATCAATTTTGTAGTTGTTAAATTAGAAGTCACAAAGAGAAAATGCACTGGTGCTGCTTCGCTCAATCAACTATGTATGTCGTTTTCAGCAATTTAATGATTTGGAATTCAGAATCTATCGGTATTCGATCGAAAATACTACAACATATCTTTTATTTTGTGAGATTAGGAAATAAGTCAGAACATAGCTTAATTTATTGTATTGTAATATACAAAACGAAATAAAAATTTGATTTTTATATTTAAGATTATAAAAACGGTTTCTTATAATTTTTGTAAACTGTTCTACTTTTTCCAAGTTATTTATATTGGTACATATGTTAATTTTTAAAATAGAAAAAGAAAACGCAAGAATAAAAATTTATCAATATTTAATGTGTTGTGATCTCATAAGCTCACATATTTCATACAATTTTTCTCGCATAATTTTCAGTGATAATATCCGCAATTTTTAAGATTTTATATCATTCTAAACAGTTTTATAATTTTACATATAATGAAAAATTATATTGGTAGTAAGAAATTTCTTAAAATAATAAGTTTTATCAAGAAAATATACATGTCATGGTCATTGACATGTTAATTAATCGCATTATCGAAAGGGGTTTAAGTTCCGATGCTATCACAAAGAATTTTTATTTAAGTGCGAATGAATCTTTGACGTCAGCATAATTCAAAGTGTTTCCCGAAATACATATACGCAATGGCAATTCAATAAAGCAGTTTGTCGACAACGGAAATTGGAATGTCGATGACTTAAACGTCCCAATTACATTATTGTGAACCATCGACAGATACATGCATTAGCAGTCTCTACGAAACAAAGTGACACGTACAAAATTAAATTCATATGCAAATAATTGTACGCGATTCTGCAATTAAATAGTAAATGGCGCTCGCGTAATAAAGATAGATACGAATAGATAATTCTTTAGCAAAAACGTGGCTACAGGAACATTTGATAAATTACCTGGGACATATAGATGCAAAAACATAACAAAGAGACGCGAGGTAAAGCGCTAATTTCTCATTCGAATCTTACATAGATTACGTATAAAAAGGATTTTACGTGATCTATATAATGGTTTTCAGGTGCATGCACGGAAACAAAACCTGACATATGCCTTAATCATTGAGAGAAAGCTACGACTCTGAAACACGTGTAATGAGGTAGCTGGCAGGTCTCAATGTAATGGTGGAGACAAGCAACAAGCAAGCTTTACACGATGAGACGTATTAGGTTCGATAAGGGGCACTTTTTATCCGTCTCCTTGCACCGCGCCGACGAATAGACGCACATTATTTCCGCAAGCGCTCACGGTATTCGCTTCCGTGCAACGCGTGCTACGTAATAGCAAAATATTTAAAGGCACCTGCAGTTACTATCGCATCTTTCCTCTTCTTTCCTCAAATAATCTAGAATCGATTTCTCCTTCTTAATTAAATACGAACGCGATCGGAAAACCTTTAATAACTGACAACACTTTACGCTTGTATAAGTTTTAAAGTGCACTTAGTGGCCGGAAAGTTGATTTAGAATTTAATTGCAGAGGATTAAACTCTAAAAAAATAAGTTGATTCAGCGCAGATAAAGGAAAGTTGAAAGGAACGATTTGGAACAGCAATTCGAAACGTATTGTATAGTTCACATTATTGCATATTAAACTTGGTCTTTTCATAAGCTGGAGTAAATAATGAAAATATGGCTTCCCTTTCATTGTGTTTTGATTTTTATTTAACCGACCTAATTTAAACGCGAATAATTTATGAATATTTTATGAATATTTATGAATAATTTATATGTCAATTTAGCATGGACATTGAGGGATATGTTTTTAAGCTATGAGAGCAGATTACTATGTAATTGATAGATACGCAAATATGTAGGATACGAATAATTTACGAATCTACCAAGAACGCATAAATAGCAAAGAAGAAAAACAATTGCTTTACCATTGAGACCATATTTCTCTGGTTTCTGTTGATCAGGACTCAATCCCTCGGTCAGGATCGACGTTGAAGTAATTTATCACTAACTTCCACAGTTTTACAATGGCCAACCCTCCATGGTTACTGCTTTGTGGCACTTCAATGTTATCCCTCTCAGTGATCGTGTACGTTCATTCACATTAACAATTTCTGAAAAGTAAATAATATTATTTGTTAGACAAGATATCTGCTTCGCCGTATCAAAAGAATACACGGTTAAAATTGTTCCAATGTAAATAAATTTTCTATGAATAAAAAATACACAAATTAAAGAAGTAAGCTCTTATGGTAGGAGCATTCATTCTAAATGAAAATGTTAATTAAAACTGACTAAACCAATGAATGCTAGAAACTTTATTAAAACACTATACTCAATTCATTTTTGTAAGGCTACCAAATGTTTCAAGCACCTAAAATTATCTTTATTTGCTTGCAAAAATGTCAAGTCATGAGAGAAAAAGTTTAATAATTAATATATTTTTAATTATCTATAAAATTAGACACTTTTTCTTGAGTAAATTAACATTAAATTTTTCTATGTAATTACTTCCATAATGAATCTTGCTGAGCTTTGCTTCCATAATGAATACTTGCTGTACGTTAGTGAAATATGGTCTTGAACATGTTAACGTGTGTACAAGGGTTGTTATCAAGAAATTAACTTTTACTTTTAAATCACACTGTTGTATAAGTCACAAGAAGCGTCTTTAATTACCTGCTTAAACATTTTCACAAATGAAAAATTCTTAGAGGGTACAATACACTGAAACAATTTATGTAAAGTATATGTAATTTTAATAAGATGTAGATAAAATGTACATAACATATACATTAGAATCCAGAGAAACAAAATTACATAATGTAAAACAATGAAAAATTGTATTTCCTCTCAGCTTACTTATAAAATTTCGATCAGAAGGTGGAAAATTAATTCTAGTAATAATAGCATGTAAAAGAATATCTCATTCTAGAACACACTTCTGGGACACATTATATA
>CABEGB010001109.1:0-119144 GCA_901521435.1 Crematogaster levior
CATAATTACTAGTTAAACTTTAAACATATATGTGTATATCTATATATTTATTATTTATACTTTTTAAGGCAAAATGCGATTCAATCCAAGAAACATAATGTTGCTGTTTACTGCCTGTTTTTTAAGTAATAAAAATGTTAAGCATTAAGCATATCTTTTTTTAACTATAAATACATTCCTCGTTAAAACTTTGTTTGGATAAAGAAGAAATTTTAGATTATATTGTATAAACATATACATGTAGTACGTTTATATTTTATGATTTTTAAACAAAAGTTATATGAAGTACCAAAATCGTTTCTTCGTAATGCCGTAGAAAATACGATAAATAAAAATTTATGTGCTAATTGATTTTAAAAACTATAAAAGAATATTTGGTATCAGAATTGTTTGGTATCAGAGCGAATTTGTAAGGTCGGTGGGCAGAAAAGCGTTGTAGCGAAAGGAATATGCGAATCGAAGAATCGAGAAACGTCGATCAATAACTAGGGTGGGGATAGAAATAAGTCCTGCCAAATAGTTAGTCGTCCAAATACCATCGGGGAAAGTGTGAGAGATCCGTCGACTAAGACGGTCGATAATATCCAGTCGCGAATAGTTCGTCAGTGTCGAAGTGTATTGGCTGTTTATGATGAACGGCGTTATTCAAACAAGTACGACACGCACACACACAGATTGTCGAGTCTTGACGCGATTCTATATCGACGTGGCGCGGAAGCTAGCCGCACGAATTTTATTTTGTATATTTACTAAATTAAAGAATTATTGTTACGTTCATCGAGAATCAGAGTCTTAAGTTCATTCATCCACGCGGTATCCCAACCATTCGAATCACATCTTAAGAACATACGAATCGGCATCTAGCTAACTCATATACGCACTTACATTTCTGGTCCTTCGAGCCGGATTCGGGTGCGGATGCGGATACGCGCGTGAGGTGACATGGTGCAGGTCCTTCAGCATCGGTAAAACAATCCGAGTTCGCGTCGTGAAGAACGATATCGGTGAAACAGATTCGTCAGCAATCGGCAATGAGTATCGAACTGTTGAGGAGACAAAGAGGAGCGATCAAGGCGAAGTTGACAGCGGCAGAGAATTTCGTGAATCGAATAAGCGAGAATGCCGACGGCACGACGAGGGACGAAATCGAGGCACAAGTCCAGAAGTTGGAGCAAATTTATGAAAGGTTTCAAGTGGTATCGCAGCAATTAATGACAATTTTGGAGGAGTCTGATCAAAGAGACGAGGCAGAGGATGCAGAGTTCGACGATAGATATTTTGTAGCAATAGCATTGTTGTTGCGGCGCCTTGAAGGGTTCGAGGCGCTGCCGCCCGCATCAGCAAATGACGGCGAGGGTCGGGTTGATGGCGGTGCATTGTCACAGATTTTGGAGCAGCAACTCGCGATGATCCAACGACTGTCAGAACGTCCGGATGACGGCGGCAACGAGGTCTTAGCTCGCATAATGGAGCAACAAGGCGAAATGTTGGTACGAATCAGCCCATCGTCCAACATGCCGCGTGAATCTCACGTCAAGTTGCCGACCATCAAGCTGCCGACATTCGACGGGAACATTGAGGATTGGAAAGGGTACATGCTTTTCAAACCTTAATTCACGACAGTGATTTATCGAACGTGCAGAAGCACCAGTACTTGGTGAGTTCATTGAGCGGTTCAGCCGCGCGAGTAATCGAGTCCATACAGATATCTAAGCAAAACTACGAGGTCACATAGGACCTATTGAAAAAGCGTTACGAGGATGAGAGAGCGATTCGGAAACGACACGTGCAGTGTCTCTTTGATTTGCCGCGCATATATCGGGAGTCGGCGAACGCAATTAGGGAACTCTTGGATCACGTTCAGAAGCATCTAAGAATCTTGCATTCAATGAAGCTTCCCACAGAGTCGTGGGGAGAACTAATTATATTTTTGATTGAGAAGAACTTGGACAATGCAACCAGAAGGCGCTGGGAGGAATATGCTGAAGGAATTAACTACCAACACCATGCTGGAGTTTCTGCAGCGCCGATGTCAGGTTCTGGAGCGAGCATCCTTAAGCGAAGGTTCTGGAGAAGTCACCGGCAGGTCAAAATTCAATACAAGCCAGAAAAACAAAAACAGTAAGACAAAACCATTGTCTCATGTCAAAACACAGACAAAAGTCGACAGCGTTGTCGACAACAATTTAAGGAAACCGATGTTATTATTGCCAAGGTCAGCATTTCATATATAGTTGTACTCAATTTTTGAATTTATCTGTTAAGGATAGAATTCAGGCGGTCAAACGATTAAAGCTATGCATCAACTATCTCCATGGTGATCATTTTGCTGCAAAGTGTACTTCGAGTTCGTGCCGCAAATGTGGAAGCCGGCACAATACGCTGTGTCATTCGACTGAGAGCGTAGCAGGACCAGCAAAGGAATGGAGGGACACATCGACGGGCCCAACTGGGAAGACGTCGGGGAGCGCACCGACGAATTTAGGGATGGAGCATCAGGGCAGCTCTGCGATCGATCGGCCGGTCCACTGGTGCATCACGTGCGAGGGGAGACGAGGCGTAAGCAGGTTCTCATGTCGACGGCGATCGTGCAGGCCGAAGCGAAAAATAATTGTAATCGACAGGTACGCGTTTTGTTGGATAGCGCAAGCGAGAGTAATTTTGTAACCTTAGCCGCGTGCAAGGAGCTCGGGTTGACGCTGTACGACGTTAGCGAATCAATCAACGGTTTGAGCGATATGAATTGCATTATCAGGCACGGTTGTCGGTTGAGGTCGCGAGTTTCGGCGTTCGAGTTGCACTTGCATTGTTTAGTTGTTCAATCCAGTTGTCTCAGTTATCAATTCCAGAGAATCTTAAATTAGCAGATCCGTTATTTTACAATCCCGGTAAGATAGACATATTGATAGACGGAGAGTTCTTCTTTCAATTAATAGAGAACGGCAAACTTGAATTAAGTAATGAATTACCGGTACTACAGAATAACAAATTCGGCTGGATAATAGCAGGACCGGTACCTGAGCGCTTAATCGTAAGTCAATCAAGCATTCATCCATTTGCGCACACGTACACGTGTTTGTTAACGCAGTCGGAATCAGTAAGCGATAAACTGTTAAAATTCTGGGAATTAGAAGAATATCCAGTCGGAAACCGCGTTGCAATGTCTGCCGAGGAGACAGAATGCGAAAGCTATTTTGTGAATACGACTACGCGAGACTCGTCCGGACGATTCACGGTCAGATTACAGTTTCGAAAAAATAGGTCGCAGATCGGCGAATCGAGAGCGATGGCAGTGGGGCTATTGAGTTGTTTGGAGCGCAAGTTTCGACACAATCGAGAGTTTCATTGCCAATACGTGGCGTTTATGCGGGAATATATTGATTTAAATCACATGTCTGAGGCAAGTAGCAAACCGAGCGCAGTGTCGCCAGTATATTTGCCGCATCACGGTGTGCTGCGTGAGTCGAGCACAACCACGAAGCTACGCGTTGTGTTCGATGGTTCCGCAAAAACGACAGGTACCTTGTTGAACGACACATTAATGGTCGGAGCGAATTTACAAGATAACATCATAGACATAATTTTACGTTTTCGATTGCATGCTGTTGTCGTCACTGCCGACTTGAGGAAAATGTACAGACAGATATTGATTCACGAGGAGGATCGTGATTATCAGAGAGTTTTATGGCGATTTTCGATGAGCGATCCGATACAGGAATATAAGTTGAATACAGTCACCTATGGACTGGCGTGCGCTCCGTTTGTGGCGACACGTTGTATTCGACAATTAGCGAGCGATGCAACCAGTGAGTTTCACAAGGCATCACAAGTTTTATTAAATGACGTGTACGTGGACGACATTTTAACGGGAGTTAATTGTGAGAACGATGCGATCGAATTAATTAATCAATTGGCAAGTTTGTTAGAAAGTGGGGGATTTGAACCTCACAAATGGCGTTCCAATTGCAAGGAAATTTTAGACAATTTAAACGGAGTCGAACAGACTTCACCAGTCGAAATTGACGCAAATAGCACGAACGGCACAAAAACGTTAGGTTTAGTGTGGCATCCAGAGAAGGATGTATTCGAATTCTCGGTGCAATTGATAGCATATCCAATCAGAACAAAACGAGAAGTCTTGTCAGCAATCTCTAAACTATTTGATCCGTTAGGATTGATTAGTCCAATTTTGATTCGAGCTAAATTAATCATGCAAGAAACATGGGCAGTAGGAATAGATTGGGACGATCCATTGACCGATGAACTCCAGCAAGCATAAGAGGCATATACGGAAGACTTGAAGGATATAAATTCAATTCAGATACCCCGTAGGGTTAATTTCAATACGAATGCGACTCGACTGTATTTGCATGCGTTTTGCGATGCCTCATTAAAGGCATACGGAGCTTGTATCTATTTAAAAACAATTGACAACAATCATCAATCTCATTCGGCTTTACTTTGTTCTAAATCACGAGTCGCGCCGAGTAAGAATAAAACAGTTACGCTTCCAAGGCTCGAACTTTGCGGTGCCATCACATTAGTTAAATAAAAACTATTACAAGGAGTTAAAGAAGCTTTAAAGATCGAGTTCGACGGTGTATACGCATGGACTGATTCCACGATCGTCCTAGCCTGGATAGCAGGCAATCCAGCGCAGCAAAAATCATTTGTATCAAATCGCGTCGCTAAGATTCAATCAGTTCTACTGTTACATTGTTGGAACCACGTTAGAAGTGGGAATAATCCCGCTGACTTGGTCTCGCGAGGAACAAGTCTCAGAAATATACAGCGATGTAGGATTTGGTGGGAGGGCCCGACTTGGTTATCGGAGCTTGACAATCACCTGCAAAACGAGTCGAATTCAATTGACCTTTCACAAGAAGAGATTAGTATTGTCGAGTCGGAACAAAAATCATAATTGCGGGTCTTCGTGGGCACCGACAACTCAAGGCAAACAATTTTTTATTTATTGAACAATTACTCGTCGCTGTCGAAGTGCAAACGCATTTTAGCTAGAATTTTACGATTTATTTCTAATTGTAAGATAGAAAAACATAAATGCAATTTCGGCCCTGTTTCGGTTAACGAGATTGACAAGGCAAATAAACTATTAGTAAGTGAAACTCAGAAGATCTATTTCGTGGATGAGATTTCAGATTTGAAGACAAAAGGGTAAATCAAATCAAGTAGTAAATTGTTGTCGCTCAGCCCATTTCTTGACAAAGACGGACTCCTCAGAGTGGGCGGCAGATTACAAAATTCGATCGCAGCGTTCACCACAAAACATCCAATCTTGTTACCATTCGAGAATAGACTAACGCGACTGTTATTCGAGTATGAACACCGTAGGCTGTTGCATGCGGGCCCACAAGCGTTACTGTATGCAATTCGCGAGAAATAATCTGGCCCATTAAGGGAAGAACAATAGCGAGAAAGATTGTACATGAGTGTGTGACTTGTTTTCGCAATAAACCTAAGCTGTCGTCACAGATAATGGGGCAATTGCCATCAGATAGAGTTATTCCAAACCGGCCATTTTTTGTGTCGGGGGTTGACTTTGCCGGGCCCATTACAACATTGATCAATCGAGGCCGCGGCAGAAAGACCAACAAGTCATATATTTCGATATTCATATGTTTCGTAACAAAGGCGATTCACCTGGAGACCGTCAGCGACCTCAGTGCGAGCGCATTCCTAGCAACATTAAAAAGATTCGTAGGGCGTCGAGGTTGCCCGCAGCGCATCTACTGTGACAATGCGACTAATTTTGTAGGAGCACAAAATGAATTACGAGAGATTAAACAATTCCTAGAAACGAGCGCCAAGGAGATCAACGACAAATTTTGTATCGCATATAATATGGAATGGAATTTCATCCCGCCATCGTCACCTCACATGGGAGGACTGTGGGAAGCCGGTGTAAAATCCTGCAAGTTTTATTTGAAGCGGGTTGTAGGTAACACCTTATTAACATTCGAAGAATTGAGCATTGTTTTGGTGCAGATTGAGGCGTGTTTGAATTCGCGTCCGATCTGTCAACTACCATCCTTTCCTTCCGACTTGCAACTATTGACACCGGGACATTTTATTATTGGAGGACCACTGACTGCTCTTCCTGAGCTGGATTTGAGCGATGTACCATTGAACAGACTCAGTCGTTGGCAGTTGACTCAGAAGATTGCTCAAGACTTTTGGCGTCGATGGAGTAGAGAGTATTTGACGTCACTGCAGGGAAAAAACTAAGTGGAAAACTAAGAAAGCAAATCTATCAATTGACGACGTTGTTCTAATCCAAGACAACAACTTGCCACCGTTGAAGTGGAAATTAGGTAGAATAATCGAAACACATCTAGGCACGGACGGAAATGTGCACGTCGTTACTTTAAGGACATTGAGCGGAATGTGCAAGCGACCTGTAAATAAATTATGTAAGCTTCCGGCCACCGATTTATAATTCAATGTTGCGTAGAATTAATCTACATTAATTGGTGGGCGGGATGTTTGGTATTAGAGCGAATTTATAAGGTCGGTGGGCAGGAAAGCGTTGTAGCGAAAGGAATGTGCGAATCGAAGGATCGAGAAATGTCGATCAATAACTAGGGTGGGGATGGAAGTCCTGCCGAATAGTCGTCCAAATACCATCGAGGAAAGTGTGAGAGATCCGTCGACTAAGACGGTCGATAATATTCAGTCGCGAATAGTCCGTCAGTGTCGAATTGTATTGGCTGTTTATGATGAACGGCGTTGTTCAAACAAGTACGACACGCACACACAAAGATTGTCGAGTCTTGACGCGATTCTATATCGACGTGGCGCGGAAGCTAGCCGCACGAATTTTATTTTGTACATTTACTAAATTAAAGAATTATCGTTATGTTCATCGAGAATCATAGACTTAATTAATTAAGTTAATTTATCCGCGCGGTATCCCAACCATTCGAATCACATTTTAAGAACATACGAACCGGCATCTAGCTAACTCATATACGCATTTACACACACACATATGAAATATATGTATTTTTCGTGCTGGAACCTGATAAAAGTAATATTTATGCTACTACTAATAAAAATTTTTATATTCGTTATTATTTTTAAAAAATATAAATAAATTATAAATACAATCATATGGGGAAACTCTAAATGTAGCACACTTTACGTTTCAAAATAGGAAGTTTCTCTTATAATACATAAGAATCGATCTAACGATTTGTCATTTAATTTGCTATACATAGACAAGACATTCATTTTTACTAAGAAGATAGGAGCAATTATCTCATCTAGAATTTTTTTATGTCTTGCCTTATCGTCTTCAGTTAAATTGTTGCTTGTACTAACAATAACACAATCATCATTCTGCTTTATATTTTGAGCAATCGCAGCAGTAATAATTGCTTTCGTCGATGAAATATGATCATTTATTATCAGATCATTTATTCTTCTCTCTACTGATGACATTTTTATTCTTTACTACATTTTGTCGAATACTTTTTCGAATATTAATTGGCATATGTCTATTATGGCGACTATCCAAGATTTCCGCAAACATGCATTTGTTATAGAAGCGTATTAGAAGAGGCAGCATTTTATTTCTCCAAAAAACATTGTCTCTATTTACGTGCACCATTTTCATGCTTTGTGGTGTCCATATGGCAAAAATATAATATTCTCGTTGCGTTATGTTCAATTGACCTTGAACCTGATAATAATATCGGTGATTCTGATTCATTTTTTGCAGATATTTTTTATCGAAGATATCTTTTAAAAAAGGTATTGTTCCAATGGCTTTTTCCACTGTTAAATTTTCAACCGATAGAGGACATTTAATTTCCACCAGACCATTTTCATCAATAAGTCCGTTAGGGGAAACACCCAAGCATGGATTTTCAATATCAACAAATAATTGTTTCGGTTTATTGACCCGTCTGGCTAGTTATTTTCATGATTTCGAAATTAATCGATGAGCTGCGCGCCAACTTGGTTTGTCAGACTTTAAATGCAAGAAATACCAACTTTTAAAAATCAATCAATACATAACTAATGCCATTTACGAACTAGAAATAAATTCGAAGAACAATAGAGTGATGATAGACGTTATAAATATATTTTGGCTCAAACGCGTTTCGACTTAAGAAGTCTTCTTCAGTGACATTGACGAAAACATAATTCAACTTAAAATACATATTACTAATCTAAAAATACATATCGCTGGAATTCGCATTCCAGTCCCGCGAAGTCCATAGTCATATTGGTTCCCCTTAATTGATTAACAACATCCTCCTCCCCCGGATTGAAAATATCCGTGAAGTGACAATCGATGTGGTGGAACAAGTACTCTTCGTAAAACAAAATACGATGGTTCAATTTAAATTGCAGATAATTTAATTTAATTAATAATTAATAATCAAATAATAAAAAAATTTGCAATCAACAATAATTTCTGGATGTCGTCTAATATTTGATAATAAAATGAGAAAAAATCAAGTTTGACACTTTTTTTACAGGAACCGTTCAATTATCAGCAACCATGGAACAAACTATTTCGAAATATGACGATGTTGACAACACATTTTGAAAACCTGGAACCTGGTACTACTTATCATATCCGTTTTATCTTGAACATTGCTGGCGTGCTAGTACCTAGCGACTTTCCACGTAAACCGACATCTATTTCACCCCCACTCCCTGCTTCTTATCAAAACAAGATCTATAATTGTTTTGTTTTACATGGGTTTGCAACTTTTTACGCGAACCGACATCTACTCCATTCCCACCCCCTGCTTCGGATCAAGATAAGATCTATATTTGTTTTGTTCCACATGGGTCATAGTTTTGTTTTACATGGGTTTGCGATTTTCTACGCGAAGCGACATTCCACCTATCTGTATACAGCATAAATATATCTATTAGGTGTACAAAAAAATTCTGAGCTTTAGATTTCATACAATCAAAATAACAATTTAAATTATTATTACAAATTATTATTAAAAATTATTATAACAATTTAAATTATTTATATATCTTCCCACACTTTTGCGGTTTTAAAGCGTTGACATTTGGTGTTCTAAAATGCCATACGGTTTGGCGTTTGATGCACAACCTCAAAAATCAGTAGTGTTCACGATGGCAATAACAAAAGAGCATATTCGATTTTCCATCCACTTCGCGTTTCATCTGAAGAAAAATACTGCTGAAGCCACTGCAATGATTTGTACTGTATATAGAGAGAACGCTGTAAGTCATACTAAATGTAAAAGATGGTATCAAAAATTTCGCCAAGAAGATTTCAGTCTTAAAGATGAACCGTGTGCTGGACGCCCTGAAAAGATTGAAACGGACGAATTGCAATCACTGCTGGATATAAACTCTGCGCAAACTGAAAAAGAGCTTGCAGAACAGCTTGATGTTACGCAGCAAGCCATTTCCGTACGTTTACATACGATGGGAAAGGTTCAGAAGAAAGGCAGATGGGTTCCGCATGAATTGTCCGAAGAATCGACGGCGTGACACTGCACTCACTTTGCTTTCAAAGTTCCGGAAAAAAGATTTTCTGCACAAAATCATTACAGGCGATGAAAAGTGGATTCTTTATGATAACCCTAAACGTAGAAAATCATGGGTTGACCCTGGTCAACCTTCGACATTGACGTCAAAGCCCAATATCCACGCCAAGAAGGTTTTGCTCTGTATCTGGTGGGAAAGGTGTGTTGTATTACGAGTTGTTACAACCGGGTGAAACAATCACGGCAGACCGCTTCCAACAACAATTGACCAATTTGAGCGATGCATTAGAAGAAAAGAAGCTATTTACTGGCCAAGGACGTCGTAAAGTGATCTTGCTCCCTGACAATGCTCGACTACATGTTGCGAAAGCGACTCAGGACCATATCTTTGCGTTAGGCTGGGAACTTCTTCCGCACGCGGCGTATAGCCCAGACATGGCGCCTTCCGATTACTACCTATTCCAGTCGCTGCAGCATCATTTGGCTGATACACATTTCGTGAGATTTGAAGAGATACGAAAATGCATTGATGACTTTATCGCTTCGAAGCCGGTGAGCTTCTATCGTCAAGGAATTCGCAAGCTATCCGAAAGGTGGCAAAAGGTCGTTGATGCAAACGGGAAATATTTCGCTGATTAATATTTTTTTGTTTGTTTTTGAATAAAGATTGAATTTTACAAAAAAAGCTCAGAACTTTTTTATACACCTAATAGCTTCGCGTGGAATGTCAAAATCTCTTTGCTTATGTATGTGAGACAATACAATATTTATCTGCGATTCATCTCTCCTGTTGTATTCAGTGTGTATACATTACTCATAGAAGCATTATGTGTGTGTGTGTGTGTATAAGACTTATTTACTTAAATTTTAATCTAAGCAATGATGGGTATGGTTATCAAATCTCTTAAAATAGCTGTTATATTTTTTAAACTTTTTTTGTTTATAACTTTTTAATAAATAATGAGCGACGGCTAAAACCTTCCGAAGGTCATTCGAGAGGATGACCTTGACATATGTCAAGGTCATCGCAATTGGCGAGGGGGCAGTTAATATGCATAATTACCAAATGAAATACTAGGACAAAGGAACAGAGTATTTCGTAATGTTTACACTTGCTTTGTGGTGTGCAGGGAAGCGGCCAGAAGAGGAGTGCCGGAGAGGATCATTTTGTGGATCAGGGGCATGCTCGGACGGCAAGTGACGGCCTCATTGGGCACGGTGAGTGTCAGCGGATGGGTGGACAGGGGCTGCCCTCAAGGGGGAGTACTCTCTCCACTCTTGTGGTGTCTGGTAGCTGACAAGCTGCTAGACACATTGAATAGAAGGGGCTTCTATGCGCAGGGGTATGCCGACGATTTGGCTGTTCTTGTGCGAGGACCCTTCTTAGAAACACTTCTAGAGCTAACGCAAGCGGCTCTGGAGGTGGTGGAAGAATGGTGCCGGGAGACGGGTCTGTCGGTTAATCCGCTCAAGACGGGTCTCGTGGTATTCACACATAAATACAAGGTGGGCCCTGTGGAGGGCCCCACACTTGGAGGAATCAGGCTGGCTCCTTCCGAGTCGGTGAAATATCTAGGAGTTATCCTGGATAAGAAGTTGACATGGAGGGAACATCTTGACGATCGCTGTAGGAGCATCTGCTCCTACTTCTGGACGTGCAGACGGACCTTTGGCCGGACCTGGGGTCTGAGGCCAAGAATGGTCCTTTGGATCTACACGGCTATACTGCGCCCCAGACTACTCTATGCGTCGGTAGTGTGGTGGCCCAGGGTACTGAAAAGAGGCGCCAAGGTTGCCCTGGAACACGTTAGAGCTCTGATTCTACGAGGGGCTCTTGGCGCTCTGCGAACAACACCGGTGGCGGCGATGGGAGTGCTGCTGGATGTTGAACCACTCCATCTGACGGTAATGGCGGCAGCTGCGGCTGCGGCTCACCGCCTGAGATGTGAAGTCAAGTGGAAGGCGGGTGCGAGGCACACGAAACTCCCGGACGAAATTCTATCGGGCTCCGTTTTTGCGATGGGGCAAGATAGAATGCCAAGGATCCGTGCCTTCGAAAGAGGATACAGGGTATGTCTCTCCAAGCGAGAGGACTGGAGGGACGCCAAGGGGCCGATCTCTCTAGGAGGGGACGTCTGGTTCACGGATGGCTCCAGAAGGGGAGAGGGCTCCGGTGCGGGCATCTTTTGCCAACGAGAAGAGGTGAAAGAAATCATCCCCCTCGGGAAATACGCCACGGTGTTCCAGGCGGAGACCGTGGCTGTTCTGAACTGTGCACTGGAGCTGCTGGGATCTGGAAGGACTGGCAGGTGCATCAAGATCTGTTCGGATAGTCAGGCGGTGATTAAAGCGCTTGGCTCCCCGATCTTCACCTCACGGCTGGTCTGGGACTGCAGGTGCACCCTAGAAGAGCTGGCGAGAAGAAACGAAGTTGCCCTGGTTTGGGTCCCCGGACACGCGGGGATTAAGGGCAACGAGATGGCCGACCAGCTCGCCAGAGCTGGAGCAGTGACGGGAATGCTGGGACCGGAGCCAGCAGTTGGGGTCCCCTACTCTCTGAGTAGAGAAAGGATCCGGAGCTGGCTGAGGGGCCAGCACCTGGAATACTGGAAAAATGAAACCAAAGTCAAATGCAGACAAGCTAGCGCTCTGCTGGGAGATTCTCCCGGAGAGGGCCTGGCAAGGAGCATAAGACGGTTGAGCAGGAAGGACGCCAGACTGGCGGTACAAATACTGACAGGACATGGCGTCCTGAATTATCACATGCACAGGCTGGGTGTCAGTGATTCACCCGACTGTAGAGCATGTGGGGAAGAGGATGAAACAAGCCTCCACATTTTAAGTCAGTGCCCAGCACTTGCAGGGCAGCGACTTCGCTGGTTGGGCTCAGCTTTGCTGGAGCCCGAGCAAATAAGACAGTTGTCGATTGGGGACCTGCTCTCCTTCTGGAAGGGGACAGGCTTACCCTAATCACGGCTGTTTTAACGGGGAGACACAATGGACTCGGTCTGAGTGTCGCTGGTAGGGCTCGAAGAGACCTCCCCCCCGAATATTATTATTATTATTACACTTGCTTTCATTTATTTAAGTTTATTTGGTGTTCATTCTCCGTTTTTACTTCACCTCCATATTGAAAACATTTAATTACAGAAATTAATTACAGAAATGTTTTAACTATATTAATAAACTCTTTTTACAAGTAAGGAAATCGAAGGTCTATAGGTCAGAACGAGCAAATCAATATGTTATTTGTTAATACAATTATATCATTTTATTGTCCAATAATTAACATAGTAAATGTTTCAGACTTCAGTGAATTCTTCTCAACACTATTAATTTAAATAAGAATTTAAAGTTGACATTTTAATCTAATCGAACCTAATCAATTTAATAATACATAGCACATATTAATAATAACGGAAAAACCTGCAGGAAATGGATATAGATTGCACGAAAGAGGCCGTGACAATCGTCAAGAGCATTGTAACAAGATTATTCTTCAAAATCTTTTTATATCATATTTGTATTATTTCTTGGGAATAATATTATTATGTTTGCATGTTTATATTGGAGGTAAAGTTTTTAACTTTCTATGTATTTATTTCTCGGCGATTGTTTAAAGATTAGAATAATTATATTATTAATCATAAATTAAGAATGATAGAAATTTAGCGAAGTTAAAAAAAAGTTTTCTTTAAAGTAAATATTTAGAAAAATAATATATACAGATAAAAATGTAAAAGTTAAACGTATATAATTGTAAACATTGTGCAAATAATTCAAAGAACGGCAAAAATAAAAATCATTTTAAACATTTAGTGTTTCCAGTAAAATCTGAAATAAAGATTTTGTCTATAAACTTAGAAACTAAATTTAAACTAAAAAAATTAATTAAGGAAGATTAAGGGAAATTTGTTAACTTTTATATTTGATACAACTGATATAGTATTTCTAAAACTGTCATCTTCATTCAGGAGATAATGTCGTATGCTCTGATAATAATCAATAAGATATTTTGTCCAGTCAAATCCGATCATACTGAGCTTAAATAATTGTTGATCTTCTACACTGAGATGATGAATTTTTGTGTTTTTTTATTTTTATTTAAATTTCAATTGATGGCAATTATACAAGAAAGACAATATCTTGGCCATCTTTGTTTTCAAAAAAGTAAAACCCAATCACGTCTCCCTTGAACTAAACTGTAACATATTGTAGGTATATTAGATTTTCTGGATTTCTTTTAGATTTTTATTGCTTCAAATGTGATAATTTTACTTGTTAACATAGTCATTAACCTGGAATGGATTTCATCAAAAATAATTTTTTTGCAAAAATCATTATCAACTGCCTTGTTCTAAAGCACCTAACCAACGAATGTCACAACGTTGTCTATGGCTTCGATTCTTGCGTCAAATGAATCTTGTAAGCATGTAAAGTTCAATTCTTTCGTTAAAATGTGCCAAGTAGTAGTCTGGGTAATGCTTAATTGCTGCAAACGGCATATATAATTGAAATTCTTGAATTATGCCCGTCTCGTCCGGATGGATATAATGTAGTCGCATCCCATGCGCTATCCACAACAGGTTGATTTAAAGAAGAAAAACCGCGCTTTACTAGCGCAGCGAGTTGTATCCCTCCGCCGCGCCTGCGCACTACTGGCTTCTCATTGTATTCCTGTTGCGAGTCCACGAAGGTTGTACAGTGCAATACACAACACAATTTACATAGTTTTAAGTTTTTCTTTCAGCATGGGGAAGTCCCATAAGAAACATAAGTCAAGGAAGAGGAGTGGCTCTCCCGAGGTAGATCGCCTGGCGAACATAGAGAAAAAATTATCACGTTTGATCGACGTAATGCAGAGCGAGGTTAGAATGGCGCGTGGCGGCCATTTTTCACCAAGAGCTCTTTCACCGGATAACGAAGAGTACCTCAGTGACTCTAATTCTCTCCCAGTCGAGCTTACTCAATCGACGCCTTTGGGGTCGAGTAACGCATCAGGTGTGTTTGTCCTTACCGGACCTGTGTTTGCGTAACACAGGCGGAGAGTACGACACGACCTTTTTCGCTCCTGGAAGATTCAATGAGCCCTCTTTTTCAGCTCCGGTAAGTAACCCGCCGGATAATGGGGGGGCATCCTCAAAGCCTCTGCCTGCGAAGTCGGTGCAGCTCGCGGATCCGCCAGATTTGACGCCGATCCAAGACGAGGCTCAGTTGTTTGCAAGAGAGCTCTTTGGCCCGGATCTTGCAGAAGCGGACGTTGTCCCGTGGAACGAACTAATATCCCAGAAATGACTGGAGATTACGCGGAAGGGCCTTCCCTCGTAGCGGCGAGACCAACTGCTAAAGAGATACGAGCCGTCGGAGACGCTAACTTTCTTCAGTCGCCCAAGCTAAACTCGGAGATCAAATCGGCGCTAAAAAGCAATGCGATCATTAAACGGGACGAGTTTTGCGCCAGAGATCAAAACCAAGCGGGTATTGCGCTTTGTGCCTTTGGCGAGACTTTATCAGACCTTTTAAAGCCGCAGGTGCAGCAGTTTCTAGATGCAGAAGCGCGCCTTGCAATTGCAAAGGCGAGTGACAGCGCCAAGATCTTAGCAGACCTCTTTTACCGCCTCTCCTTATCCAGGAGGGCACAGATCTTACCAGCCCTTAATTTAGTAGTCAAGAACGTGGCTGAGACCACTCCGGCAGACCATCTTCTGTTCGGAACCTCTTTCGGAGAGGAGTTTAAGAAGGCAGCTGCGATGGAAAAATCCGCCAAAGATATCGCTCGGTCGGCGCCGACCATCGCCAGGAGGGTGCAACAGCCCATTAAACAACTGTCTCGCGTGGTTCCTCCCAGAGCGGGAAACTACCGAGTCCCTGCCCAGAGAGAGAGACCGACGACGAAGAGGACAGGGACGTCGAGCAACAGCCGTCGGCCAACGTACCGCTCCAGATCGCACTCGAGGAGACGATAGATGAGGAGGTAAAGATCGCCGGCAGGCTTTCCTTCTTCCTACCTCGGTGGAGGCAGATTACCTCGGATACGAACATCTTACAAGCAATCGCAGGTTATAGGCTTCCGTTCAAATCTTTCCCCCCTAGTCAGGTTAAGGAACCTGTTGTTCATTTCGCAGGAGAGGAAGAACAGGCTTGTTATCACAAAATCGTTAGACTGTGCAAGAAGGGTGCGATCGAGCCAGTCTCGGAGCTCGAGGGTCATTTTCTTTCGTCCTATTTCGTCATTAAGAAAACTTTAGGCGGCTGGAGATTTATACTAAATCTTAAACAGCTCAACAAATTTATTGTCGCCCCGCACTTCAAAATGGAGAACTGGAAGACGGTCGTTCATCTTCTCTCACCAGGAGATTTCTTGGCAACTATAGATCTAGAGGATGCCTATCTTTTGCTGCCTATTCACCAGAACGAAGACAGAAAGTTTCTCCGTTTCCGGTTTCGAGGTCAGCTTTTCGAATTCAGAGTCCTTCCTTTCGGCCTGGCATCCGCGCCTTTTATTTTTACAAAAATCTTAAAGCCAGTATTACATTTTTTAAGAGAAAGAGGATTCCTCTCGGTCAATTATTTAGACGATTTTCTTCTCATTGCTCAGTCACATGACCAATGTCTCAATAACATTGCCGCATCAGTGAACTTGCTGTCATCTCTAGGATTTATCATCAATAAACAGAAAAGTGTTCTCAGACCGTCCAGATCTTGCCGTTTTTTAGGTTTTATCTTTGATACAAGCTACTTCTCAGTCTCAATCCCGGCTGACAAGAGGAGGAAACTTCTCCAGATGACTCTCGACATGTTAAGTAGGAAACATTGCAAGATTCGAGTCTTGGCGAGCTTTGGCTCGTTGACTTCAGTGTGCCCAAGCGTGCAGTATGGTATGCTTCATACTAAGGTATTAGAAAGAGAGAAGTTTCTAGCTCTTACAGCCGCTAATGACAATTTTGGAGCTAATATGCCACTACCTCACTCAATTAGAGAAGATCTTCATTGGTGGAAGGCGATTTTTTCGGACACATCTCAACGAAATAAAACTAGGCCAGGCTCCTTTGATCTTGAAATTTTTACAGACGCCTCACTGTCAGGTTGGGGGGCGACGACCGGACTCATGGGTTTTGGTTATGGGTTTTGTGCCAACGACCGGACTCATGGGTTTTGGTTAGAAGAAGAGAAATCTAATCATATCAATTATTTAGAATTATTAGCAGTCTTTCATGGCCTAAGGTGTTTTGCATCACATCTTGAAAACAGCAACATTCTGTTAAGGGTGGACAATTCCACAGCTCTCTCCTATATTAATCGTATGGGCTCGATTAAATTTCCGCATCTGTCGGATCTGGCAAGAAAAATTTTGTCCTGGTGCGCGGAGCGAGATCTCTTTATTTATGCTTCCTATATCCCCTCTGCTCAGAATTTTGAGGCCGACGCCGAATCTCGCGTCATATCGTTAGAGACGGAGTGGTCTTTAGACCAGTCATATTTTGACAAAATTGACGCCAGCTTTGGCCACTTTGATATCGATTTATTCGCCACGTCAAATAACGCAAAGTGCCCTGTCTGACGTGTTTTCGGCGCACTCCACTCGCCATACGTCCACCTCCTTTGCCGCGAGTAGGGGCGTTAGTGTTAACGAAATCCGTCGTACCGCGGGTTGGAGTAAGTCGTCCGAGGTCTTTGCCCACTTTTACAACCGTCTGATAGTCGATAGCAATTCGGTGCAATCCGTTATTTTAAATTCTTGTTAAACGAGCTTTTGTTTATATCTTTATGCTTCAGTGGTTAATATAGAAGTGTCGTTACACTTCAGAGATTATAAAGATTTTATTTTATGTGTTATGCTAGGATTAGGCCTTTTCGTGTTTCCTTTCTTTTTATTTTTACCACTTGGAGAACCATTTAAGCTATTTGTATTTGTTTGTACTTACGATCTTATGTCTGAATACTATTTACTTTCATAACTTTGGATATCTCGACTTATGTCAATAGATATATTATATTTGCACAAATCTGTGCTTTAAACATCTACATTATATCCATCCGGACGAGACGAGCATAATTAATAGTTGAACGAACTTACTTAAGTGAAGTTCGACTGGAATTATGCTGTCTCGTCCGGATGGATAACCCCACCCTCCCTTTCCCTTCGAGCAGATTTGTGCCTTATTTGATAAAAGAATGAGAAGTAGTGCGCAGGCGCGGCGGAGGGATACAACTCGCTGCACTAGTAAAGCGCGGTTTTTCTTCTTTAAATCAACCTGTTGTGGATAGCGCATGGGATGCGACTACATTATATCCATCCGGACGAGACAGCATAATTCCAGTCGAACTTCACTTAGGTAAGTTCGTTCAACTTATTAATTTTCAGCCACTTTCACCAACCGCGATAATGTTTTTAGTTAAACAACATAAACGAACATGCAAAGGTGTTGCTATGTTTTGTACAAATTCAGTTTCGAGTTTTTTCACTAAATGGCGAATTGTATTTTCATGACAGATTATACTAACCAAAAAATCAGTTTGCAAATTATATAATAGATGACAGATGTCAAACATAACCATTAAAAATCATTTAACATTTAGCTAACATAACTTAAAAACATTTTACTTATGTTTTATTAGAAAACCCTGTAGATGTTATTTTATTTGATTTGAATACAAACTACAGGATATATACATCAAGTAATAGAAACACTGTTTAAATTTACGTGATACCTCGGTTTACGATTTAGACAGATGTTGGAGCACCTATAAGTAAAGCTGGAAGGAAATGACCAAGCCAAACGCAAATTCTCCATAGTATTTTATGTTGTAAGTTATTGAAGGAAAGTATATGGCATTACATAAGGGATACAGCTTATTTATTTCGAGAAGTGTATAAGTGTATTCTTTTCAAGTAGGTCCATCGGTTGATCATATGAAATTATAAATTAACATATCCTTGCCTCTCCTAAAAGCTAAATCCATTTCAACATTCAAATTATACACGCGCGCGCGCGCGTGTGTGTATATATGTATGTATGTATTTAACTGAAATTATGGATCAAAACTTCAAATTTTTTCTTTGTTAGTGAATATTCGACAAGTTTTAATTTTAAAACAACCCGTTGCCTCGAACGCTCGGGCGTAGCTCGTCGGATTCCGGGGTTCGATGGGTTGGAGTGAATACGCTATGATTTCAACGAACACCTTAATTTATTACATTGACTATTTACATATATGTACAATCTACGCGAGGAGCGGATATATCGCGTGTGGAGCGCGCTGTAGCGCTGATGTCGTGTGGCCCGCGCGGTAGCGTAACGCGGTCTCGATATTCGCGACGGATGCACGTGAGCACGTGCTTCGGCGCAGCGCGGTGTCGCGGTCTCGCCGTAACTATGGCCGGTGTATTTAAAAGTCCGCGGTTCGTGGCGCGGCGCGATAGCTATCGATCGCCGTATCAATGGCGATAGCGCGGTCCTGCAGCGCGGTCGGAGATCGGAAGTCCGCGGGATGTATAAGGACGAGACAATCGGACCGAGAACACTCGGCGGTAGCAGAGAACGCTCTGCTGCGCGCTATTCGATGTCTCTGGGAAAAGGCACGAATGATCTGTGCGCGCACGGGAACCGAGAACACTCGGCGGAGACAGAGTACGCTCTACCCCACGTCCCGTATGGTGTTTGAATCTGCGGTTGGCAGCGGCCGAGAACACTCGGCGGAGGCGGAGCACTCTCCACCCCGGACGCTGTTACCCGGAGAGGTTGCGTCTAGGAAGCAGGCTGTCGAGAACGCTCGACGGAAACCGAGTACACTCGACTCTCTGGTTCTTGCTGCTTTCGGGATCAGGATTAGCTTATCAGCGTCGGCTAGAAGCGTTGGCTGGCAAGCTCCGAAATCGATATCGAGATCTTTTTGGATCCCTTTTTACCGGGAAAAAGTGCTAGGAAATGGAGAAGGGAAATTCTCCCACCCGGCGTACGTGTGCCGGCTCTGAGTGGGAAAACGCTCGGGCTGGTGTTCGGCGGCGGTCGGGTTTTCCCGCGCTCGCTCGGCGTCGAACATCGCGAGGCTGTGTGCCTCTAGCGACTCGCTTTTCAAAAAGATTAAAAATAATGTGGGGCGCACCGCGCCCCAATTGCCGGTTTTGATGGGTGTTATTCTGGCGGAACGATGCTGTAATTCGGGGTGCATCGTTACAATTTATTTGATCCGTCTGGCCAATTTTGTTATTTAATTTTATTATATATTACATTATACGTGTTCTACATGAAGTAACATCGCCGTTTTGACATATTATTACTGACGGTCTCATTTGTTATGACGTACAAAATATCTTCTGGATTGATGTAGTTTGGGCGCAATGTCAATAAGACAGATGTTAACGTGCATTTTCCATCTGCATTCTTACATGTAAAATTCTATTGATAAGGACTCAAATCAAAGATCGAAACATTGTAATTTATTAATAAAATTGGCCAGACGAATCGAATAAATTGAAGATTAAAATTATGAATATTTCAGTCACTAATGTGGACATTTCATTTTAATTTTAGGTATATTTTTCAGTTATTCTAAAGAACAACAAATAATGATGCCATTTTCGAATAGATTTTAAAATTTTAAAATTTTAAAGACACTGAATAGCCTCAATTATTTTAAAAATAATATTTTACTAATTTTACACATTATATTTGCCTGTTAAATAATTGTAGTAAATATATCGACTGTCCAGCTTACAAACTTTGTATCACAGTTCCGTGTGCTTCAATGTCCATGTTTTATTCACTATTCAAAATGTGAAGTTAATACAGAAATTAAGAAATAAATGCTGTTCAATTTTCTAGTTTTTTAGATTGAATGTCTGTTTGACTTCTGAAGACTGAGGATTATACAGGAAAGCTTGTCTTTTAAACAGGATGTCTGAAAAGTTTTAGCACAGCCGAAAAGGGATTCGCGATTCGAATGTCGCGCGTTCCTTGCCCCGCGCCGATACCCACTCGTCATGTGATTCCTCCTCACGCTTTTCAATGTTACCGACAAACGAGGAAACGAAGAAGCGAGGAAGCCGCACAACCCAACCTACTCTCTTTCTCACGCGCGCATTGGTTCAGACATTTTAATTAATAACTCAATAACTATTGTGAATATTGCATAATGGTATTTGACTTTTATCATCAGTATGAGCCAATCTAGCTGTATACTTCGGTTGTGCTGGAACTTATCAGACACCCTGTACTGTCGCTCATAATTGTTCAAACAACACAGATACTTCATACTTTACTTTGATTGTAAGAGCTAAGTGATTGTATTTCGCGCCTCTTCTTCGAGATCATATATGTAGTACCCCCACTTCACACAGTGTCGCCACAAGTCTTCAAAGCTAGGGAAACACAAATTTCCCTATGTGGCGCGTTCCTTGCGCCCCTGCGTGCTGGCTTTAAAGGTATGATTTCATGGAGCGTGTTGAATCCAGATTTTCCCCCCACTCCGCTGGTATTGTGACGAGAGTGGGGCTGAAAATATTCAGATTTGAATATCTAGTCTCTAAACTTCCGTATCGTTTTCATGGAGCGTTATGAATCCGGATTTTCCTCCACTAGTAAAACTGTTTTAAAAATTGTTGTTACTGCTTTTATAAGTTTATAATATTTATATTGTGAATTTTCGCACGGAAAGAAACAGAGCAACGGCTGCAGAAATGGCTGATGATACAACTAATCACATAATAGCGGCAGAAGTTTGGAGGCGAAGAATTGCTGCTGTTGTTGCTGTTCTAAATTATAGAAAGAAGAAGGCGAAGAAGAAGTACAAAGAAAAACAACACTGGGTAGCTCCTATTTTTCAAGACCGGCTTGAACATAGTTTTTACTTTGCGTCAATGCCAAAGTTAATATTGGAGGATAAGAGATACCATAGCTACTTCCGAATGTCAGCTACTAAATTTGAAGAGCTGTTAACTATCGTCGGACCTCATCTCCAAAAACAAGATGTTGTTCGAGCATCGATAACTCCTGCTGAACGCTTGGCTGTTACATTAAGGTAAGGTTATAAGTTTTAATTTTTATGCGACAATATAAAGTAAGACACATGAAAAACACATGAACATGTTTTTAAATATTTTAGATATTTGGCATCTGGGGACTCGATGACATCTATGACGTTCCAGTATCTTGTAGGAAAAACAACGGTCAGCAATGTCATTAATGATACGTGATTAAATACTTTGGAAGTGTTTATGCCCATTGGTTCTTCCACCAGTATTAAACGAAGATGACTGGCTTCATATATATATATATATATTACGTACCTCATTGTTTGATTCATCTGCGTTACTTTCCATCATAATTCTACACTATAGCACTTATGCTTTATTATACCACTGTTATTAAATATAACCGCCTTTGGGATCTGCCGTCTCAAATCTGAAGATCGTCTATTTCGATCTTGGGCGTTCAAAATCTGCATTGCATTCAGCCCCACTCTCGTCACAATACCAGCGGAGTGGGGGGAAAATCTGGATTCAACACGCTCCATGAAATCGTACCTTTACCCTCATTCTTTCACTTTGTGCCAGTGTCGTCACTTTTAGATTGAGAAAAAACAGCAAATATGGGAAGGAAGGAAAAGAGAAGAAGATCACCATTCGAGGAGGATAAGGAAAATCGGAAGCTGCGACGGAAAATTCGATGACTAGAGGAGGAATTGCAGCGAAAAGATGAAGATCGTCGTAAGTAGAGAGCTAACCTCACTGCGGTTCTCGACGAGTGGGTAAACTTTTGAAAAGTTCAGGTATCATATCCTTCAGTACCACATATCACAATGTGGTTGTGCTAACAATTTTTATTGCTGTGCACTGCGCCTCTGGCTCTTACCAAGAGACGCATCTTCGTTTGACGAAGAAAAACAGCTTTATATTGCCGGCTCGGGTTTGACCCATAAGCCTCGCATCTTTGAGGATCTACCAAAGTATGCACCTTCGTTTGACGAAGAAATAGGCAATAGGCTGCCACAACGGCTTGAGTTTGGCGCAGGAGCCCTATAACTATTCTTGGCCCTTACCAAGAACCATTTATAACTCAAAATTTTTGAGTGACAATGATTGTAATGGTACAATGATCCTTCAGGTAAACGTTCGCTGTCTCGATCATCGTCAAGACGCTTGGCGTCTCGAAGAAGCTCGTCGTCTCGAGGACGCTCTTCGTCTCAAAGACGCTCGCCATCCCGAAGACGCTCGTTGTCCAGATACTCGTCAGGAGATTCGCAATATCGAGAACGCTCATTACTGCGTGATGCGCCCAAGCGTCCACCGCCTCGATCTTCATCGAGCGCATTGGAGGTTAGTTGCCCAGGACTTAGAGATCGGGCGCCTCGGTCGGTCTCAAGACATACGACGCCAAATGTCAGGGAGTTACCAGAGACAGCAGACATTAATAGGAATAAGACTCCCAATGTTATGCCAGGCGAAAACAACACAGAAAAAATCCTGGAGACTGCTTCTACCGAGATACCAGAACACGAAGTCGAGCTTCAACAGGAAATAATAAACGTGATTGGTGCTCGTTTGGAACCAGACAAGAAGTCTGCCACAGCTGTCCATAAGGACGTAGCCCTTCGCTGGTCGGAAATTTTAAAGAAGGGACTCCCACCAGAGGAAGTCAGGCTACTTTTGGAAAAGTATCCGATCCCGGAGAACTGTGGCTTTATTTCAGCCCCAAAATTAAATGCGGAAATTAGCGCCGCTATACAAGAAGCCGCAGTAAAAAGGGACAAACGTATTGTTGAGAAACAAGAGCGTGTTGCGGCATGCATTGGGGCCATGGGTAAAGCAATTTCTACTGTACTGAAAATAGAATGTCCGGAAAAAATCGGGTTACTCGAATGCTTAAGCGACGGTGGTAGACTTCTCACCTCAATTCACAGGGAGGAGTCCCTGGCAAGGAAAAATATTATCCTAGCGAATTTAAATATTTCTATGAAGAATACGCTCTCAAACACGTCAGCCGACGAGTGGTTATTTGGAGGCGATTTAGAAGAAAGACTAAAAATTGCTAGAAACCTGGAGAAAACATCAAAGGTTTTGAAACCTCCGGCAAAACCCTCAGTGCAGAACATCGTGCAGAAAAATCCAAAAAACTTGAGAGGCCCGCCGCGCCAATCAACATACAAGAGTCGATCGGCGACGTCAGGCGGGAAACGCAGAACATCATCCAGCAACCCGGAGACGAAGAAGTCATCCTACCGCAGAGAATCAACCAGCCGCTACAGGAAACGTCATTAGACGCGTCAACGAGCGTAGGTAGACCAGCGGGTAGATTAAGAAATTTTCTTAAAGCCTGGTCAGAAATAACTAAGGATCCTGTGATCTTAAAATGGATCCAGGGTTATGAGATTCCCTTCTTTTCACAACCGAGTCAGGAAAATTGCCCAGTTGAACGCCTAGGGCCGGATTATAACATGCTATTAATGGATAAGCAGATTAATAAGTTAATTGTCAAGGGAGCGATCGAAAAATGCTCTCCATTACAGGACCAATTTGTGTCAAATATTTTTCTAGTCCCTAAACCGGATGGTACGCATAGGTTAATTCTAAATCTCAAAAAAATTAACGAGTTTATTGCAACAAAACACTTCAAAATCGAAGACTGGAAAGTTGCCAAAAGACTGATCAGTCATCGTGATTATATGGCAACGTTAGACTTAAAAGACGCGTACTACCTTGTTTCCATCAAAGAAAAGGATAGAAAATTTTTACGTTTTAGACACAAAGGAGAATTTTTTCAGTTTACTTGTTTGCCCTTTGGCTTGAATGTGGCACCGTATGTTTTTACAAAACTCTTAAAACCGGTAGCAACGTACTTAAGGAAACGCGGTATTACTTCGGTTTTTTATCTCGATGATTTGTTAATTATCGGTCAATCCTATGACGAGTGCGTCAATAATATTAAAGAAACGACTACGATGTTACAGGAATTGGGGTTTATAATTAACGAAAAGAAAAGCCTTATAGTCTCTACGCAGCGATGCAAATATTTAGGATTAATTTTTGATTCAAAAAGGATGTCTATAGAATTACCGGAAGAAAAAATACGTCGAACCATAGAATTATTAAATAAATTCAATAATCTATCACGTTGCACTATAAGAGAATTTGCGGCTTTCATAGGCACATTAGTTAATCGATGCCCAGCTTTAAAGTACGGGTTAATCCATGTGAGACGATTCGAGAGGGAAAGAGCCCATGCTCTGGAAACTAACCATAATGATTTCAATGCAACGATGACTCTGTCAGCAAACTTAGACGAAGATTTTGTGTGGTCGAAAAAGAATATTTACATCGCGAGCGCACCAATGATCGAACCTAGCTACGAATTCAAAATTTTCTCTGACGCATCTCGCACAGGATGGGGCGTGGTTTGTAATAATCAACGCAGTCATGGATATTGGAATACTGAAGATTTGAATTATCACATCAATAGACTAGAATTAATGGCAGCGTTCTTCGGTTTGAAGTGCTTCGCAGACAAGAAACGACAATGTAATATAATGTTACAAATAGATAATACAACGGCAATTGCGTATATCAATCGCATGAGAAATAGGAACGTTTTGAAGGCCTTAGTTCTCTTGCTAGAGAAATTTGGCAGTGGTGCGAACGGAGAGAGATTTGGATTACGGCGTCATATATCCGCTCCAGTGAGAATGTCGAGGCAGATTTCAAGTCACGAAGATTACAACCTGAAACAGAATTCGAACTTTCTAAAAGCGCTTTTCAAAAAATTGTTATGATTTTTGGAAAACCACAAGTTGATCTATTCGCCTCAAGAGCGAATAAAAAATGTCATCACTTCGTATCCTGGAAAAGAGATCCTGACTCTATCGTCATCGATGCTTTTACACTGGAGTGGAAACAATGGTTCTTTTACGCCTTTCCTCCTTTCTCTATGGTTTTAAGGGTCCTAAGAAAAATTAAGAATGAAGGCTCAAGTGGAATAGTAGTCGTGCCTTACTGGGAGGCCCAGCCGTGGTTCCCCTTGTTTTTATCTCTACTTGATGCTGAACCCATTATTTTTCAACAGAGTAAAGATTTGATACAATCTCCTTTCAGAGAAACGCATCCTTTGGGGAATCGTCTTTCATTGGTGGCAGGCAAGTTATCCGGGAAGCCTTCATTCGAAAAGAAGTTCCACTGGAATCGGTGGATATTCTAATAGCATCCTTATCGGAAGCGTCGCTCCGCCAATACGATTCCAGTCTCAAAAAATGGTGGAATTTTTGCGCAAACGAAAACATTAACCCGTTTTCTGCTTCTACGAATAACGTATGTCATTTCTATAATTGTCATTTCTCACGGAACAGTTTGAAAAGCATGCATCGCTCAGTTCACTGAACTGCTATAGATCAGCGATTTCTTTAATTATAGGACCGGAGATAGGAAAAAACGAAGAAATTCAACGGTTTTTTAGAGGTGTAGCAAAATTGAGACCAGCTGCTCCCAGGTATGATTCGACTTGGGACCCGCAGATTGTTTTAAAATTTTTATCAGGCTGGTATCCAAATATAGATTTGAATTTAAAGTGCTTGACATTGAAACTAGCGACCCTACTGGCCCTAGTTACAGGGCATCGTTTGCAAACCCTAGCGCTGATTGATATAAGAAATATCTACCGAACAAACGAGAATTCATTAGAGATAAAGATTCCAGATACAATAAAAACATCCGGTCCAAATAAGAAACAGCCGGTACTGAGACTACCCTTTTTCACCCAAGACAAATCAATCTGCGCAGCTTCAGTGTTACTTTTATACTTAAGAAAAACCAAAGAGATACGTGGTTCGGTTAAGAAATTATTTATTTCGTTTAGAAAACCGTACAAAGCGATAGGCACCCAAACGCTCAGCCGATGGATTAAAAATATTATGTTTAAAAGCGGTATAGATATCAATACCTTTTCAGCATATAGTACTCGCCACGCGGCGACGTCTGCAGCAAAACGTCGAGGTGTAAATATCGACTTAATACGTAAGACTGCCGGCTGGTCAAAGGACTCAGAGACCTTTACGCGATTTTATGATCGTTGCGTTACCTCAGAAAACACACAATTTGCAGAAGCGGTTTTGGAAACCGATAGACTATAGTTTGTACAATTGCAAATTGCAATGACCTACGGTAGGCTACCTGATTAAAAGTGTTTTCTTTCTCTTTCTTTCCTTTCCCTTCATTAAGTGTATGATTTTAACTATAATAAAGCCTTTTTATAGAGAGAGAGAGTAATATTGCTGCCGTAACTGGCTTTAAACAACTACATATATGATCTCGAGGAAGAGGCGCGAAATACAATTAGAGATTGAACGAGCTTACCTAAGTGAGGTTCAATCTTGATTGTATGAGGCGCCTCTTCCGCGCGCGCGCGCGAAGAGATCAGTCCCTCCCTCCCATTTATCTCAACGAGATACCCGGAGTTTAAGTTACGGCAGAGCTATAAAGAATGAGGGTAAAAGCCAGCACGCAGGGCGCGAGGAACGCGCCACATAGGGAAATTTGTGTTTCCCTAGCTTTGAAGACTTGTGGCGACACTGTGTGAAGTGGGGGTACTACATATATGATCTCTTCGCGCGCGCGGAAGAGGCGCCTCATACAATCAAGATTGAACCTCACTTAGGTAAGCTTGTTCAATCTCTAATTAACGATCTCATATTATGTGATTTTAACACAGAATTTTAATACTTTATTAGAATAAACAAAGAATTAACAAATAAAATACTTTATTAGAATAATTGACAAAAAATAATTGACAAAAATACACTGTTTTTATTGCACATTAATTGTAATTGATTCGTATTCTAAATTAAAAATGTTGAGACAGCATTAAACTGTCTCCAATTATCTTTAAATTAATATTACTATTATTATATAATATTACTATTATTATTTTACTTATTAAAATCTATATTGTTAGAAGAAAGTTTTTATTGACTCTTTTATAAATGTCTCATGACATAATACAGTTCAGTTTATGCATAATATACAGTAGTAAACAAAAGAGATATGTGGTAGAAATTACAATTGGCGTGGAATAAAATATTAATAGAAACATTAATAAAATTAGTTCGGTGAATGATAAAAATTTAGTTTGGTAAAAACTTTGTAAAGTAGTAATTAAAACAAACAAAATTTTGATATATTGATGACATCATAAATGAAAATTGGTAAATAATTTTTGATTAAATTGTTATGTTATAAGTTGTATAAATATTATATTCAAGTCATAAGCTTATCGTGTAATAATTTTGTGTATAAATTCTCAATAAATTTATTTCAAATAATTAATAAATATTTTTTTCGCGTGTTGGGAACAATAAAATTTGATGATATTAATGTATCGACAGGATTTTTTTGAATACTTGGAAGTTAAATACTATTTTTTTTACTTGATCATAAAATTATAAATAGATTTGGATAGTAATAGATACATCATCCTTCAACTCTTTGAACTCTTGAAGTCATTTGAATAATTGACTTCATTGAATATTGTTTATGAACGAGTGCGCCACATGTAAATTGTTTGATACATAAGTTGTCTACATACATTTAAGAAAAATAATAAGTTTTTAGATTCGGCTTCCAGAACCGCGACAATTCATTTGATTCGGATGTTTCGTGAACATTTTAGTTCACTTCATCAATAAAAAGAATTGAAACGTCGGAAGCAAATGACGACCTGCTGTTTCAACTTGAAAGCCAAATCTAGTTTTTTATTTATTAAAAATGCAAATATGGTGCGTGCTACATTAAAATGACATAAAATAAGTTATAGTAAAATTATTTTTTTAATTAAAAAAAAGATTTACATTAATGGAATCTGTTCATTCAATTTGTAGCAGTGGACTTTAGTCTATACGTGCAATTACAATTTCTTTAATTTATTCTCGAGACATTATTAATCGCTAAATCTTTGTAATAAAAATAACTAGCGATTAATAATGAGCAATAACCTGATGACTGTTTTTGCTTTGAAGAAACTATGTAAGACATTTTATTGCGTTTAAAAAATTTTAAAAATTTTTGCTTTGTAATGTTTTCATAAAGAACATGTTAAAGTTGAAAAAAATTTTTAATTATAATGTTAACATGTTATAATTAATGTTAAGTAATATCATACATTTATTTACATTTTACAGAGAAATCAAATACTTATCCAAAATGGTTTATATTAATTATACAAGTTTACATTAATTATACAAAGGCATAATACAAACATGATAAATGACATGACATGTCATAATGAAATAAATAGATGATGAATTGTTCGTTGTTTTCCATAAATAAATTTAAAAAAATAACACGTTTCTGTAATTCATATTTTCATAATTTAAAAGTATGAAATGTATTTAAACATATTAAAATTTTAAAATACTAGACATATTTAGCATTTTCTATGGTTATTAACTCAAAAATAAAGACACAATGTGCCAAGGTCATGCGCAACGAGGCCGACTATGTACATATACCTATTTAGCGCTCATAATACTCTTCATCATTATTGTTTGCAAATGTAAAGGACAAATGATGCATTATGAGCGCTGTGGAACTTACCTGTATATCTTTACCTGTATATCTTATTGTATATCTATGCGAGACAAGTTGAGAGCAGCTGAAATTATCGGTTCTCAAGAACGCCTAAACCGATCGAGCTATTAATAATTTTATTCGAGCATACTCAAATTATATAGCAAAAAGTATTTCTGTTTTTATTTTACATGTTGTATATAAAGAGAGATATAATAATTTAAAGTTCAGGTCGAAATTATGGTAATTATTTAGAACAAGCCACCCCCTGATGACCTCGACCTCGACCTTTAAAGTTCAGGTCGAAATTATGGTAATTATTTAGAACGGGCCACCCCCTGATGATCTCGACCTTGATATGTTGTCAAGGTCATCCTCCTGAGTGACCTTCAGAAAGTTTTAGTCGTCGGTCATCACTCGTTAAAAAGTTATTAACAAAAAAAGTTTTAAAAATATAGTAGTTATTTTGAATACAGCTTTACACATCCACCGCCAATGACTAATGAACAAAAGAAATTTCACGATAATGTGTGTGTATATGCCATTCCTACTGTTGTTGATATTTCTTATGACTTTGAAACGGTATCCGAAAATAAATCAGTAGATTTTGCAAATCCATGTGAAATCTCACTTCGCATTAAAAAGTGTACGCGTGGAGGCAGTGTGTTCCGCCTTTCCTACGGGGGGGGCTCCACTACCGAGAAACTACATACATAAGTGTAAGGGCGGAAAGTCTGTAAGGCCGCTCCCAATGTACGGGCCTGGGCTAGAAACAAGCGATGGGGGGCGCGCAAGTCGAGGTAGAGTTTTAGAGGTGAGGACGAGAAATAAACCGACTCACAAATGGAAGCCTTGTGTTTTGAAGTAATATAAAGTACCTCACAAATTCAAAAGTGGGATACGGAAGTCATTGTGCTGTGTGCCGTGACGGAGAAATCGTCAAGACGTCGTTGAGCTGTGTGCCGCGATAGGAACGTCGTTGAGCTGTGTGCCGCGACAAGGAAGAAGTCATTGTGCTGTGTGCCGTGACGAGGAAATCGTTAAGACGTCGTTGGGCTGTGTGCCGCGACAAGGAAGAAGTCATTGTGCTGTGTGCCGTGACGAAGAAATCGTTAAGACGTCGTTGTGCTGTGTGCCGCGACAGGAACGTCGTCGAGCTGTGTGCCACGACAAGGGAAAACCGTTGTATCGAGCATTGCGACAGCCATTTTGGAGTACGAGTCTTTGAAGAGCGTGTTGTGTCGGTAAAGAAGTATCGACCGCCATGATGGATCCAAAAGCTATTACCATCGAACAATTAAGACAGGCGCTTAAACAACGTCAACTACCTATGACAGGAAGAAAGGCAGAATTGATCCTCCGGCTCGATCAAGCCGATCCTTCGGGGCGTTGGAGGTACGATATCGATAGGGCAGACGATCGTGGATTAGAAGAAGCTATCCAAGAGGATCAGCCGTTACGAGAAGGTGCGAACCATACGGAGCTTCAGGAATCGCTGTCTAATCGTTCTGAGATATTCCATGATAGGTCGTATCAGGAGAATGCTATGTCAGCATTGCGCGACCGTGAATTTGATTTAATGAAAAGAGAGCGAGATCTTGTAGAACGTGAGAACAACCTGCTAAGGCAAGAGATAGAGATGTTACGAGCAGCCTCACGATCAACGATGGGTTCGACGAGCTCAAGAACATCCATTGGTATACGAGGGATCAGTGAACTTCTTCACGAGTACCACGGAACGGGAGAAGACTTCGTAAGATGGAAAGCTCAGGTTATGTTGCTGCGGACAACCTACGAGCTTGACGATAATTCGGCCAGAATACTAGTGGGGTCTAAGTTAAAGAAAAAGGCCTTCGACTGGTATCATTCTCGCCCTGAACATCTCCAGATGGGGCTAGAAGAGTTACTGGCAGCTATGGCCAATATGTTTGATCACCGGCCAGGAAAACTCGAGCTACGTAGAAAGTTCGAAGCACGAACGTGGCAAACGAAGGAATCGTTTAGCGATTATTGTCATGAGAAAACTATTCTGGGAAATCAGGTTCCAATAGCGGAAGACGAACTAATTGACTATGTCATCGATGGAATACCGGATGAGCAGCTACAGAATCAAGCGCGAATGCACTCATTTGGATCTTTGCAAGATCTACTGACTGGATTTAATAAAATCAAGCTGACTTCGATACGGTCAGGTATGACCAAGTATAAACGAGACTTCACTTCATCGTTCAAGGAAAATAAGCTGAAAACGAAGGTCGAAAGTCAGATAGAAGCCAGGTCAGGTAGTGCCTTAACCAAGGAGATAGGAGCGAACAAAACAATTGCAAGAGAAGGAGTCAGATGTTTTGGTTGCGGAGAGTTAGGACATATTTCAAAGGATTGTAAGCAGGCAAAACAGGTTTGTTCTCGCTGTAAGAAAGCCGGACATGGGACGAAGGATTGTCAGACGACGTTTGGACAACAAGTCAGTCTCGTCGACGAAGAAGACACGGGAAACTTAGCCGATACCACTGAAGAAAAAGAAGCAGAGGATGATATATCGGCAGGAAGTATATATCTAGTAAACGAAGCAGAACCACGGAATGAATTTACTAGAACGGTTAATTACGATATTCACGGTAAAGAGGGACTGCGTAAACTTTCTCTAACAACACAAATTGATACGGGATGTCGAATAAGTCTACTTAAAGAGCGGTATGTCAAGCATAGTGAGATACAGGAAATTGGAAAGGAACTTAAATTCTACGGAATTAACGGGTCTCCATTGTCGATTCTTGGAAAGATAACCGCGTGCGTAACTTTGGAAGATAACGTTAAAACTATACCTATTTTCATTGTTTCGGATAATACCATGAAAACCCCTGCGTTATTAGGTCGTGATACATTAAAGGAATTCGGTTATGAACTGGCAAAACGTTTTGAGTATGATCAAGCTGTTAAAGAGATTTTGAGTATAGAAACGGCAGGACTAGATGATAATGATCAAGTGATAATAAATCCGAATATCCCATTAGAAAAACAAACGGATTTTCGTGCAATTTTTACAGAATGTTATGTTAAGCCAGAACGCCCGAATGAACCGGCGACGATCGCTGAGGCACATATTATACTTAGAAACACACAACCTATTCAGTTTGGGCCGCGAAGATTATCGTTTGTAGAGAAGGAAAAGTTGCAACAGATATTAGATAGATTGCTAGAAAAGGGTATTATTAAACCCAGTGATTCGGAATATGCGTCTCCTATAGTGTTGGTTCGAAAAAAAGGAGGGGACCTTAGAATGTGCATCGATTTTAGAGCACTCAATAAAATTATGAGCACTGACAATTTCCCGTTACCGCTAATTGAGGATCAAATTGATCAATTACGTGGAAAACGATTCTTTAGCGCGTTAGATCTCAAAGATGGGTTTTATCACGTCGCTATGGCTGCTAGTTCCATTAAATATACTTCGTTTATTACTCCGCTGGGACAGTTTGAGTTTTTGCGTATGCCGTTCGGTTTAAAAATCGGCCCGCAACGGTTTCAACGTTTTATTAATGAGGCTTTAATAGATTTAATAAAGTCGGGAGATATTACAGTGTATATGGATGATATCTTGGTAGCGACGGAAACTCTCGATACTCATATGATAGTAATTAAAAAGTTATTCCATCTATTGGTAATAAATAAATTAGAGTTACGGCTGGATAAATGTCGGTTCTTACAGACGGAGATCGAATATTTGGGATATAAAGTCACAGCGGATGGGTTGAGTCCTACTGAAAGTGGAGTAGCAGCGGTACAGAAATTCCCAGTACCCGGAACCATTAAAGAGGTTCAAAGTTTCCTGGGCTTGGTATCATATTTTCGGAAATTTATAAAAGGATTTGCCGTGATAGCACGACCATTGTATAACCTCTTAAAGAAAAGTGCGGCTTTTAAATTGGGAGAGACAGAACGCAAAACTGTAGAAGTACTTAAGAATAAGTTGATCGAAGCCCCGATTTTGGCCATTTACAATCCGTCGGCGATGACCGAACTCCACTGTGACGCGAGCTCCCACGGATTTGGCGCAGTTCTCTTACAATTACAAGCAAACAATTGTATGCACCCAGTTTTTTATTTTTCCAAAAGAACCACCGACGTCGAGAGTAGGTATCACAGCTTTGAGCTGGAAGCCCTAGCGATAGTCTACGCATGTCGGCGATTCCGTATATACCTGCAAGGAATTTCATTTACTATTCTTTCCGATTGTAGCGCTGTTGCGCAAGCACTAGAGAAACGCGATATGAACCCCCGCATAGCGAGATGGGGTTTAGAACTTCAAAACTTTGATTTTAAAATCATTCACAGATCGTCAACAAGAATGGGGCATGTGGATGCCCTTAGCCGTTCATTTGGGATACTCTTGATAGAGGATAATCCATTTGAATGGAACCTCTCTGTTTGCCAAAGTAAAGATCCAAAAATTTCCGCGATTGTAAGTAAGTTGGAGAAAACTGAAGATCCCATTTATGAGATGCGAAACGGTATCGTTTATAAAAAGCAAGGCGATCAGTTATTATTTGTTGTGCCGGAATCTATGGAAAATCAGGTACTATTCAAATACCATAATGAAATGGGACACTTTGGTACTGAAAAAACAAGAGAAGCGATTCGAAAAACATACTGGTTTCCGAAATTAAGAGAAAAGGTTGAAAATCATATTAGAAACTGTCTCAAATGCATCTCATTTTCTCCGTCAGTAGGTAAAGGGGAAGGATATATGAACCCTATCCCGAAGGGAACGGTGCCTTTCGATATGGTACATATAGACCATTTCGGGCCGGTAGACAAACGTATCTTGATGAAGAAATATATTTTAGTCGTTATCGATGCCTTCAGCAAATTTGTGCGTTTATATCCCACAAAGGCAACAGATACTAAAGAAGTCGTTAATCACTTGACGAATTATTTCCGATGTTATAGTCGTCCCAAGTTTATTATATCAGACAGGGGCTCAGCTTTTACCTCTGTCGAATTTGAGGAATTCCTGAAGGAGCATCAAGTTAAACATGTCCGAGTAGCAACAGGTTCACCCCAAGCTAACGGACAAGTGGAGCGCGTCAATCGCGTCATAGCACCTATGCTGGCTAAGCTCACCGATAATGATTCAGGAAAACAGTGGTACAAAGTTTTAGAATTGGTAGAACATGCTATAAATAATACTGTCAATAAGTCCACAAGAAAAACGCCTAGTCAGCTTTTGTTTGGGGTGGACCAACGGGGTCCAATGATCGATTCTCTTAAAGAAATTGTGAGTAAACAAGGAAAAGATAACAAACGTGATTTAAAAGATATACGGATGCAAGCAGCGACCAATAACTTATGTGCACAAAATTCTCAGAAAAAATTACATGATATGAAACGCAAAGCACCCCATACTTATTCTGAAGGCGACACTGTGATGATTAGAAACTTTGATTCGACGCCGGGTGTGTCCAAGAAACTCATTCCAGTATTCAAAGGACCTTATCAAGTAGTTAAAATCTTGCGTAATAATCGATACCTTATCGCCGATATAGAAGGATTTCAAAATACTCGTAAGCCTTACTTGGGCGTTTGGGAGCCATACAACATGCGCCCCTGGTTACCCTCTAACGCACAACGGTCTAGTGTAAAATAGGTTAGTTTTGTTTGCTGCGTTATATCATTCTTTACATTATATCTTCTATATTATAATATTATCATTTTGTAACAGTGTATTTTTATGTTTAGAGTTATATGCATGCGTGTCTGCGCGTAGTTATAGTTATGCGAATTTTACACACCACAATTCCTTTTAAGCCAAAGCAGTTTTATGTGATATTGCGGTAATATAAGCGTGCTAGAAGTTAACAAAGTTCGGGACGAACTTCATGTCAGAATAGCCGAACTGTAAGGGCGGAAAGTCTGTAAGGCCGCTCCCAATGTACGGGCCTGGGCTAGAAACAAGCGATGGGGGGCGCGCAAGTCGAGGTAGAGTTTTAGAGGTGAGGACGAGAAATAAACCGACTCACAAATGGAAGCCTTGTGTTTTGAAGTAATATAAAGTACCTCACATAAGTGTGATTGAAACTCGCTTCGTGTGGAAAGTTGTAAACCCACGTGGAATCTCACTTCGTATTATAAAATGTACGCTGCCATCTTTTGTCACATCGCCGGACTGCTTCACAAAACTAGACAGCGTACACATTTTAATGCGAAGTGAGGTTTCACATGGGTTTGCAATTTTTGACACGAAGCTAGGTTTTACACGTTTTCACTCTTACACCATATTTCAAATTTCGCACTTTTTGAGAAAATAATTGATTACAGAGTATGCGCATGTGGCCACATTTTTCAAACTTTTTTTGTTAATAACTTTTTAACGAGTAATGATCGACGACTAAAACCTTCCGAAGATCACTCAGGAGAATGACCTTGACAACATATGTCAAAGTCAAAGATGGTCCGTAATTCTAAATAATTACCGAAATTATTAAGTAAGTTGTAGTCATTGTCCTCATCTGGCTTCTTTCCTTTCTTTAATGTACAGTTAGCCTTTCTACTATCAACATATAAATACATGGACGAAGAATTAGCTTAGCTGGGATGTGAGGTTCGCGGTAAGCGTAAACACATTTAAGATTAAAGGCGATAAAAAGAAATGTTCCCATGTACAATCAATATTATTTATAAGAGAATAATACATATGGAAAAACATGTAAAAGTTATACATACAAAGAAAAAAAATGTTAAATAAAAAAATAGTTCTTGATTCAACCGCAACGCGGGTTGTTAAGTAATTCTTATTAATCTTATTAATTCATAAAAATATTATTTAACCTGAAAGCATTGAATGTTAATGTTATTGATGTTTAACTTAAAACTTATAAATATTTAAACTAAAGAATGACTGCTAATTAAAATATTTAGTTGTATAAAATTGTAAACATCCTGCAGATAATCCAAAAGACGACAAAGATTAAAACAGTTTTGAGAGTTTGATGTATCCAATAAAATCTGAAATTAATACTTTTGTCTACAAATAGAAACTAAACTTATAAACTTAAACTAAACAAAGTAGAAACTAAGCTAAAAAAATCAATCGAAAATTAAGGAAGATCTGTTACCTTTTATATTTGATACGACTGATTTCTAAAGTACTGTCATCTTCATTCAGTATATAATGTCGTATGCCGTGATAATGATCAATAAGATATTTTGTCCAGTCAAATCCGATCATGCTGAACTTAAATAATTGCTGATCTTTCTCATTGAGATGATTCCACATCGCTTGAACATTGTCAGTAGAAAAACTCCATTCTTTATTACAAAAAGGATCCACGGCTTCGCAATGTTTGTTTACCTGTTTATATAATTTCCACATTCTGAAATACATATTACACGTCACATTATAATTTTATCATGATACATGATACAAGTTATTATGATGTTTCATATTATAAATATAATTTTATTTGAGTTAAATACAAACAGAATATAGACAAGTAATAGAAATAATATTTACGTGATCCTCGATTTACGATTTATACAGATGTTAGCAACATCCACAAGTAAAGCTGGAAGGAAATGACCAAGCCAAACGCAAATTTTATGTAACATTTTATATGGGACGAAAATTATTAAAGGAAAATATATGGCATTACGCAAGGGATACATCTTATTTATGTCGAGAAGTGTATAAGTGTAATCTGCCCAAGTGGGTCCATCGGTTGGTGATACGAAATTATAAATTAACATATCCTTGCCTTTCCTAAAAGATAATTCCAACATAAATGCTACATTACACTTTTTAGTTATCAGAGTCATATGTCAATGTTCATCTTTACTCATATCAAAGTTAGATAATCATACGTTAATGTTCACGTTTAGTGTGTGATTATGGTAATAAATAATGTATTTAAATATACTTATTCGAATGTGTCTCATGCTTTTAAAAATTACTTTCGTAAATTACACTACGTGAAATAGTTCTACTAAATATTTATTAATATATAAAATAATAACTACATTTATTATATTATATAAATGTAATTTGTAAACCTATGATCGACATAAATAACTGAATAAAAGAAAATTTATAGTATACTAGATAGCTAGATAGCTAATAATAACTAATAATATTTTTACTTTTTATGTTTCGGCCGACATTCACGTGTACGTTAGTTTGTATAAACGTTAAAAATAAAATGAATTAAAATATAATAAATTGTATAATATAAGATAAAAAAATTATATCTGAAAAATAATCTGTAAAATTAAAGTTGTTATTTTGCTCTTATTGGGAGACAAGAAAGATTTTGAGAAAAAATAAGATTTTATGTAATTCAGCTATAGTGATGTAAGTCAAATACTTGATCATACCTGCATTGGTTAAAAACATCCCAAGCACTAACAATTAAAGCGTTTACGGTAAAGTCAACGGGCACTAAGTTTGCCTTGACTTTGAAATTACAATGATAATATCTTAGGATACCATGTAATATATATAATATTATACCAGTTGGCCCATACATATTGTCGGCCCACCCGACAAGTGGCTCACTGGCGGCAGATGTAACTAAAAAAAATGTTAATTATTTTTCGTTTTGCAAAAATTAAATTTAGCTACAATAAATGCAACGTTCTCTCTCACTCTCACTCTCTCACACACACACATACACACACACGCGCGTGCGCACGCATGGTTGTGATTATTTATCATCCTTTCAGAATTTTGTCATTAATTATAGTACATAATTATGTCCTATAGAAATTTACTGCACAAATATGTAATTTTATTAAAATTATTAGAAATTATGTAATTGTTTTAAAAAACTTTATAAAAAACTTCTGTAGGACATACAATTTTATTGCAATTATGTAAAGCAGTTGAATATAATGACATATTATGAATTTAACAAACTCTTTAGTAAAATATCCATTAGTCTTCCTAATTGATTATATTTTTACCTATTCCCGGTCGAAATATTCCGATTGGCAAATCTCCGCTTTCATCTCTGAGAAGCCCTTCCGCGATCGCTTTCGTGAATAGATATGTATTCGGCCATCGTGAGAGGATTCTGCTCAAATGTGAGTTTATCTTTTTTATTAATATATTTAATTATTTTATTATATTGTGGATAAAAGAATTACCTAGATATTTTCTTTTCAATTACGTTCTCGGATAAATTACGTGTGAACATAATAAGATCTTTATGATTAATGGGATACGAGTAGAATCGTTCTTCGATGTGTTCCACATGGCAGTTGGCATATATTGTTGACACATGAATAAGCGACTGCAAGATAAACATTGAGCATAATTTATGTGTTTTTTTTTTTTTAATAAAATGAAAATTACACAACATAAGTAATTTTTGTTAATTATTATATTAGAACATACTGTTTGATGAAAGAATTAAAAATTAAAAATTACTTTTAAATTTGTCATGTGCTTTGCGAGTTTTAAAATAGTGGCGACAGCATCAATGTTTACTATTGTAGAAGTTTTGATATTCTCGTGAAACCGCACAATTGCTGCTATGTGAAAAATTATGGATACCTATAATAAATACATATATTCACAGTTATTTTAATTAGAAAGAATAGAGAAAAGGTTAAATATATTTTTTATTGCATCGACTTATATAATTAATATGTAAAATACAAGTATATGATTTTTTTACATACGCAATGTGTTGAAAGCAATTGAGATTATTGTGTCTCATTGTCAGTACTATGAGACGCATAAATTCATTCATTTTTACAATCTCATATGGTTAAACTTTTTGACACAAAGTTGTGCTAATAGCATTTAAGTCAAAAGAAAGAAAAGATATTTGAGTAAAAGTAAGGGAGTGAGGAACACTGATAAAAATAAAGTAAAAGAAGAAGAAATAGAAAAAGAAGTAGTGCCGATGGAAGTCTCAGTGGGGACCTCCGAAGGCGAAGAAGCCGCAATGGCAGATGCTGGACAGGCTCTCACGTGCTTGGAAAGTATCATCATTTGGGAGGTCGAAACCGCGGACACTGTGGACTCTTGTAAGAGAAACCGCAGTGGTGTGGAAAAAAGGAGAGAGAAGAAGGGGAGGGAGAAAATCCAAGCTGGGCCCTCCCGAACCTTCGAGCCTACAGCCGCTCTCAAGACGCCGATTGGGGAACGCAGGGGACCACACAAAACTTCCGAATGAAATGATATCGGACTCCGTTTTTGTGATGGGGCAAGATAGAATGCCAAAGATCCGTGTCTTTAAAAGAAGATACAAGGTGTCTCTTTAGGCGAGAGGACTGGAGGGGGTCAATCTCTCTGAAAGGGGACGTCTGGTTTACGGATGGCTCCAGAAGGGGGGAGATCTGGTGCGAGCATCTTTGGCCAACAAGAGGGGGTTAAAGAAACCATCCCTCTCAGAAAGTACGCTACGGTGTTCCAGACGGAAAGCGTGGCTGTTTTGAACTGTGCACAGAAGCTGTTGGGATCCGGAAGGACCGGCAAGTGCATCAAGATCTGCTCGGACAGTTGGGCGGTTTATTAAAACGTTTGGATCCCCGATCTTTACCTCACGGCTGGTCTGGGACTGCAGGTGCACTCTAGAAAAGCTGGCGAGAGAAAACGAAGTTACTCTGGCATGCTTCCTGGACACGTTGGGATCAAGGGTAACGAGATGGCCGACCAGCTCGCCAGAGCTGGAGCAGTGACGGAATTGGTGGGACCGGAGCCAGCGGTCGGGGTCCCCTACTCTCTGGGTAAAAAAAGGATCCGGAGCTGGCTGAAGGACCAGCACCTGAAATACTGGAAAAATGAAATCAAAATCAAATGTAGACAAGCTAGCGCTCTGCTGGGAGATTCTCCCGGAGAGGGCCTGGCGAGGAGCATGAGATTGTTGAGCAGAAAGGACGCCAGACTGGCGGTACAAATACTGACAGGGCATGGCGTCCTGAATTACCACATGCATAGATTTGGTGTTAGTGATACACCCGACTGCAGAGCTTGCGGGGAGGAGGATGAAACAAGCCTTCACATTCTGAATCAGTGCTCAGCATTTGCGACTTTGCTGGCTGAGCTCGGCTATGCTGCAGCCCGGGCAAATAAGACAGCTGCCGATTGGGGACTTGCTCTCCTTCTGGAAGGGGACAGGTCTGCCCTAATCGCGGTTGTTACAACGGGGAGGCACATTTGACTCGGTCTGAGTGCCGCTAGAAAGGCTCGACCCAGACTCCCCGTATATTATCATTATTATTATTATTATTATGCGATATGTGTGTCGCCTCAGGATTCCCTGGTTTTATACTCCTGTTTACGGGTGGGTATCAAGTAAGTAGGAAGTTTGTTCGTTTGCTCTATAATAACAACGCATGACATGTCAGCTCATGTTATCATCTCAAGCCATACGTTGTCTGAGTTTCCCAGCTATGGTGGTCGCTTGCAGATTTGCATGCGAAACATCCACAGCTAAGGTTTGAGTTGCCGGTGTTCTTGTGGTAATTTTTGACAAACGATTTTTGGCAAGATACTACTCTCGGTGGTTTGCCGTTGCCTTCCGAGAGGTGGCGATCGAATAAAAACCGACGATGTTTGGTCGGATTTGAACTCGGATCTTTGGCTCGTTAAGACAGTGTACATTCCTCTGAGCCACGATCGCCACTTTTATTATTATTATTATTATTATTATTATTATGCGGTATGTGTGTCGCCTTAGGATTCCCTGGTTTTATACTCCTATTTACGGGGTACCAAGTAAGTAGGAGGCTTTTTGTTCTTATTTATTGGGGTGTGTTTCGGAAACGAGTCACGTGACCGCCGCCGTGTCCGCGGCGGTCCAATCTTAATAACCGATCGCCAGCGCCGGATCCGCGGAGGCGCTAGCGCTGCAAGGGGGAGGAGCGCAGGCGGCGCGACGGGTTTCCGGCTTCTTCTTCGCAACGTGTGACGACGCAGGGTGGCTGCTTCTGTTGTCTATCGTCGCAGTTATCGCACGAAGAAAGGACGTAGTTTTTCAATTTCGCACGAGTGTCGTGAAGATAAAGGTACGAGTCGAAGGGCAGCATCGCATTCTTCCCACGAATCTCCCTCGCCACTGCCAGGTGCCGGTGAAAACGTACGGGCAGCAGCGCTCGGATACGGACGGTTTTGAGGCGAGCTTTCCGCTCACCACGGGACGGACAGTCGTGTCCGCCATTAGCAACGGCCGGAGGGTGTGGCCTTGAGCGGCCGAGGTGGATAGTGGTCGCCGCACGACTGCTATCCTGCGGATATCCCACGGAGGATATATTACGAAAGGAAGGAGGTGGTGGCTTTGAGTAGCCGAGGTGGACAGTAGTCGTCACCCGATTATTGTCCCGCGGATATCCCCCGGAGGATAGGTTACGACGGAGACGAGGTGGTGGCTTTGAGTAGCCGAGGTGGACAGTAGTCGTCACCCGATTATTGTCCCGCGGATATCCCCCGGAGGATAGGTTACGACGGAGACGAGGTGGTGGCTTTGAGTAGCCGAGGTGGACAGTAGTCGTCACCCGATTATTGTCCCGCGGATATCCCCCGGAGGATAGGTTACGACGGAGAAGGAGGTGGTGGCTTTGAGTAGCCGAGGTGGACAGTAGTCGTCACCCGATTACTGTCCCGCGGATATCCCACGGAGGATAGGTTACGTCAGAGACGAGGTGGTGACTCTGAGCAGTCGAGGTGAAGAGTAGTCGTCGCACGACTACTGTTCCGCGGACATTCCTTACAGGTTCTCTCACGCGAGACCACGTTCTCGCGACAAACTAGGCGTGTTCCTGACTACCCCAAGAAGAACCGAGTCAACGACCAGCCTTCGGCAGACGTCGCGTACACAGCCGCTACAATACCGGGATTGGTCCGAGACGATACCGATTGCTTCCATCCAGCGTTCCTGGCCTTTCTTTTGTTGTTTAGACTAGTATCACCAATTCTATTCTATCATAATTCTTATATTCTATTATTATTATTAATGTTATTATTATTCTAACGCTACCACTATTATTATTCCTCTATTTCTTATTATTATTATCATTTAATCTTGTATCACGTTATCCTATTTCTATCATAATCTTATCTTAATTAAATTATCTTCATTACCTTCATTATTAATTACCTTAGTTTATTATCTCATTTCAGAGATCCTAACGTCCCTTATTTTCAGGTACCTGATTACGCCTATCTTAGTAATTTTCAGGATTGCATTCTCTTAACGACAACCGATATTGATTCCAACATTATTACCAAACATTTTCTGGTCCTTCGAGCCGGATCTCCGCCTTGGAGATTAACTTGACGCAAGCCAAACTGCGAAGTGTAAGATGGCGAATCTAGATGCCAGGATTGCGCTACAACGGTCCCGATTTACGCTTATACAGGAAGCGTCGAACCCTGATGAGGAGGATGCCACCCCCTCTAGTCGTCAGCTGGTTAACGCTCGCTTGGAGATGCTCGAGCAAAATTGGAACAGATTCCAAGGAGAGCACGAGGATTTGTACCTATCAGTTAGCGAGGTCCGGAACGGTCACTCCTACACTAGAGAACGCGTGTTCGAGCGCTGCCAAGCTTTTTATGTATATGCTCGTGCCAGGTTGCTCACCCAGCTAGAGGAGTTTGATACCTCGGAGCGCACCACAAGATCCACGCTCTCTGATCGAGGAGCATCCGCCGCGCTGATGCCACGCAGCGCTTTGCCGCGCATAAAGCTGCCAACCTTTTCCGGTGATTACCCAGCATGGAGACCGTTTCGCGATCTGTTTGCAGCACTAATAAAGGACAATCCGGATTTGACAAACGTCGAAAAGATGCATTATCTGAAGACGTGCGTTACAGGAGAAGCAGCGCGGTTGGTGGCCAATCTGCCTCTCTCCGGTGACAATTTTCCGATCGCATGGGAAGTGCTCGTATCGAGATACGAGAATAAGCGACTCTTAATCACGGCACAACTGGACAAAATCACAAACCTCAAACCACTTAAGACGAAGAGTGCGCAGGGACTACGAACACTCTTGACCACTATCACTGAGTCTACCGCGGCGCTTCGTTCACTGGGTTGCGCGGTGCAAAGCTGGGACCCGTTACTGCTCCACCACCTGGTAAAGTTGCTCGACCCGGAATCGCGAGAAGCTTGGGAGGTTAAACTCGGGCTGTCTACCACCTATCCAACCTTCGCCCAGTTTGAGGAATTCCTTGTGGGGCGGACGCGAGCAATGGAGAATCTTGGTCTCACCACGTCTGCTGGAACGTCCGCCGTTCCTTCCTCTGGGAAACATCGCCTAAAGGCCGTTGCGCACGCCGCAACGTCCGCTTCGATCTCGAGCCTGTCCTCCTGTCCACTGTGCGGAGCTTCGCATCACTTGGCGCGATGTGAACGGTATCAAGCAAAGTCGGTGCAGCAGCGGAGAGAGGTCGTCCGACAGCATCAAAGATGCTTTAACTGTCTCGCCCCCCACTCCGTTAAAAGGTGCAGTTCCACCCGACGTTGTCTGAAGTGCGGCAAACATCATCACACTTCGATCCATGAGACCTCTTCCACCAGTGCCCCGACTACGTCGGTAAAGGGTGCTCATTCCGTGGAGACGTCCGATCCACGACCGTCCGTCGCATGACAGTTAGCGACCTGCGCCCACCAGTCCGGACAGGCACGTCCGGATAGAGGCCTCACGCTGCTCGCAACCTGCCGAGCCTTGCTCGTTAGAGATAATGGGGAACCGCTTCCAGTACGATTGCTGATTGACCAGGGCTCCGAGTTGTCTTTCATTTCAGAAGACCTTGTGCGGCGAGCCCAGCTTAGCCGTAGCGCTGCCTCCATACCGCTCCTTGGAATTGGTGGCACCTATTCCGGACGCACTAGAGGAAGCGTCTCCATACCGCTAAAGTCCGTTCACGACTCAACAACGTGCCTGATCCGAGCCTACGTGTTGCCACGCCTTACCACGAGGCTCCCACCGTACGATGCCAACTCTTCGGCCTCGCCCCACCTTTCCGGACTTCTGCTCGCCGATCCGCAGTATGCCGTCTCGGGACCGATACACATTCTGATAGGATCAGATAATTATCATGCCGTGATACGGCCGGGCCTGATACCGGGCGATTCCTCCTCGCCCACGGCGCAGCTAACCATCTTCGGATGGGTCCTCTGCGGCCCTATCTCCGCTGCCGAATCCCCTGTCTCGGCCCGGGCGCACCATTGTTCCCCGGATCACGAGTTGCAAGACCTTCTTACTTTCTGGATCCAGGAGGAAGTCCCAGATCTCACCACCGCGGTGTTGAACGAAGAGGAACAGGAGTGCGAGCGGCACTTCTTGTCCACTCACTCACGGGACGCCACGGGCAGATACATAGTTCGATTGCCCCTAAAGGCTAATCCTGCATCTTTAGGAGAGTCTAAGTTGAAGGCTCGCAACTGTCTTGCGAGATTACTCAAACGATTCTCATCTGACAGTAGCTTCCAGCGGCTCTACGTGGATTTCATCCAAGAGTACAGGAGCATGGGACATATGAGAGAAGCGGACGCCTCATCCGACCCGAACCCCGCAAATTACCTCCCCCATCACGGAGTACTTCGTCAGGTCAATCGTACTACCAAGCTCAGAGTTGTATTCAACGGATCCAGTCGCACCAGCAGCGGTCTCTCGCTCAATGATATCCTCCACGCGGGTGCAAAGCTTCAGACCGACATATGCGACATCCTACTTTGGACTCGGTCATTCAAAGTTCTTTTCTTTGCAGATATCGTTAAGATGTTCCGACAGATTGCCGTGCATCCGGACGATTGGGATTTGCAGAGAATCCTGTGGGGCGAACGGGACAACCAGCTTCTCGCATACCAACTCACGACGGTGACCTACGGACTAAGCTGCGCACCCTTCCTTGCGCTGAGAACCCTGCAGCAGCTAGTGAGCGACGAGGGGCATCGCTACCCCAAAGCGATCGGTCCTATGACCAAGGGCAGGTATGTTGACGACATCTTTGGAGGGGCTGACTCACCTGCCGAAGCGAGGGACATACTCAACCAGGTAGTGCAACTCTGCAATGCCGGGGGATTCCCCTTGCAAAAGTGGAATACCAACTGCCCGGCACTTCTGCCGGATCCAGACAAGGAGGCACACACCGACGTAGAAATTGAGCCCGCCCTTACCAAGATCCTGGGCCTTGTCTGGCGACCATCCTCCGACACTCTGCACTTCTCGCCTTCGATTTCCGAGAACCCCACCTTCACGAAAAGAGCGATCGCCTCGGACGTCGCCAAACTATACGATCCTGTCGGGTTGATCTCTCCTGTGGTGGTAAGAGCTAAGATACTTTTACAGGAGCTCTGGCTGCTGAAGATCGGGTGGGACGAACCTCTTCCTACCGACGTTCGAGAAAAATGGTCTGCATTCCGCCAACAGCTGCTACAGCTTGAACCACTCTCCATACCCCGATGGATCGGCATTGTTCGCTCCGACGCTCGGATTGAGGTACACGGGTTCTCGGATGCATCGCAGCTAGCTATGGCGGCGGCGGTCTACATCAAGATCCTGGGAGATGACGGCACAGGTTCTGTACAGCTAGTTTGCTCCAAGACAAGGGTGGCGCCTCTCAAACGGCTCACTATCCCACGACTCGAGCTCACTGCCGCCCTGCTCCTGGCTCGGTTGATTGATAGGTCGATGAAAGCCCTTGAGTTGCCCGAGGCCCCGGTGTTTTGCTGGTCAGACTCGTCCGTTACCCTTACCTGGGTGTCGGCTCATCCTTCCCGCTGGAAGGACTTTGTTCGGAATCGCGTATCCGCGATACAAGAAACCCTGCCACACGGGTCGTGGCGCTTTGTGCCAGGAAGGGATAACCCCGCGGACCTGGCCTCGCGAGGTTTAAGACCGGATCAGTTGATCCACCGTGCGCTGTGGTGGAAGGGACCACAGTGGTTATCCAAGTCCCCAGCCCTTTGGCCTCCTGCTGAATTTAGACTCTCGCCAGAGTCTAATATGGAAGAACGTCCGGGCAATGTCATGGTCGCGGCCGCTCATCAACCATCGTACTGGGAGTTGCTAGGCAGGTATTCCTCTCTCACCAGGTTACTGCGTGTTACCGCGACTTGTCGGAGGGTCATAGCCTGCCTGCGTAAGGTACCGAAATCTTCTCCCACCAACTACCCTCTGACTCCACTTGAGCTCCAGCTGAGCCGTGACCTGTGGGCACGGGCGGTACAACAGGAGTGGTTCCGCGACGAGATACGACTCCTGCTACGAGGAGGGCAGGTACCGAAGTCCAACCCGCTGATACGACTCACTCCCTACTTAGACCGGGACGGGTTGCTCAGGGTAGGCGGACGTCTACATCATGCGCAGGTTGGCATGGATGCCAAACATCCGATTATTCTGCCCAGGAGATCGCCTCTAACCTCGCTCGTCATCGAGGATGCCCACCGAAGATCACTACACGGAGGTACCCAGGTTACCTTAAGCCTTCTGCGCGAGACTTTCTGGATCGTTGGTGGAAGGGCGCCCGTGCGATCCCACATATTAAGATGCAGTCGTTGTGCTCGCTATCGCGGCATTCGCGCACAACAGCTGATGGGCCAATTGCCAGCAACCCGAGTGACTCCAGCGCGGCCTTTCTACAACTCGGGTCTCGACTATGCCGGCCCAGTGGTATTGAAGACTTGGAGAGGGCGGGCGGCCCGGTCATACAAAGGCTACTTGAGTATTTTCATCTGCCTCGCAACGTCGGCAGTACACATCGAGGTGGTCACGGACTACACTACGGATGCGTTCATAGCCGCCTACAAGCGCTTCACCGGAAGGCGAGGTATATGCGCCACGCTGCAGAGCGACTGCGGGACCAACTTCGTGGGAGCCGACGCCGAGTTGAAGCGCTTATTTCGGCAATCGTCCGACGAGCTCGGCAACCTTGCTTCACTTCTGGCCAGGGACGGTACCGAATGGAAGTTTAATCCTCCATCGGCCCCTCACTTTGGAGGAAAATGGGAGGCTGCGGTAAAATCGGTAAAGTTTCACCTGAAACGGGTGCTGGGAGACACCGCCGTTACGTACGAGGAGATGAGCACCGTCACTGCGCAGATCGAGGCAGTGTTGAACTCTCGACCGCTTTGCCCTCTCTCCGATGACGCTTCCGATTGCGGCGTCTTGACACCGGGACATTTTTTGATAGGGGAAGCACCGACTGCCATTCCGGAGCCCAGCCTGTCAACGGAGCCTATTTCGCGGCTGAACCGCTGGCAGCTCCTTCGCCAACGAGTGGAGCATTTCTGGACTAGATGGGTTTCGGAGTGCCTGCAAAGATACCAGGCCATATCCAAGTGGCATCATCCCGCCACCGAGATCAAAGAGGGGGCGTTAGTTCTAATTACTGATGAGCGCTACCCGCCAGGAAAGTGGCCCCTGGCTAGGATTCTGCATCTACACCCGGGACCAGACGGTCTGACTCGAGTTGTCACCCTGAGGACCTCGACGTCTACCTTGAAGCGACCCATAACCAAGTTGTGCGTCCTGCCGACGGATCCCGACCCAGCGTATTCGACAACACTCTTGTCGAAGGCGGGCGGGAATGTTTCGGAAACGAGTCACGTGACCGCCGCCGTGTCCGCGGCGGTCCAATCTTAATAACCGATCGCCAGCGCCGGATCCGCGGAGGCGCTAGCGCTGCAAGGGGGAGGAGCGCAGGCGGCGCGACGGGTTTCCGGCTTCTTCTTCGCAACGTGTGACGACGCAGGGTGGCTGCTTCTGTTGTCTATCGTCGCAGTTATCGCACGAAGAAAGGACGTAGTTTTTCAATTTCGCACGAGTGTCGTGAAGATAAAGGTACGAGTCGAAGGGCAGCATCGCATTCTTCCCACGAATCTCCCTCGCCACTGCCAGGTGCCGGTGAAAACGTACGGGCAGCAGCGCTCGGATACGGACGGTTTTGAGGCGAGCTTTCCGCTCACCACGGGACGGACAGTCGTGTCCGCCATTAGCAACGGCCGGAGGGTGTGGCCTTGAGCGGCCGAGGTGGATAGTGGTCGCCGCACGACTGCTATCCTGCGGATATCCCACGGAGGATATATTACGAAAGGAAGGAGGTGGTGGCTTTGAGTAGCCGAGGTGGACAGTAGTCGTCACCCGATTATTGTCCCGCGGATATCCCCCGGAGGATAGGTTACGACGGAGACGAGGTGGTGGCTTTGAGTAGCCGAGGTGGACAGTAGTCGTCACCCGATTATTGTCCCGCGGATATCCCCCGGAGGATAGGTTACGACGGAGACGAGGTGGTGGCTTTGAGTAGCCGAGGTGGACAGTAGTCGTCACCCGATTATTGTCCCGCGGATATCCCCCGGAGGATAGGTTACGACGGAGAAGGAGGTGGTGGCTTTGAGTAGCCGAGGTGGACAGTAGTCGTCACCCGATTACTGTCCCGCGGATATCCCACGGAGGATAGGTTACGTCAGAGACGAGGTGGTGACTCTGAGCAGTCGAGGTGAAGAGTAGTCGTCGCACGACTACTGTTCCGCGGACATTCCTTACAGGTTCTCTCACGCGAGACCACGTTCTCGCGACAAACTAGGCGTGTTCCTGACTACCCCAAGAAGAACCGAGTCAACGACCAGCCTTCGGCAGACGTCGCGTACACAGCCGCTACAATACCGGGATTGGTCCGAGACGATACCGATTGCTTCCATCCAGCGTTCCTGGCCTTTCTTTTGTTGTTTAGACTAGTATCACCAATTCTATTCTATCATAATTCTTATATTCTATTATTATTATTAATGTTATTATTATTCTAACGCTACCACTATTATTATTCCTCTATTTCTTATTATTATTATCATTTAATCTTGTATCACGTTATCCTATTTCTATCATAATCTTATCTTAATTAAATTATCTTCATTACCTTCATTATTAATTACCTTAGTTTATTATCTCATTTCAGAGATCCTAACGTCCCTTATTTTCAGGTACCTGATTACGCCTATCTTAGTAATTTTCAGGATTGCATTCTCTTAACGACAACCGATATTGATTCCAACATTATTACCAAACAGGGTGGGTTAAGGAATTTTCGGACTAAGTGGCATGTTTTCAGTATTACGGCTTTTTGGATGGTTGTGTGTGTAAGTTGAGTTTATGTAGATTTTGTGTGAATGAGAATGGTGTGACTCCTGTTGGTGACATGATGAACAGTAGGATAATGATTTTGTTTTGTTTCCACGTCTGTTTTATGTCCATCGCTAGTGGTGTGTATTTATCTATTTTTTCTTGTTCTTTGGTTTTTATGTTTGTGTCGTTGGGGCTAGCTATGTCCAGAAAGTAGATGACTTTGTCTTCCTTCAGTGTAAGTGTTATATCTGGTCTGTTGTGTCCGACTGTTCTGTCTGTGTGTAATGTAGTGTCCCAGTATAGTTTGACATAGTTGTTCTCCAGTATTGTTTGTGGTTGATACTTGTAGTATGGCGTGTGCTCTGTGATGAGTCTGTGTTTTAGTGCTAGTTTTTTGTGACCATTTTGTTGCCTTATTTGTTGTGTGCGTTTCGTCGTTGTTGTTAATATTTCGTTCTTCTGGTTCTTGTTGTTGACTGAGGTTGAGTGGTGTTATATTAGTGTCTGATGTGTTAATTGTTCTGTGCAGTGAACTGTCTTGTTTAGTGTGGAAGTGTTGTCTTAAATTGTTGATTTCTTGGTGGATTATTTTAGCTACTATATTACTATGTCTCTCTGTGTATTCTGCACTAGCGAGAAGTTTACACCCGCTAGTGATGTGGTCTATTGTTTCTGGGTATTGGTGACATATTCTACACTGGTCGTTTTGTGTGTTTGGATCTTTCAGAATGTGTTTTATGTAGTTTTTAGTTGCTATCACCTGGTCTTGTATTGCTATTGTAAATCCTTCTGTTTCTGGTTGTAGTTCTTCTTTCGTTAACCATGTGTATGAGTATAATTTATTGATGTGTGGTTGTTGTATTATGTTGTAGTGTCTGCCGTGTAATGTTTTTTGTGACCATTTTGTTGCCTTATCTGTTGTGTGCGTTTCATCGTTGTTATTAATATTTCGTTCTTCTGGTTCTTGTTGTTGACTGAGGTTGAGTGATGTTATATTAGTGTCTGATGTGTTAATTGTTCTGTGCAATGAACTGTCTTGTTTATTGTGGAAGTATTGTCTTAAGTTGTTGATTTGTTTGTTGTGAAGCTGTGTGATGTCTATAAGCCCTCTCCTTCCTTGTGCACGTGGGAGTGTCACACGTTGGATACACGATTTGGGGTGGTGCATGCGGTATTTAGTTAGCATGGTTCTGTTTAGTCTGTTCAATTCTTCAGTGTCCGTATTCGACAATTTGATAACGCCAAATGAGTATGTGAGAAGTGGTATTGAGTATGTGTTTATTGCTTTCATTATGTGTTTAGAGCTAAGTTTACTTTTGAGTATGGATGTGATTCTTGTTTTGTACTTCTGTGTTATTTGTTGTTTAATGTTTTTATGTTGTAGTTTTGTATTTTGATGAAACCCTATTTGTATGTTTCTTGTTCTTGTAGTGATGTGATGAGCTGTTCATTCATTGTCTTTATTACCTCGTTCTCCTCCCATCTGTCTTTTATCATTTTGATTGTTTTACAGTTGTCTATTCCAAATTCCATGTTGATGTCTACTGTAAGAATTGTAGTCTTCTGTTGTTTTGATTTGTGTTGAGGCGTATAATTTAATGTCGTCCATATATAGTAAGTGACTGATGATATGTAGTGTTCTTTTTCTGTGTTTTATTGCGTATCCTTGTCTTGTGTTATTGAGTGCTTGTGAAAGTGGGTTTAGGCAGATGCAGAACCATAGTGCGCTCAGCAAGTCTCCTTGGAATATTTCTCTTCTTATATGTATTTCTTCTGTTTCTATTTGTTGTGCCTCGGTGTGTAGATGTATTTTTGTTCTCCACGTGCTCATCATATGTGTTAGGAACTGTATGAGTGTGTCGGGGATTTTGTATATATCTAGGACTTGTCGTAGCCAACTATGTGGGACAGAGTCGAATGCCTTTTTATAGTCTATATAGCACGTGTAGAGGTTATTTCGTTGTTGTTCTACTTGCTTCATTATTGTACTGTCTATTATAAGTTATTCTTTGCATCCTTGACTCTGCTTACGACAGCCTTTCTGTTCTTCTGTCATGATGTTATATTGTATGAGATGTAGTTCTATTTTTTGTGTGATTAGTGATGTTATTTTGTATAGTGTTGATAGGCATGTGATAGGTCTGTAGTTGGCAGGATTTTCTGTATCATTGTGTTTTTTGGTTTTACGTATGTTCTACCTTCTGTGAAGAAGATTGGTGTTTTGTGTGGGTGTTTGATAATGTCTGTTATACATGTGGTTAGGTAACTGTGTGTTGATGTGAGCTGTTTGTACCAGTAGTTTTGTATTCCGTCCACTCCAGGGACTTTTCAGTTATGTGTTTTCTTTGTTATCTGCGTGATTTCATCAGTTGTGATTGTTATATTTATTCTATTGTTGATGTGTTGGTGCTTCTGCTGTTCCGTTTCTATCCACTGGGCTGTGCTATTATGTTCGACTGGTTGCTCCAAATTGTTTGCCAGAACGTGGTTATTGTTTCTTTGCTTGGTGGGGTTATCTTAGTTTTTTCTGTATTGTTTAGATTGTTATAAAATCTTTTTTCATTGTTTCTAAATAAGATGTTTTGTAGTTTTCTGGTGTTTGATTCCTTATATCTGCGGAGTCTACTCGAGTATACGGCAAGTTTCTGTTTGAGTGTGTCCATGATTTCAATTATTGGTTTATTGTTATTTTGTATTATTTGTTGTATATGTTGTATATGTTTTGTTATTTTGTTTGATCTTGCCGTTGTTGTACTGTGTCAGTCTTCCTATGTCTTTTCGTAGTTTTGTTATATTATTGTCTAATCTTATTTCCCATTTTGGTTTCCTAGGTTTACTGTTGTTATTTATTTGTAGTGTTGGAGTTTGTTTTGCTACGATCATTGTTGTGTATGCAGCGCTGTATATGAGTGTATGGATTTGTTCTAGTATGTATGTTTCAGGTATTATGGTAGGGATGATCTCGTTGATGGTGTTGAGCGTTACTTGGAATTCTCTTGTGGTTCTTGGTCTATGATTGGCTTCGATGTTCTGCCACTGCGTGTATTGTTTGATCAGCTCTTGCGTTAATTTCGTTGTTGTTTCGTTCTCTGGATTTGTGTTTTGTGGAGGGTTGATATGTGCGCGTGTGTCTGTATTTTGTGAGTCCTGTTCTGGTTCATTATCTGTTTGGGTACTTTGAGTATTTGTTTCAATTAGATTATTATTATTATTATTATTACTATTATTAAGGGAGTGAGAGCGTAGGAAAATAAATGTCAGAAACGAGATGCGATCCTGTTGCAAAGAAGAGGATACTTATACTAAAAGGAAGTTATGTTCGTGTGAGCTTAGCACCTCAACTGTTTTTGAATAATGAAAAAACACAGATGTATGGACATTCTACTTTATCCCGTTGTGATTTTTAGTGATCCGAAATGGCTCGGGCGTCCAAATTTTATTTTACATCCACACACTAGCAATACACACACGCACGCGCACGCATGCACGCACGCACGCACGCACGCACGCACGCACGCACGCGCACGCACGCACGCACTGATAACACACAACACACACAAGATGCACACACACACACATATGATACTGCAATAATAATACAATACAATACAGAATAAAATAAATAAAAATATTTAATAAAATGTTATACCGAATTAATCCTGTATAACATCAATATAATTTATTTTAGCTTTCTAATTAAGACAGGACTTGGTTTACAATTATGTTCTCATCCTTACATCCATTCATACAATATCTTACAATATATACATTGCATGTATAAGCAAACTAAGGCTGCGTTCCGTTTCACGCATGATGCGCGCATGATCTATAGTATACGTAACGTGTACTATAGATAAATGCGCGCATATGCGTGAAACGGAACGCACCCTATAACATTATATAATTCATTAAAAATGTCTCTTTTCATCGTTAAACGGAAAGTTGCGCAAAAAAGTAAGCAACTCTTTGCGCACGGCATTGGAAACGTGTAGAGTCTAATGCAGAGCTGTCATTTACTTGCACATTTCAGGCCGATTCCGTCGGTCGACGCCTACTGTCCCCCTCTCGCGGCGCGTGAGGCTTCATCTCAGGAGCGGCACGCGTATTATAAGTACGACGGTATTCCAATCCCCCTAAGCCTGTTAGAACATTCTTTCTTTAAATAATTTTAGGCAAATAATCGAAAATAATCCTCTTGTTGTTATTATTATTTTCAATAATAATATTCTACATTATTATTATTATTAATTTATATTTAATAATAATAATTGTATATTTCATTTAGAAGTTTTGTTAGTGCATTTATAATAAAATTATAATAATAATTTCCGTAATATAAGCAGAATACAGTTGAGTAAGGAATCAGTAAGTGTAGGAACCTGTACTATATTATAATTATTATATACTTATAATTAGAACAATAGTTTCCACGTGAGGTACTATTGCTGACGCGTTTTTTTTAAAGTGGTTTCCCCAGTAGGCCTACTCCACTGAAGAGAACAATAAGAGAACAGTAAGAGAAAAGAATTAATGAACGAAAAGGTGGAAATCAAAGAAACTATGTAATTAACTAAGTAATTGATATTTAAATATTTGATTTTCTAGACCGTTTACATGATTCTACAAGAGATGAGATATCTATAGAAATGTTAGAAGAATGCTAGAAGAAATGTTAGAATTAGTTCGCATTATTGAAGCTAATGATTTATCAAATAAGGAAGAACGTTGTCGGTTTTAACATATTTCATTCTTGAAAAGCTTTCACATAAATAGGTGGATCCAAACATGGAAAAAATTCGAAGACCAAAGTTTTTGAGATTAGGATAATTTGATACATCCAAAATTTTAAAAAAATCCGCTCCTTTTTCTGGACGCGTTTTAAGAGAAAGATCGTTTTGCAAATCGCAAAGTTCTTCTTAAAATTGTAAATTTTGTTCTTCGATTTCCGCAGTGAGAGGATTTTCAAAAAGAATCAAATCCTTTCTAAGACTTTCAAAGTCATTAAAACGCCTGTTGAACTGATTTATTAAAGAATCAATTAACAAAATAAATTTTTTAAAATTGCAATTAGTGCCATATTCTTCAAAGAGAATTTGGCAAGAGGAATAAAAATGAAGAATATTCGTTTCTAAATGATTTTTAAATAATAATAATTTTCTACGAAACGAATCGATGTGACTTACTAATTGACATATTGTCTGTTGGTCTTTAAATTTAAAATATTTAAATGATTGATCAAATCGGTGATAAGAACAAGAAATAGTTTCTTCACAAAGAAACTCTATATCCTCAAAGAAAGATTTAAATTTCCCACGTGAAATATACCGCGCATTCGATATGCAATTGTTTGATTCTGTCTTGTTTTCCATCAGACCGTTACTATTGTTGCTACAGGCAGACCGCTTCGTGAAACGTGGACATAAAGTGTGTGCATTTAAATTTTCGTTAGTGTTATAGTATTTAGTGAAAGTTGTTTTTCTTCAATTGTGTAATTTTGTGTCTCTACATCAAATCTATAGGATGGCCAATGAACAACGGTATGAACAACATTTTGATAAGGTATGGGAAAATAGTTTTTTTGCATTTATTAACAGTCAGACGGTTTGTCTTTTATGTGGTTATAAACCTGTTGTTGTGAAGAAATTTGTCATTGAGAGACATTATAAAAACAAACATTCGAGTGAATATTCGAAATATGTAGGTCAGGAGAAATGTAATTTAATCGAAGGCTTGAAGTTAATTTATCAGGAAGGATCAAATTCTAATGATAATTCTAATGATGCTACATCTTCCATAAAAGCTGTTACTGCATCGTATGCTATTTCGCTTCTTATTGCGAAACATTCTAGGCCGTTTACTGAAGGTGATTTTATAAAGGAATGCCTCATCGAAGCAGTAAAATCATTCGGCAATTCATTGACTCTTGCTGAAGCTGCTAGCATTCCTTTAAGTAGAAACACAGTAGCATCAAGAATTGCTAATATTGCTTGCTCAATCGAAGAAAAATTAAAATGTTTATTAGCGAGTTGTAGTTATTTTTCATTATGTTTAGATGAAAGCACCGATAATCGGCATGTGAGTCAATTGAGTATTTTTGCTCGAATCGTACAAAATGATTTCTCATATGTCGAGGAGCTGTTAGATTTTGTTCCATTGCATGGCACAACAACAGGTATTGATATTTTTAGAGGTGTTGAACAAACTCTTCAAAAATTTAATATAGACTTTTCAAAATGTTCAGCTATAGTAACCGATGGCGCAAAAGCTATGATAGGTTCCAAAAATGGTTTCTTTGGTCAATTAAAGCAGCGAGATTTTAAATTCCCCGTTATTCATTGCATCATTCATCAAGAAGCATTATGCGGGAAAGCTATAAAATTGTGTTCCTCCATGAAAACTGTTACCAAAATCATCAATTTAATAAAAGGCGGTAACAAGTTTCTTTCTCATCGGAAATTTCAACACTTTCTTGAAGAACATAATGCAATTTATACAGATGTACCCCTATATTGTGAAGTCCGATGGCTTAGTGCTGCGAAATGTTTAGAGAAGTTTTTTGCAATAAGAAAAGAGATCTTCCTTTTCTTGCAAAAAATGTCTATCGAAAAAGATGATGACATTAAATCCCTTTTCGAAGATATAGAGTTTCTTTGTGAACTCGCTCTTATCACCGATTTAACAAATCACTTAAATATTTTAAATCTAAAGCTGCAAAAGACCAACCAGACAATATGTCAATTAGTAAGTCACATCGATTCGTTTCGTAGAAAATTATTATTATTTAAAAATCATTTAGAAACGAATATTCTTCATTTTTATCCCTCTTGCCAAATTCTCTTTGAAGAATATGGCACTAATTGCAATTTTAAAAAATTTATTTCGTTAATTGATTCCTTAATAAATCAGTTCAGCAGGCGTTTTAATGACTTTGAAAGTCTTAGAAAGGATTTGATTCTTTTTGAAAATCCTCTCACTGCGGAAATCGAAGAACAAAATTTACAATTTCAAGAAGAACTTTGCGATTTGCAAAACGATCTTTCTCTTAAAACGCGTCCAGAAAAAGGAGCGGATTTTTTTAAAATTTTGGATATATCAAATTATCCTAATCTCAAAAACTTTGGTCTTCGAATTTTTTCCATGTTTGGATCCACCTATTTATGTGAAAGCTCCTTTTCAAGAATGAAATATGTTAAAACCGACAAACGTTCTTCTTTATCTGATAAATCATTAGCTTCATTAATGCGAACTAATTCTTCTAACATTTCTATAGATATCCCATCTCTTGTAGAATCATGTAAACGGTCTAGAAAATCAAATATTTAAATATCAATTACTTAGTTAATTACATAGTTTCTTTGATTTCCACCTTCTCGTTCATTAATTCTTTCACTGTTCTCTTATTGTTCTTTTCAGTGGAGTAGGCCTACTGGGGAAACCACTTTAAAAAAAACGCGTCAGCAATAGTACCTCACGGGTGACGTGGAAACTATTGTTCTAATTATAAGTATATAATAATTATAATATAGTACAGGTTCCTACACTACTGATTCTTTACTCAACTGTATTCTACATATATTACGGAAATTAATAAATTATTATTATAATTTTATTATAAATGCACTAACGAAACTTCTAAATGAAATATACAATTATTATTATTAAATATAAATTAATAATAATAATAATAATGTAGAATATTATTATTGAAAATAATAATAACAACAAGAGGATTATTTTCGATTATTTGTCTAAAATTATTTAAAGAAAGAATGTTCTAACAGGCTTAGGGGGATTGGAATACCGTCGTACTTATAATACGCGTGCCGTTCCTGAGATGAAGCCTCACGCGCCGCGAGAGGGGGACAGTAGGCGTCGACCGACGGAATCGGCCTGAAATGTGCAAGTAAATGACAGCTCTGGTCTAATGGATAGAGTCGCATTGTGGTCGACTTGATTTTAATGTTTTGTGTTTTTGTTATTTATTTGTTTTATTTACATTTTTGCTTTCAAAATCAAGATATATAGAAATAATGTTTTCAGAAGTTGTATAAAGAATTCAACTCTTTTTTTACGACAGTTTTACAAAAATTCAACAAAATATGTTGCGTCAGTGTAATGTTTGTATAGAGGTCGATAAGCGCTTACTTTGAACAGTTTTTGTAAACATTTTACCATAAATTTTGAAAATAAAAGTCTGAACAAAGTAATAAAAACAAATAAAATTTGAAAATAAATGTTTGGTAAAAAAATAACAAACACAAAACACTTAAGATAAAATCAAATTAGCGAGCACAACACGCTTTATCCAGTTAACGTGTTTCAGTGCGCGAAGGATTACTTACTCTTCCAGCGCAAACTTATCGGAGATAGGAGGCATTTCTCATGGATTTATTGATAAAAGGTGTTATTTGGGACACCTTCAACATACTCTAAAATTATAACATTAACACTCTGTAGAAATAGAAATAGTTATATTAAATATTTTTTTTATTTTATATTTTATTAAATATTAATATAACATTGCTAGTGGTAAAACAAAATTCAGAAACTTGAGTCATCTCGAACAACATATTAAGAATTATATACCGAGACGTTTTTAAAATCATACATATTCTTAAAAAAGATGATGATATGATATGATAGTTACAGATTATGATATGATATTTACAAAACTTATCTTTAAAAAAAAGTAAATGAGTCCTAGGACATTTTTGAATATTTATGATTATTATGAAAAATACTATCATATAAAAAATCTTTGAAAAAAATGTTATATTTTATAAAAAATCTTTCAAAAAATGTAATTTAAATTGTAATTTTAAATTTAAATCTTTAGGAAAAGGCTGTGTATTTTAAGAAATAAGTACCAAAGTCTCACATGGTTAATTTTAATAAATATAAACAATTTACGAAAAAAAGATGTATTTTGATCTACAAGAGATACATATGATCAGTGTGTATACATACATGCATACATAACTTTTTCAAAGATTTATTCCTACAATAATTATCATTTTTTGATATTATATTTTTTGCAGGATAAAATATATAGCTCTTTCATAGTTTTTAATATTTATTAAAATTGATCTTGTTACCATTTATTAAAGATTACCATTTATTAAAAAATATTTGCTTATTATATAAATTATTATTATTATTAAAATACATTATTTATTAAAATATACAACAACTTCTTTCTAAAGATTTATTGCTACTTAATACAAATATTCTGATGTCATACATTTTGTAAATATTATAAAATGTAATAGTTTTTTTCATAGATGTGTTTACATTTATTAATCAGTCTTTAGAATTTATTTGTTAAAATAAACAGAATTTATTTCTACTTGTCATTGTTTACTTTTGTAACTAGAATAACAGATTATATAACAGATTTTTTAATATTTATAGTAGATGTAGATCTTTTTAGTAGATGTTTTTATATTTATTAATCATGTCAGTCTTTAGTATTTATTTGTTAAAATATACAATAGTTTTTTCATAGATGTTTATACACAACAAGATTTTTTATAAATATGTACAAAAATTTTCCGATAGATGTGTACTTGACGCTTTTTTAATTTTTTTTTTAAATTAAGTTTTTATATATAATATAGAAAATAATTTAAGTAAACTGAATTAAATACCTCATTTATCAGTAATTTCTGGTCATTTTCTGACAATCCGAAGCCTTCTATGTTGAGATCACCTATAATTGGCACGATTTTTTTGCGGAAATTGGGCACTTCTTTTCTTACTCGATCATAAATCTAAATTATAGAATAGTTTTAGATAACGATTGTTTACAAATACATGTTTTGATTTGACGTTTTTTAGATACTCACAGATTCCTCAAACATTTCATCCAGCCGGTTTTCGGGACATTTGTCTTTTTTTGAACGTATCAGCAAATATATCGTAGAAATATCGGGGCAATTTCGTAACAGTTTTTCAATCAAGACTTTTCCGAGAAAACCGTTACCACCTATAACAAAAAAGATATAAGTACATTTATCAAAATTTTTGGCTTAGAATGATTTCAAGAATTTATCCTTAAACATTGTTACGGTTAAATATGGTCTATCTTTATTTTTATACAGGGTAAGAAAAAAGTTTGGAAACCCTTAAACTATGCATTTTAGAAAGAAATGTTTCAGACAAAAGTTGTAGGGTTGAAAAAGGTCTATTTACTGATCTTATCATTTTGACTGTGCATGGCGTCGCCAAGGTCAGACCAAGGTTTCATCTTGAATTTTTTAACAATTGAAAAGAAATACATAGGCCAATAGGTCACACTATCGAGCCAAACTAAAAGGTGTCTTTTAAATATTCAACAAATATAACATAGATTTATTCCAAAAAGATACATATGTACGTTTCGACTTCACTGAGTCTTCATCAACACTTAACAATTATTATTAGAATATTATTAGGAATTATTATTAGAAATTAACAATAAATTAACATAAACCCGTTGTTCAATAAAAACAAAAATAAAAATAAAAAGGAAAATCAAATTAAACGTAAAAACAAAGGTAAAAAAACGCAATCATCTAGCAAGTAAGTCATAACAATAAAAACGGTACGTGATAGGTTGGGGGTCAATGGTACATTCGCGACAACGATCTCCCAATAATGATGTTATAATAATAATGATGTTAAAGTCTAAATTATAAAACGTGCAATACAAACTTATTATTTGTTTAACGGCGAGAATATGTTAGTCAAGTATTAAAAACATGTCACTTTGCTCTTTACGCTGCAACCGTCAAGTGTTTGAGTCGGAGAAGTCTGGGAGATCGTATTCTAGATCCAGATGAACACACGAAAAAAGATACGCAGTGTTATACAGTAGTGTTATAAAACGAACGAAAACATAGAGTTATAAAATCGTGTTATGTAAAATATAAAATAAGAGGCAATCAGCCAAATTACAGCGCTGAATGTACAGCGCTGAACCCGATAACAAAATGTGTTCTGATATATTCGAATCGACACAGTCGTGCTTGTGTGTTAACAACTAAACCAGATCTGATCTCAACGTACAATGTGAAAACAGATATCTTAATATTTTCCGCTTAGGGTGCTGTTTGCAGAGTGTTAGGAAGGGGAAATACGACGAATCATTTATAATATTAATGTACGCACTATTTAATAATTCAGTGTCTTTGTGGGAATTGATCGCATGTGTCTGACTCTTGATGTGGATCATTTCGCTAATCAAACTCTTCTGTTGATTATACTCCACATCAAGAACACTAACATTATCCCAATCAAATTTGTGATCAAACTCAATAATGTGTTCCGATGTAACAGAGTGCTTGGATGGGTCTAGTCTTATATTATGTTTATGCTCTTTAATCCGCGTAATTAATTTTCTCTTAGTTTGTCCAATATAGGACGCCTCACCTTACAGTTTATTTTGTACACAACGTTATTCTTTTCGGAGCGTGGATGATCACCAGACCATGGGGATATGAATCTTTTAAGCTGGTTTAAACATCTATAACCAATCAACAATTTAGTCTTGTTTATTAATGGATTAATAACTTTCGAAATGTGTCTGATAAACGGCAAAACTATAAAAATCTTCTGCACGTTAGTGGTTGTGTTTGGAGTCAAGCTGTTTCTAAATCTGACTCTATTAGACAAGGTAGTGATACTATAATTTATGTGTTTAAATATAATATGAAGAGGATAGCCGTTGTTAATTAAGATGTTTATACACAATTCTATATTCTTTTGGTGAAAACAAGGATGTGACAACAGTATCGCTCTGTCAAGTAATCCATATATAGTACCAATTTAATGGCACTGTGGGTGGTTGAAAAAATAAGACAGAAATCTGTCCGAAAAAGTGCTTTTGTGGAAGTGCTTTTGTAGTTTCCGAGATATATAAGGGTTTCCATACTTTTTCCTCACCCTGTATATAAAGTATGTATATATGTGCGTGCGTGCGTGCGTGCGTGCGTGCGCGCGCGCGCGTGTGTGTGTGTGTGTGTGTGTGGGACATTTCACGTCAACCGAAACATCTGTGAGTCCAAAATTTCTAATCAATAAAAATAAACGGTTGAAGGCTCAAATTATTCGCAAAAGTATGTACTTTTGAATGGCATGTGGCCTTTAGAAAATACAAAATGGCGAATTCAATATGGCGTCAAAAACCGGAGAAAATCGAATAACAATATAATGTCCTTTACGACATTGATTGTTTCTTACACTAAATTTACATAAAACTTGCTACTTACTCGGTGGTTTTTGGGGTCACTAATTACGAATCTAAACTTAGAATTTTGAAATTCAAAATGACTGATCTAATATGGCCGAGTGATTTGAGAAAATTGCCTCGATTTTTCCAAAAATTAATTTTTGAGAGGTTTTGCGGGCGCTGGTTACGGCCTTTCGGCAGATTTACTTTGCTACTTGAAACTTGTAATATTACGATGAAGACAGCCCTCCTTACGTACTCAAACGAAAAACATTTCAGTCGCGGGAATGCCAACGTCTAGCAGCAGCGATGTGTACTACATTAATAACTTAATTTTTAAAAAGTACACAAAAAACAGCGTAGTTAGTTAACTTAACAAAAAAATAGTTAATGTATATTAAACTACAAGGACGTTTGATAAGTTTGGTAAAAAGTTGGTAAAAAAGCAAGTAAAACACATTTGTTTGGAAAAAGTCTGCTTTATTTCTCAACATAGTCTCCATCAAGAACTATACACTTAGTCCAGCGAGTTTCCAATTTTTTAATATTGTCGGAAAAGTAGGCTGTCTCAAAGTTTGCAAAATACTCATTGACGGCGACAATGACTTCCTCATTTGACGAGAATTTCTTCCCACCGAGCCAAGTTTTTAAGTTTGGGAACAGAAAGAAGTTTCACAGGGTCAAATCCAGAGAATAGGCTGGATGAGAAATCAATTCATAGCCTAATTCGTGTAGTTTGCCATTGCAACGGTCGACTTGTGGGACGGCGCGTTGTTTTGATGGAAGAGCACTTTTTTGCGCGCCAATTTTGACCGTTTTTTTTCAGCTCTTCTTTCAAACGGTCCAACAACGTTGCATAATATTCTCCTGTTATTGTCTTACCCTTCTGCAAGTAGTCAATTAGGATAATTCTTTGAGAATCCCAAAAAACAGTGGCTATCACCTTTCCAGCCGATAAAACAGTCTTCGTCTTCTTCGGCGCACTTTCACCAGACATTATCCACTGCTTTGACTGCTGCTTCGTCTCAAGAGTGTAATGATGGATCCAAGTTTCACCCACAGTCACGAATCAACGCCAAGAGTCCTGCAAATTGCGCTTAAACATCGCCAAACACTGCGTTGAAACGTCCTTTCGCATGCGTTTTTGATCGAGAGTGAGCAATCGCGGCACCCACCGTGCACACAGCTTTTTACAATTTTGCAATTTTTCATGCAGAATGTTATGCACTCGTTCCGTGGAGATGCCTACGGCCTCAGCAATCTCACGCACCTTCATTCGGCGATTTTCCATGATCATACCATGGATTTTTTCCACGATATCCAATGTGGTGACCTCAACTGGTCGTCCACAGTGCGCTTCGTCTTCAGTGCAGGTTCGGCCACGTTTAAATTCGTTTATCCAAAAATAAATGGTCTTCAATGCAGGAGCAGAGTCTCCATGAACTTCATTTAACTCTACTTTGATTTGCGCTGCTGCCCACTTCTTTAAATAAAAGTGTTTTATTACTACACAAAATTCGTTTTTTTTCCATTTTTGCGGAAACTGCTAAACCACTCGCTTCAAACTGACTACCGAACGTGAACTACGCGTTACTTCTGGCTAAAATTTGGCCTAAAGGGGTTCGAAGAGTGGATCTTTCGAGGTGTCACCGAATGGATTGTAGCGCCATATCATAGAAATTTACCAAACTTATCAAACGACCCTCGTATAATAACATTTTGAACTTGCTCCTTTTTAATGAGAATATATTTGGCCCTTTTCTTGCGCTTTTTGAAAAAGCAATATTTTTTAGCCCAATATTTTTTAAGTAATAGACTGAAGAATACTATTTATTCATCATTAAACATATATTAGTATCTTTGCGTAGAAATTATTTTTATAAATTAAATTCTTGTAAGAAATTTTACATGAAAAGTACAAACCGATTTTCGCTTTTTTTTTATTTTACGCATTTATTATTTTTAATATGTTTAATTTCTTCTTTCTTACATTTTTGAATTTTACTTTTTAGCTTGTCATTTTTTAAATAAATGATATTATTAATATTATTAATATTATTTAATATGTCATATTTTGTATACAAAGTATATATTTTTTCACAAAATGGGATACTATATTCTTAATGATATTTATTTAGATTTTATTATATATTCAAATTTTATATAATTTTATATAATTTCTTAAGCTGTGCATGATAAAAATTGGATTATATGTAAATGTTTTCCAAGTATATTTCTTATCTTCTACTACAGGAAAATGCTTTGCGTGAAGCATTAAGCGCAATTTGTTTGTTACAGAACAAAAATATAACGGATACACCAAGTGTGTTTGTTGTTGGAAACGCGAAAGTGTTTTTAGATCTTATTATATATTCAATTTTATATTGCTCAAGCGTGATAAAAACTCGATTATATATGAATGTTTTCCAAGAATGTATTTATCATCTTTATTTATTTGTTGAGAACATGTATTGCATGAAAAATCGACGGGCACAAATAGTATGTACGGAAGCGTTTATATTATAATTCTAAAAAATGATATGTAGCATAATTTTATCATAGATGGTTGAATTCGTAGAAAAATAATCTTTAATTTGACAGAAACAAAAAGTTAAAATTTGAAAAAAATGTTAAGTGGTGGATTTTTGAACAATAAAAAAATAAAAAATTTTTTTTCGCCGTTTTATACTCTTCAAACTATTTAATTTCAAGTTTGAATTTTTTTCTATTTTTTATAGTAGATGTTGAGATAGTCTATCCGGGCTTTTATAAACAAAAAGCGAGTAAGATGCTCTGACTCACAAACACAGAGAGGAACAAGCTTTCCCTCTCTTTCTTTGTGAGTCTAGTCTGGTTATTCGGCAATCGCAAACAACGTTGCGAACGTGTTGCTACACGAAGTACCGTGAACCGTAATAAATATTATTCTTCTATTAAACTCTGAGTATAGAAAACCGACTCTTCTCCGACTTTCTCGCTCCTATACAATATAATTTCAACAGTAGATTCGCTCGGAAAGAGAAAAACTGATTTTTTTTCAAAGAAGTGTTTTACGCCCTAGTATAGTATAGTATAAATACTAGTATAAATACTAGTATAGTATAAATACTATATATGAACGACATTAAATTATACGCCTCAACACATACACAAATCAAACAACTTATCAAAACAACAGAAGACTACAGTTTAGACATCAACATGGAATTTGGAATAAACAAGTGTAAAACAATCAAAATGATAAAAGGTAGATGGGAGGAGAACGAGGTAATAAAGACATGAACAATGAATGAACAGCTCATCATATCACTACAAGAACAAGAAACATACAAATACCTAGGGTTTCATCAAAATACAAAAGTACAACATAAAAACATTAAACAACAAATAACACAGAAGTACAAAACAAAAATCACATCCATACTCAAAAGTAAACTTAGTTCTAAACACATAATGAAAGCAATAAACACATACGCAATACCACTTCTCACATACTCATTTGGCGTTATCAAATGGTCGAATACGGACACTGAAGAAATGAACAGACTAAACAGAACCATGCTAACTAAATACCGCATGCACCACCCCAAATCGTGTATCCAACGTGTGACACTCCCACGTGCACAAGGGGGGAGAGGGCTTATAGACATCACACAGCTTCACAACAAACAAATCAACAACTTAAGACAATACTTCCACAATAAACAAGACAGTTCATTGCACAGAACAATTAACACATCAGACACTAATATAACATCACTCAACCTCAGTCAACAACAAGAACCAGAAGAACGAAATATTAATAACAACGATGAAACGCACACAACAGATAAGGCAACAAAATGGTCACAAAAAACATTACACGGCAGACACTACAACATAATACAACAACCACACATCAATAAATTATACTCATACACATGGTTAACGAAAGAAGAACTACAACCAGAAACAGAAGGATTTACAATAGCAATACAAGACCAGGTGATAGCAACCAAAAACTACATGAAACACATCCTGAAAGATCCAAACACACAAAACGACCAGTGCAGAAGATGTCATCAATACCCAGAAACAATAGACCACATCACTAGTGGATGTAAACTTCTCGCTAGTACAGAATACACAGAGAGGCACAATACAGTAGCTAAAATAATCCACCAAGAAATAGCACTAAAACACAGACTCATCACAGAGCATACGCCATACTACAAGTATCCACAGACAATACTGGAGAGCAACTATGTCAAACTATACTGGGACATTACATTACACACAAACAGAACAGTCGAACACAACAGACCAGATATAACACTTACACTGAAGGAAGACAAAGTCACCTACTTTCTGGACATAGTTATTCCCAACGACACAAACATAAAAACCAAAGAACAAGAGAAAATAGATAAATACACACCACTAGCGATGGACATAAAACAGACGTGGAAACAAAACAAAATCATTATCCTACCATTCATCATGTCACCACAGGAGTCGCATCATTCTCATTCACACAAAATCTACATAAACTCAATCTACACACACAAATATACACAACCATTCAAAAAGCCATAATACTGAAAACATGCCACATAGTCCAAAATTCCTTAACCCACCCCAATAAATAAGAACAAAAACCTCCTAGTTACTTGGTACCCACCCGTAAATAGGAGTATAAACCAGGGAATCCTAAGGCGACACACATACCGCATAATAATAATAAAAATCAAATTTTGTTATTTATAGATTTTCGCAATTACCATAACTCTCGCGAAAGAAATCCTCCTCTTTCTCTCTATCGTCTTTTCAACATAAATTCAAAGTCAGAGTTTAGGCAGGTATAATTAATGAATATTTAATTGGACTCCATATTTTATCTCACATTATTTCTTACAGTTTTTAGATAACAATCTGTTTGATCTATTACAAAATGTGCCCTTAAACCTTCACTATTACAATTGACTGCAGTTGGATAAATGCTCAGATCACAGTGCTTGTATTGTTAAGGATTGCATAAACCAATGTCATCCGGAAAAATAAATTGGCCGTTGGGAACCTGTGAAGTAGTCTCCAGATTTACTTCTTTAGATTTTTGAAGAAGTTACTTCGAGAGAATAAAAAATGAAGTTTACTCAATTGAGTTTCGTGAACATTCAACGAATAAACACAGCTTTTGATCTAAAGTTAAACCGGGAGGAAATTTGTCAAGCGACAAATTCGAATTTCGATATTTCTGTGTATAGATCGTCAATCTCTGTGGCCTAGTTTACATCGAGCACTTGATACGCGTATCAAGTAATGTATTTAAGTTGATCAATAGCTGAATAAATGTACTAGTTATTTACTATTTGATGCGCGTATCAAGTGCACGATGTAAACTAAGCCTGTGTTTATAATAGCTGTTTTGTACTTGTATCTTAATTTCGAAAGTTTTTTGCTATTCTTTTGTTTATGCCAATATAAAGAAAGTCTGTCAATGATCTTTAATGTGAAGGGAAGATGTTATTATTCTTGCAATTTCGTAAAAAATTAATTTGTTTTTCAAATTAATTAACTTATAGTTGGTGCTTACCCAGTCTTTGAAAGTTTTCGCAGTCCAAGGGTTAAAATAATATTTAATGTTGTCGCAGTTAAAATAACAATCGTTAATAAGATAAGGCCGCGTGTTATTCGGCTGGCGCATAATTAAAATTATAGGTAAAAGTAAAACAATTTACAACGGCTTCTTGGATATAAAATCATAGATTAAAGAAAAGTTTCTTAGGACTAACTTCTATTAGAAATTTTTCCTTACTTGTGATACATAACTTCATAAAGAATAAAGACAGTAAAAACAAAATAGAAAAACAAATAGAATTATTATACAGGTCAACTGTTCAATTTACTAACAATTACCTCGAAATCATTTTTATCCGAGCAGACAAAGGAAATGTCACGGTAGCCTTAAACAAAGAATTTTACGCATTAGAAATAGAAAAAAATTTTGGAAGATCAAAGTAATTACGTCACCGTTAAAATCCAACCACTAACATAGAAAAAAACCTTAAATAACACTGTCAAAAAATGGTCTGATAAAAAATACATTACAAAACCAGACTTATTCAGATTAAGATCAAGCGACTCTCTTCTACCAAAAGCATATGGACTTTCAAAAATACACAAAGAAAAACTGAGTTTTAGAATAATAGTTTCCTCATTTAACACTGCACTACATAATATAGATACATATCTGCAAAAAATAATTTCGATCAGCATTCCTAGAGCTAAGAGCAGCACTATTAATAGCAGAGAACTCTACAGCAAACTCTCAGGTCTGATTATAACAAACTCCGAAACCATTTCTTCATTAGACGTCATATCTCTTTTTATCAATATACCATTAGAATTAGCTATCGATAGTCTATCAAAAAGATGGATCCACAATGAATCTCTCACAAAAATTCCGAAAACAGAATTCATACATTATATTTATAATAAATTCAACATATTTTTCTTTTAACAACAAAATATATAAACAATGTTATGGTACGCCTATGGGCTAACCTCTATTCTCCATATTAGCAGACATTGTTCGGCAAGATTTAGAACAGCCAATATTAAACTCTTTTAACTTTACTTAAGGAAATAATTCCGCTCGATACCGATAATATTTGATAAGAGTTACAGAGACCTAGGTTACTTGATCGAGCTAGACTAAACATGTCATTTTAAGCTATATAAAAACATGACTAAGATTTATTCAAAATAAATAAATAAATACATGTGAACGTTTCAACCTCACTGGGTCTTCCTCAGCACTTGACAAATTATTAAGATAAAATAACATAAAACCGTTGTTAAGTAAAAATACATTAAAAATAAAATAAAATTAAATGAAAATAAATATAAGAATAAAAATATAAAAATAACACAAGCATCACGCAAATTAGTCTTAACACTAAGGGTGGAGCACGGAACGTTGGTGGTCTATCGTACATTCAGGACGCGATCTCCAAGTAAAAAAGTTGAAGTCAAAGATGTAAAAAGTGTGGTACAAACTTATTCGTCGTTTAATGGCGAAAATATGTTGGTCAAATGTTGTAAACAAGCTGTCGCTTTGTTCTTAGTGTTGTAACCGTCAATATTTAAAACGAAGATGTATGAATCGTATTCTAATTAATTAAACAAACAAAAGATACACAGTGTTAAGTAATAGTGTCATCAGACCTGAGCCAAAAGCAAGTGTGATATAAAACTATCATTAAACGGAAGTTGAGTGTAATTATGTGGTAAAAATTAAGAGATGATTAATCTAATTACCTGTCGGCGTCGAGCCTACCAGTAAAGCGTGTTCTAGTATGTTCGGAGTGATCGGATGTTGTGTTAACATTTTACCGTTTAAACTAGTTCTGATCTCAAACGCACATTGTCTTTTAACTTTCTTGTAAATTTTATTTTAGATACGTTGATGACATTATTATATCTGCACCAAAAGATAAAGTTGAATACATACAAAATTGTTTCAATAGTTACCATAATAGACTGAAATTTACCATGGAACCTTGTATGAATGAAAAAATTAGCTTCCTTGATCTCAACATTATTCTGCAAGAGAATAAGATATATAGACTGGTACCAAAAAAATACATTTTCTGGAAGGTTGCTGTCGTATTTCTCAGATCACCCATTAAATCACAAAATAGGCACGGTTTACAACTTGATAGACGGAGCAATATTACACTCACACCCTAATTTTCACCAGAAGAACATACATATGAGCATTAATCTATTATTAAATAATGGGTATCCTCTCAACTTAATATTTAACTGCTTACAAAAAAGAATTAACAAACATACCAATGATTTAAATAACAGAGAATTCGAACAACTAGACAGCTCAAATACTAATAACCAAAAACAATATTTAGTCTTACCGTACATCAAAAATGTCAACAAAGTATCTGCTCAAATTAATAATTCTGATATAAATGTAGGATTAAGATGCATCAATAAATTGAATAAATTTATCAAGGTATAAAAAAATAAAACGGAAAAGCCCAAAAAGAGCAATGTCATTTATAAGATTCAATGTAAAGACTGTGATGCATCTTATGTTGGACAAACCAAAAAGACAACTTTCGACAAGAATAAAAGAACATAGATACAATGTAAGACTTGACCCATCAAAGCATTCGGTAGTTACTGAACATATGTTAAAATATAATCATTCGTTTGACTGGGAGGATGTTAGAATTCTTGATACTGAATACAATTATCAGAAACGTTTAATATCTGAAATGATCCATATCAAATCACAGAAAGTAAGCATTAATTTACAAAAAGATTCCGAACAATTGAACGATGCTTACTTAGAAATTATTTCAAAACTTGCTATACGATAGTATTAAAAACATCTGTGACTTTATCACTTTCAAATATACAAATGATAATACATTATTGTTTGGTGCTTTCCCCCTCTTAATCTTATGTTATTATGTCTGTGTTTTTGATGACCGTCTTTTTGATCTTCATGCTCAGTTTGTCTCAGTATTAACATCTATTAAGACGTTAAAATAACCATTACGAATAACTTATGAATTTCATCAAACTCTGGATAATACAGTAAAAATAACTATTATAAATAACTTATGATTTTCATCAAACTTTGGATAATACAATTCTTGCTCCTCTCTCCTCTCACTATCACAGAGTGTGTCATTTCGGTGTGTTCTTTCATCACTCCACGGACATTTCCAATTTGAGTGAGTCATTGACATCAATTCTTAATAAATTATGATTTTACCAACATCTGTAACAACGAGATTGCGTCCTCCACAAGGCTTATCTGCTCGGCACCGTTGAACTGTATTTATTTTAAATTTTGTGTTACTAAAGAGAGCTCAGTGAGCCGAAATGCGTCTAAAATGAATGTTTGTAACGATTTTATTACATATACATGTGTTTTGGCTCTAAAAAAAAGGCTTTTCTTTAATCTATGATTTTATATCCAAGAGCCGTTGTAAATTGTTTTAATTTTATTTATAATTAAAATTTAAAAATATTTAATTGATGTTAATGATGATGATATTGCTGATATTCCTTTCGTCTAACGATACGCAATAATATTCTTAAAAATTTGCAGGATGACACGAAGAAATTCACAGGAGTGTATAATAAAGTAATTGAGATTATTTAGTTTCTTCCCATTATTTTAATATTTGTAATAATTTATCGTTTCAAATATCACAGTTTAATATCGTAATGTTTATATTTTTTTATTTCGGACAAATGACATGTATGTGTATTTATTATTTATTATTTTACTTTTGTTACCTAACTTTGGTCTGTAGGAGTCCGACATATCTTCTGTCTTCTCCTCGAAGACACGGAAATTTATAAGAATTTCCCCCCGTATTAAAAAAAAGGCAGAATTCGAAGGAAAAAGTAAAAAGTAGTCACATTGTGATTACTTTCTCCTAGAGTCCTAACAATAAGCCCGGGTTTAATAATAAAAGTTCTAATGGTTAGAAATGGTTAGAAAATTATCAGAATGGCATTAATTGGCGTTAATTGTAGGTTTTAATTATATATTTTTCAATGCTTACATTGATTTTGTACATGGAGTCAATAAATTGAAACAATATAAATCATAAAAACATGAAAAACAAATTTCTTTTGTTGCTATATTCGAATAATTGAATGAATTGAATAAAAAAAAATATAACTTTATTAATCTTACTTTCGCTTACAGAAAAATATTTTGATTTTCTCATTATTACTTGTTAAAACTAGATTACTTGTTAAAACTAGATTGAAAAAATAAAAAAAAATATTAACAGCAACAATTTTTATTTTTTAAATTTTGAACTTGGGTTCTAAATATTAATACTCTTGCATTCTGAGATTTCTTAAAAGTTGTTATTAAGTGAAAATCCATTTAAAAAACGTTCAAGAAAACAAGAATTATAAAGTACAAGAATTATAAAATTACGTCAATAAACATGTATATATTATAATGGATAAAAATTGCATATACTATACTGAGTTTGAGTGCCCCTCGAGAGGGTACCCCGAGAATGGTACAAAAATAAAAATTTATTGTTATGTAAATAAATATCAGTATTTTATTTCGGCATACTCTCATCAAAATAAACAGTATGATGAATTGTATTTTTGCTAGAAAACAGGTGAAAAAATCAACTATATAAACATTAAGGAATCAAGATCGGTTTAAAACAGTAATCACGTAAACAAGAAATCAATTCCAATCAGACTGATTAAAAAGACACGTATCAACCAGCACCATATAGCTCATCCGAATAAGCGTAAGTAGAGGTAGATTTATTATTTGAATAGAGTTCCATCCAGTTCGCTCCTCGACTACATACTATTCATACTGCACTATTCGCTATCCATATTATTTACTGTTCAATATATATATTATTACCTGCTATTTCAGTATTCGTTATTCATCTTCCACGTTAATTACATGTGAAAAAGACCTAAAGTGCTAAATATGCAGAGTCAGCAAAAGGCAGTTTATAATATAAACAACGAATAATATAAATTAAAAGCAGTATAAATAATGAATAACATAAATAACATGGGTAATATTGCAATTTAATATAGACAACAAACCAAACAAAACTTATTCAAATAATGCCCATCTCTGAGCGCAGCTAGTTTTTAATCATGTAAATAACAAGTCAATTCCAATCAGGCTAGATCTTAATGTTAATAATTTCTGTTTAAAATAAACGATGAAATTCTATGAACAATTCAATTTAAAATAACAATAATAAATAAATGTGTTTGCGAAACAATCTAAATAAATGTGCTAAACATTAGAAAATATAATACGCTCGTTTTATATAATAACAATCTAGAGGGTAAAAAGGCCAAATATTTAAAGAACGAGCAAAACAATTAGATGACATTAAAGACAGAAGATTTTAATTATGTATAGTTTAGTAAAATGTTTCTTTATGCGGGCTGATGAAGACTTGTGAAGTCAAAACGTTCTTATCTGTTGTTTGTATCTATAATAAATTCGTTATGTTTAATTTTTAATGTCATCTAATTGTTTGTTCGTTCTTTAAATATTTGGTCTTTTTACCCTCTAAATGTGCTAAATATTTATATCGTCAAGATAAACCAATACTTTTTGTCTTCGTTAATAATAGAAGTGCAATAGAATATATGAGTGCAATTAGACATTTTGTTTTATAAGACCAAGAACTAATTATATTATATAAGACAAGAACTAATTATATTGTATCAATTACGCACACTTTAGAGTTACACTGATGATGACCTTTGTAAGGGTCGAAACATTTGTATTGTATTAATTTATTTTGACGATAAAAAGTTTTAGTACGTATATCTAACTCGGTTCGCAAACCCATTTATTTACCATTGTTGTTTTCGAATTTAACGAACTTTCCAATCTTACATTATTTCAATTTAATCCTGTAATGAAATATTTTTAATCCTATAATAAAATATTTTTAGTTATTCTAAAGAAGAATAAATAATAGACAAATATTAACATCAAAAACATTTTAAGAATATCGTGAAACATTGAATAACCTTAATTATCTTAAAAATAATAGGTTTAAATTTTATGCATTTCTAACCGCGTTGACTCTTATTGCTCTAATTTAAATTGTCAAAATTGAGTCCTTTTTAAGTTTTTCAATTAAAAATAATATTTTACTTTATTTTATTTTATTGTACTTGCATATCAAATACCTGTAACAAATATTGATTGTCCGGCGTAAAAGCTTTGTATCGTTGTGTGTGTTTCAATTTCCATGTTTTATTCACTATTCAAAAGATGTTACGAATTTAACACAGAGATTAAGAAATAAATTTTAAATAGATTATCAATTTTTAACTTTTTTGATCGAATGTCTGCTTGATTTGACGCGACATCGAAGACTGAGCATTATATATAGAAAAGCTCTCTTTTCATGTTTACATTAGTACTCGGAATTTAATGTATTTCGAAACCGATTTATGAGACTACACCTACTGTACCCTCACTGTCGCTCGAGACTCGACATCGAAATACTGATATCATTCCGGGAAAAATAAAAATAACTCTTATATGCTCGTATATGTCAAAATAAAAAGTGATCATATATGCTCATATATGAATATTAACCCAATAAGATCTGGTATGGTCATATATAAGATTATATAAAATTACAGGTAATTAATTAGAATAGGGGATCCCCCGATGACCTTGACCTTGACATATGTTGTCAAGGTCATCCTCCTGAGCGACCTTCGGAAGGTTTAGCCCTCGGTCACTACTCATTAAAAAGTTATAAACAAAAAAATGTGGCCACATACGCATGCTCTGTAATCAATCTTTTCTCAAAAAGTGCGAAATTTGAAATATGGTGTAAGAGTGAAAACGCGTAAAACATAGATTTAATTTTCGATTTTTCGTACAGATTGAAAAGTGTACGCGTGGAGGCAGAGTGTGTTCCGCCCCCCCCCCCTATGGGGCGGGCTCTACTACCGAAAAACTGAAACATAGATGTGGGTGGAACTCGCTTCGCGTAGAAACTTTCCACGCGTACACTTTTCAATGCGAAGCGAAGTTTAACCCATACCTATGTGTGTAGTTTTTCGGTAGTGGAGCCTCCCCGAAGGGGGGGGCGGAACACTGCTTCTACGCATACACTTTTCAATGCGAAGCGAGGTTCCACATAGGTTTGCAATTTTTGACGCAAATCTATGTTTTACGCATTTTCACTCTTACACCACATTTCAAATTATGCGCTAACTTAGAATTGTGTAAACTTCGAGTAATGAGCCTAATTAAAGCAAATGAATTAACAAAAATTATTCATAGAATTTCATTTTAAGACAGATTGTCAGAATGTTATCTAACACGAAAATTTATCGTATACTGGTTTACTTTCGGATACTGTTTCAAAATCATAAGAAATATCAACAGTAGAATGCCATATATATACACACAGTGTCATTGAAACTTTTTGTTCATTGGCGGTAAATGTGTATTCAAAATAAGTACCACATTTTTCAAACTTTTTGTTTATAACTTTATAATTATTTGTATTTATGTTTATAACGTTATAACTTTTTAACGAGTAGTGACCGAGGTTAAACCTTCCGAAGGTCATCAGGAAAATGACCTTTGACAAACATATGTTAAGGTCAAGATCATCAGGGGTGTCCCCTATTCTAAATAATTACCAGATTACATAATTCATACATATACAAGATTGATGTATACAAATAAATAAATAATACAATTAGAAATATCATTTCATTTCGTAAGCTTGCTACAAATTTTTCAATAATATTTGTCTTTTCCGTATATCAAGCTTATAAAATCCAGGCAGAAGCTTACGTCAATGCGGAATGATGCAATCTAGGCATACTTTTTGTTTTATTTCTTGGTAGGAAAATCCGTGTTGCGTAGTATAAATTTCTAAGTACACGCCGTTTATCTTTTACACTATTATACAATACATACATATGTACAGTTTTTGTAATTGAGTGGTTCACAAAGCAATTTATTAACTTTTCATCGTCCTGCATCAGATCGCGGAAATGCATATAAGATACATATAAATTTTTAATAAGTTTATACTTTAGGGTGCATATTATGATCTGATTACATATAAAATCTCATATGACTATATAAAAGTAAATAAAATAAAAGTAATTATATTATTTTAGTTTAAATTATAAGGCCAACGTTTGCAAAATAATATGATTAATATATTTATATTTCAGAACTACAATATATATTATATAATAACTTCTTTTACATCAAATTATTAGTAATTTTATACAAATATTTAATAAAAATGTATTAAAAGGATTAAGATCTGAAAATCTATTAAAACAGTGCTCCGGAATTATTTGCATCTTTGCCCAAAAGGAGTTGTCTATCTGAGACAAAACGCCTGCGAGAGATTGCGCGCACTTCAGAGACGATCAGTTTATTTCTGGCTGGAATCGAAATTAAAAATATTTAGCTGAAACTGATTTATTTGAAACCGAAATCGAATTTGGTTGAATAGTTTAGGTATATTATCAGTAATAGTTAAATTAACCATTTAAGATTATAATTTTGTCCATTGATTCCTTATATATATTCTCTCGCTTACACACACACACACACACACACACACACACACACACACACACGCATATCAGTATCGTAATATCGTTGAACGCGCAATATTTCGCTACTACTAATAAAAATTTTGATATTTTTATTATTTTCAAAAATATAAATAAAATATTAATATTTTATTTATCTTATGAATAATGCAAATATGTGTTTTCGTTAACAGGACCTGATAAGTAATTTATGTACTAATGCTACTAATAAAAATTTTGATATTTTTATTATTGTTTTAAAAATATAATTAAAAATTAATATTTTTTTTATCTTATAAACATTGCACACACACATGCGCACACATTAGTATGTTTTTCGTGCAACCTGATTAAAGTATTTTTTTTCTAAATAAAATTTTTATGTTGTTATTTTTTAAAAGAAATATAAATGAAAAAAATGTTAATGTTTATCTTATGCATTACTGCACATATAAAATGTGTTTTTCGTTAACGGACCTGATAATAAAAATAAGATTTAAATAAATTCTTGTTATTGTTTTAAAAATATAATTAAAATATTAATATTTTGTTTTATCTTATATAAAACATTAATACACACGTTACGCACACGTAATATTATAATATTTCATTTTAGTGCTGGAACCTGACATAATATTTATGCTCTTTCACTGCTAATAAAAATTTTTATATTCTTTATTGTTTTCAAAAAATATAAAAATATTAATATTTTATTTATCTTATAAACATTACGCAACACACATATGCAATATATGTATTTTTCAAATTTGAAGTTGATAAAAAGTAATATTTATGCTAAATAAAATACTACTAATAAATTTTTTATATTCGTTATTATTTTTAAAAATATAATATAAAAATATTAATATTTTATTTATCTTATAAACATTACACACACACTTTGCAACAATACACATATGCAGTAATGTGTTTTTCGTTCTGAAAACCTGATAAAAGTACATTTATGCTACTACTAATAAAAATTTTATATTCTTCTTTATTATTTTCAAAAATATAAATAAAATATCAAATGTTTTTATTTTATCTTATAAACACACACACACCACTTTTACAATATATGCAATATTGTATTTTTCTGGAACCTGATAAGTAATATTTTATGCTATTTACTAATAACAATTTTTATATTCGTTATTATTTTTAAAAATATAAAATATTAATATTTTATTTATCCTTATAAACATTACACAATAATACGCACAATAATATTATATGCAATATGTATTTTTCGTGTGTTGAACCTTGATATTAAAAGTAATATTTATGCTACCATTAAAAATTTTTATATTCTTTTATTATTTCAAAAATATCTAAATAAATATAAATATTTTGATGATCTTATAAACATTACACAATACACATATGCAATATATGTATTTTTCGTGTTGGAACCCAATATTTATGCAATTACTAATTACAATTTTTATATTCAGCGTTATTTTTAAAAATATAAATACAATCATATGAGGAAACTCTAAATGTAGCACACTTCACGTTTTAAAATATTTCTCTTATACACAATACGTAAGAATCATCGATCTAGCGATCTGTCATTTAATTTGCTATACATAAGCAAGGCAGGCTTTTTACAAAGAAGATAGGAGCAATATCCTTAGAATTTTTGTCTTGCCTTCAGTTAAATTGTTGCTTGTATTAACAATAACAAGACAATCATCATTCTGTTTTATATTTTGAGCAATCGCAGCAATAATAATTGCTTTCTGTCGATGAAATATTACTACTTATTCCTCATCTCTACTGGATGACATTTTTATTCTTTAATACATTTTGTCGAATACTTTTTGAGTATTTATTTTAGCTTTCTCTTTGCTTCCAGAATATAGCTTGGATTTCAATTGGCATATGTCTATTATGGCGACTATCCATTAAGAATATTATTATCACGATTTCACTCAGCAAACACGCATCCACATGGTACACACATGCTACTCACCTCCCAAAGCACATCAGTCTCATTTCACGCAACGCCTTCAGTTTCTGCAGGTGTGAGAATATCAAGTGTCAAAGGCCTGCAAAAATAGCATAAAGAAGACATCCTAAAAACTATTAAAACCTATTTCAAAGAGTGCATTTGACCACACACATGTTGTTATTACCCAAATGGCCTATTTTACCATAAAAACTATATTTAATTACAATGATATCAATAACAACAGTTGGGTACTAAATACTAATATCAAAAATGACACAATAAAATAATAAAAATAATTTCAATTTTAAATTATATCCCATTAAAAATATGATCGAGAGAAATTATGCTATTCAAGTAAAAATGTACCATTTTTAACAAAAATTGTTACAATTGCTCACTTAAAACACATGGCATTACATAATTATACATTGTCCTCAAAACTTTTGAAATAAACATATAAAATATATATATTTATAGATAAAGTATATTCGAGTTTAATTTAAAGAAAACAAATAATGTCATATAAAATTAAAAATTATTCATTAAAAATTAAAAATTGTAATTAATGGAAAAATATAAAATGTAAGTGGCCTGTGTAATTATTAATATAGGTAAAAAAATTTAACTAAAAACCTAAGGCCGCCAACTTCAAAATAGCATATTTTGTATTAAATTAAACTTTCAAACCATATATATTATATTTTTTTTATATATTTTATTTCAAAAGCCTTTATTAAATCAACACCATAATTGTAATATTTATAATTTTTTTTAAATTAAAACAATTATGTATAATTTTTGTTAAAATATTAAATTTTATTTTTTAAATACAGCATAATTCGATATCAGTATTTTAGTAGAATATAATTTAAAAATAAAAAAATTATTTTTACATTATTTTGTAGTATCATTTTTATTAAAAATATTTTTAAATTTTTTTATTTTTACTTAGCACAATTTGTTGATATCATTATTTTGTAGAATGTATAATTAAATTATAGTTTTTTTTTTATGGTTTAAAAATAAACCATTTTGTTTAGATTAAAATAACTTATGTGTGTAGATTAAAATCACACTTTTGGAAATAGGTTTTAAATAGTTTTTAGAGTTAATAATACTATACCATTTTGCAAAGATATTTTTGACGCGGAACTTAGTAACCTTTTTTTTTTTTTATTTTTTTTAAAAGGTAATTTTTTAGAGATATCACTCCGTTTTTTTGTAAATGACATTACTCTTCTAAGCAAAGAAGTTTTCCGTTTTATCAAGTTGTTATTAGCGGCGACGATAAGTGAAAAATAGCGACTTAAGAAATGAGGTAAGCAAAGAAGCATTCAATTTTATAGTTTATTATTTTATTATTTTAATATCTTCTTTTATGTACAGGAGATATAAAAATGGTTTCTTTTATATGCACGATATGAAAATAGTTGCATAGCAGTTAAAAATAATGCAGTAAGTAATGTTGATTGCTTACCGTATCCTATCTATATCTCAGCATTTTCATCCTGTATGTATTACATTTCATTTCGTTTAATAATAGTACTTATGTTATAGTTATGTGCACTATTTGTTTGGAATCGCTGAAAGAAGATAACATAGAAAAGATTCGAGATAAGGGTCATCATCAAAAAAACCAAACTTGTATTTGCAATGGACCATCTTTGAAAAAGATCAGGATAACTTTGAGAAAGCTGCCATTATATATATATATATTAGAGAATATTGATAACGTACTACCACATATGATATATACATAATAACAAGAAACAATGCGGAAAGTAATGTTGATTGTTTCCTGCATTCTATTTTGTCTCTCAGCATTTTCAATTCTGTATGCATTATATTTCATTTTGATTTTAAAAAATATTTAATAATAGTATTTTATATTATTAAAATTGTGCTATATGATAAGAATGATTTTATTTTTGTAGTTTGTAATTGCTGAAAGGAAATATACAGAAAAGATTTGAGATGTATATTCGAGATGGTGTATCATCCTATAAATACTATATAAAATATGAAAATGGTTGCGTAGAAAAGAAACAATGCGATAAGTAATGTTGATTACTTACTGCATTTTATCTTGTCTCTCAGTATCTTTATCCCGTATGCATTACATTTCATTTTAAAATATTTAATAATAGTATTTTATAATTTGAAAAGTATAATTAAAATTGAGGGGCAAAGAAGTATTCAATTTTATAGTTTATTATTTTATTATTTTAATATCTTCTTTATTTACAGGATTTCTTTTATATACAAGATATGAAAAACAGTAGCAAAAAAAAAATGCGGTGTAGTAATGTTGATTGCTTACCGCATTCTATCATCTTGTCTCTCAGCATTTTCATGTATGTATTACATTTCATTTCCTTTAATTATAGTACTTTTTATGTTATAATTATGTGCACTATTTGGTTTGGAATCGATGAAAAGATAACACAGAAAATATTCGAGATGGTATCATCTTTCTCAAAGATGGTCCATTGCAAATGCAAGTTTGTTTTTTTAGGATGATACAACATCTCGAATCTTTCTGTGTTATCTTCTTTCAAGGATTCCAAACCAAATAGTACACATAACTATAACATAAAAGTACTATTATTAAACAAAAATGAAATGTAATACATACAGGATGAAAATGTTGAGAGATAAGATAGCATGCAGTAAGCAATCAACATTACTTACTGCATTATTTTTGCTACACAACTATTTTCATATCTTGTATATAAAATAAACCATTTTATGTCCTGTAAATAAAAGAAGATATTAAAATAATAAAATAATAAATTATAAAATTGAATACTTCTTTGCTTACCTCACAATTTTAATTATAATTTTTGAATTATAAAATACTATTATTAAATATTTTAAAATGAAATGTAATGCATAAGGGATGAAGATGCTGAGAGACAAGATAGAATGCAAGCAATCATCATTACTTATCGCATTGTTTTTGCTACACAACCATTTTCATATCCTATATAGTATTTATAGGATGATACACCATCTCGAATATACATCTCGAATCTTTCTGTATTATTTCCTTTCAGCAATTCCAAACTACAAAAATAAAATCATTCCTATCATATAGCACAATTTTAATAATATAAAATACTATTATTAAATATTTAAAAATCAAAATAAAATATAATGCATAAAGGGTGAAAAATGCTGAGAGACAAAATAAAATGCAGTAAACATGCAGTAATATTATTTTTAACCGCATTATTTCTTGTTATTATGTGTATATCATATGTAGTATGTTATCAATAATATATATATATATATATATATATATATATATATATATATATATATATACAGTAGCGCTCAAGTATTTTGACAAGGACAATAATTGAGTTTAATGTAATACAAATAAAGACATAAATATACAAACTATTTTTTAAAGAAACTTGATTTGTCTACATATTTTTGTAAAAAGAAATCGTAGTTTGATAACAAAATTACAAAACCAAGCTAGAAATAAAGAACATGATTGATCAAAATTTTTTGATAATAAATAAAAATTTTAACGCTTTTAAACATCATCTTTATTTTAAACAATCAATATTTAGTAGCATTATCCATTAGCCTTTATGACAGCATTGTAAATGAGCCGGTATCGAGTCGATTAATTCTGTATCTGATCCAAAGGAATTTTTTCCACTTCTCCCAAGAGCTAAAGAAATTAAAGAATTAAAAAAAAGAAAAAAAGAATTAAAAGAATTAAAGAAAAGAATTAGAGAATTCAAAGAATTAAAGAATTAAAGAACTTTGTTGTCAAAATACTTTTTGAGCGCTTACACTGTATATATATATATATATATATATATATATATATATATATATATATGGTGGCAGCTTCTTCAAAGTTATCCTGATGTTTCTTAAAGATAACGCCCCATTATAAATGCAAAGTTTGGTTTTAGGATGATATACCATCTTGAATCTTTTCTGTTATCTCTTTCATGATTTCAAACCAAAGTGCACATAATTATAATATAAAAGTAACTATTATTAAACAAAATGAAATGTAATACATAAAAGATGAAAAATGCTGTGAGACAAGATAGAATGCAGTAAGTAATCATTATCCAATTTGTTCTGAATATTTTTGACGTTATTCTTCGTTGTAATGAACCATGACCACGTAAAGTATTATCTGTACAGGTTTCTCGTTTTCATTCTCATTGTCATCCTAGCATCATTTTTATGGTGTTTATGAAATACCAATAAATTTGTTACTTAATTTGTTAGATAAACAAAATTTACAAATAAATAAAATTAAAATTAAAAATATAAAATATTTACAGCACGGTGGTCTTAGGGAGTAGCTACCAGTACGCAGCCGTTAGAAAATAGCGAATTGTCACCAGCACACGACTCGTGGATGCTCAGCTCGCACCCTGAGATTTGCTCGCTCAGCACGCGAGCGGATAGGATCCGGAGACTATGTCCCGGTGGAAAGACCTGCTCAGCACGCTGGTCGTAGGAACATGTTTTTAACGCAAACTTGCGTTATTTATACCCGCAGGTCGGTGGCGGGCGGTTGGTGCGGCGCGGGATGATTGTTTGTGCTGGGGTGACTTGTTAACGGAACGCTTCGTTACAAGTTAAATTATGTTTTCATCAATGTCACTGAAGAAGACTTTTTAAGTCGAAACGCGTTTGACGCAAAATATATTTATAACGTTTATTACCACTCTATTGTTCTTCGAATTTATTTCTAGCTTCGTAAAAGGCATTAGTTATGTATTGATTGATTTTAAAAGTTGGTATTTTGCGTTTAAAGTCTGACAAACTGCTGGCGCGCAGCTCATTGATTAATTTCTGAAATCATGTCCTCCTCCCGGATTAAAAATATTCGTGACAATCGTGAAAGGACAATCGATGTGGTGGAACAAGTACTTTCGTAAAAACGAAATACGATGGTTCAATTTGAATTGCAGATAAATTAATTTAATTTATAATTAATAATCAAATAATAAAAATTTGCAATTAACAAAATTTCTGGATGTCGTCTAATATTTGATAATAAAAATGAGAAAAATCAAGTTTGACACTTTTTACAGGAACCGTTCAATTATCAGCAACCATGGAACAAACTATTTCGAAATAATATGACGATGTTGACAAATACATTTTGAAAACCTGGAACCTGGTACTACTATCATATCCGTTTTATCTTGAAATTGCTGCTGTGCTAGTACCAGCGACTTTCCACATAAATCGACATCTATTCCAATTTCAATTTCTGCTTCTTATCAAAAATAAGATCTATAATTGTTCTGTTCTACATGGGTTTGCAACTTTTATACGAACCGACATCTACCCCATTTCCACCCCTCTATTTCGGGATCAAAATAAGATTTATAATTGTTTTGTTCCACATGGGTTTGCGATTCTTCTACGCGAAGCGACATCCACCTATCTGTATACATAGCATAAATATATCTAGCTTCCTGTGTGGAATGCGTCAAATCCATTTTGTTTTGCGCACGTGACAATACAACATTTATCCGCGATCCATCTCCCGGTTGTATCCAGCATACATATATTCATAGAAGCATCTGGTGTGTGTGTGTGTGTGTGTGTGTGTGTGTGTGTGTGTGTGCGCGTGCGTGCGCGTAAGCGCGCGTGCGCGCGCGTGCGCGCGCGTGCGTGTGCGTGTGCGTGCAGGCGTGCGTGCGTGTGCGTGTGCGCGTGTGTGTGTGTGTGTGTAAAAACTATTTACTCTAAATCTTTAACTGATGGGTATAGCTATCAAATCCTTAAAATAACTGGTTATTTTTAAACCTTTTGTTTTATAACCTTTAATAAATAATAAGCGACGGCTAAAAAACCTTCGAAAGTCATTCGAGAGGACCTTAACAATATGTCAAGATCATCGCAATTGGCGAGGGGGCAGCTATCATGCATAATCACCAAATGAAATACCAGGACAAAAGGAACAGAGTAATTTCGTAACGTTTACTCTGTTTCATTATCTTAGTTTATCTGCGTTCATTCTCTGTTTTACTTCACTCCATATTGAAAACATTTAATATATAGAAATGTTTTAACTATATTAATAAACTCTTTTCTACAAGTAAGGAAATCGAAGTCCATAGGTCAGAAACGAGTAAATCAATATGTTATTATAATACAATTATATCATTTTATTGTCCAATAATCAATATAGTAAAATGTTTCGGACCAGTGAATTCTCCTCAACACTATTAATTTTATATAAGAATTTTAAAGTTGATACTTTAATCTAATCGAACCTAATCAATTTAATAATACATAGCACATATTAATAATAACCGAAAAACCTGCAGGAAATGGATATAGATTGAAAGAGGCCCAGATCGTCAAGAGCATTGTAACAAGATTATTCTTCGAAATCTTTTTATACATATTTGTATTATTTTTGGGAATAATATTATTATGTTTTGCATGTTTATATTGGAGGTAAAGTTTTAACTTTCTATGTATTTATTTCTCGGCGATTGTTTAAAGATTAGAATAATTATATTATTAATCATAAATTAAGAAATGATAGAAATTTAGCGAAGTTAAAAAGTTTTCTTTAAAGCAAATATATCATTTAAAAAGTATTCATGGTTTTTGTACAATTTTGACCGAAATTTTTCATTAAAAATCAATTTTAATCAAGTATACAGGGTGTCCGGTAATTGGAAGATCAACCGTAAACTGCAGGTAGAGTAGGTTAAAACTGAGTAGAAAAGTCCTGCATCATTTTGCGATTTTCGTAATAATTAACGAGATATTAATTAAAGAAGATCGACCAATACGCGCGAATCTAAGCGCGGCGAAAGAGACAACCCACGATTATTGTGTAGCGTTTGAATGCACGGAATGAATGTTTTCAGTTAAACAACATAAAACGAACATGCAGAGGTGTTGGGCGGTTTTTCGAAGTAAATTCAGTTTCGAGTTTTTCACTAAATGGCGAATTGTATTTTCATGACGGATTATACTAAAAAAAAAATCAGTTTGCAAATTATATAATAGATGGCAGATGTCAAAACATAACCATTAAAAAAATCATTTAACATTTAGCTAACATAACTTAAAAACATTTTTACTTTTCTTATGTTTTATTAGTTCGTAGATGTTATTTTATTTGAGTTGAATACAAACAGGGCTGTCTTAACATGCGTGTGTAGAGGTGCCGTTCACGGGCGGTGGATACAAGGGCGGCAAATTTGATTAATAGTAGAACTTGTGGATAGACAAAATAATGTTCCGTATAAAAATATATAACATTTTCAAACTCGAGTCAGAAACGAGACGTCAAAACAGTGGCTTTATCTGCTGAAAACTACTAATGAATGCGCTGGGGGTGTATAGTGTTCTCAGATTTAGGATCTATCTCGGCAGGCGCAGTACAACTCTCGCGCTGGTTGGCCGCTGAGAAATTAGTTGCTTTAGAGACGAAAAACAAAAGAATAATAACAGAAGATAGCTAAATTTCAGCTAACTGTAGTAGTCTGTAGACGTCCGTAGATTGCTTGAATATAGAGAAGAGAAACGGCTTTTTCTCAGATTTAGAGCAAAACAAAAAGTAATAAGCGTTTTCCATTCTGTTAATTAATTTAGTTATTCAGCGATTATCACAAAATATAGTTTTCATTATTATTATAAAGTTAAATTTGGTTTGGTTTGAATAACAATTTGTGATTCAACATTCAACGTTTCTGAGCATTGCATTAAACAAAAATTTTTGTTCTGTGAATAAAGGTAAGTATTTACCATTTAAATGAAATATCTTCAATAATATTGAATTATAACATAAAATAGATTTTATTTATTTATTAAATCCTAGATGTCAGGATAATCGAAAGCGTTTATCTGGATTTGAATATCGTAAGAGAAGAGATTGAGAAAGAAGAGTCAGTAAAAATGTACAACACCATTAAAAAGTTCTTTAACACAAAAGACTCCGACACAAGAGAATTCATCGACAGAAGAACGTTCATCTGAGACCACTCAAGAAGCAATTTCTAATACTTCGAAAATGTTCTCTCTCTTGATAAAATTAACAATCAAGACTCAACAGTTGACCAATCAATTGAAAGTACATCAGCAGGTTCATCATCAGGAGAGATCATCAAGAAGTAATTCTAAGAGACATTGGTTTTTGGCCAGAGTTTATTTGTAGATCAAAATGAGACTCACTTTGTTAGAATTAGATCCACCAAATAAAAATATTTCTTTCCGTTTGACAAACAAAAATAGATCATTTTTCAAGTTATTATTACAAAAAATTGAATAATAATGAAAGAATTTCCACAGGAGTGGCTATTATATTCAGAATCTAAAAACGCGGTTTATTGTTTTAATTGTAAATTGTTTGGCTAAAAACTCCATTCGCCTTTTTCTGACTGTATGGTTTAATGACTGGAAACATTTATCTCAAGCGCTTGAAAGACATGAAAAAGCAAAAGCATATTAAGAATATATTGTCAGTTATAAATTTGAAAAATCTTTGAAACTTGAAACAACTATAGACTGCGAAAACGAAAAACTTATTAATTTAGAAAAACGTTGATGTTTGTTCTAGAAAGAATTATTTTATGTAATTGAATATTTGGTGGGCAAAATTTAGCTTCAGGGTTCTAGTGAAAACTTTTTGAACAAAATAACGGTAATTTTTAAAATGATTGAAACGATAGTTGTTTTCGACAATGTTTTAGCAGAGCACATAAGGCGCATTTAATCTGATAATAAACGTTTACCTCATTCTATTTAGGCATAATATTCAAAACGAGCTCATATCTATATTAAGCCAAAAAGTTAAAAATGAAATTATTAATCTATTAAATCAAAATATTATCTCTGTGATTTGAGATTGTACCCGATATTAGTCACCAAGAATCAAATTACAGTAATTTATTGCCTTGTTTATCTAAATGAAGATCTCCAAGAAAGTAGAATGAGAGCATTTTTAAGTTTTTCCCCTGTAACAGATACGACAGGTCAAGGATTCGACTAATTTTCTTTAAAATTTTTGATAATGAAAATATAAATAAGGATCTCAGAGGTCAAGATACGACAATGTAATATGAAGGGAAAAATAATGGTCTTCTTCAGAAAAATTCTTTGATATTAATCCTAGAGCATTTTTGTACCTTTAAGCACATACTGAATTTAGTAGTAAAATGCTGCTAGAGGTTCATTGAGATTACAAATTTTTCAATATAGTTCAAGAATTATATAATTTTTCAGCCCTACTCATCGTTGGAATGTATTAAAACTGAACTTCCAAGCCTAACACTAAAACCAGAAATAGATACTGATGGGAGAGCCGAATAGAATCAATCAAAGCTCTTAGATTTTAATTTTACATCATGTTTATAATGCTTATACTCTATATTTATAGTGATAACTCTAAAGACAATGCTCAAAAATTTAGCCAAATCTCTTATTGTTAGAATTAAGCTTTCAGTTTATTTGTTCAATAATTATTTGGTACAAGATTTTGTGAAAAATAAATGTTGTAAGCAAAAGTATGCAAAATTCACCATGAGGACTGTTCTAATTTAGTAAGTATGCTTGATAATTCTGCCTTCCTTTAAAAGAAATAAGATCGGATAATGAATACGATGTTATGCTTGAATGATGCTCAAGAGATAAAGGATATATATTTTGAAGCAACTTTCCAAGTGACACAAGTAACAAAATAATAAAGACAAAACGGATGTTTGATTAAAGGAAAGTAATGATAATAATATATCAGATCCTAAAACTATAAAATAAATTTTTAATATCTATTACAGACATTGCTATTTCTGAAAGTCGAAGAACGATTTAAACAAATAAAAATAACAATGACTTATTTGCTTTTAAAACAATATAAAAATTTAGTAAAAATAAAGATTTAAGACTGAAAACTCTGCAAGGACCTCCACAAATAAATTGAGCGATCCTTCAGTCAAAGAGCGTGAGACATTGACGCGGGAAGAACTTATTACAATCGAAAATATTTCAGTTTTTCTTGAAGATAAACTTGGTGCTTCTTTGATGTATTACAATTTATATTAAAAATGAATTAATCACAACGTTTCCGGAACTTAACAATATCTTTAAGAATTTTACCTGACCTCCCCCAACGGTAGTTGCAGAGAAAGATCTTTCTAAACTCAAATTAATTAAAAACTACATCTAAGATCTTCATGTGCTAAGAAAGTTCAATTCTTTTTGAAGCTATTTTAAGTATAGAAAATGAAATATCAAAAGCCTAAATAAAAAGATATTATCCAAGAATTTGCTACTAAAAAGCTAGAAAAGTAAATATTGATTTCATTAAATTGAAAAATTAATATTATGTTTGTCTTTCTGACTTTTTAATATATATATATATATATGTATAAGCGTATATATAATTTTTCTTTCATTGTTTCTTATATTTTGTACATATTATTTAAATAAATATATGATTGTTCTCTCAAAAATGCTGCTTATTATTTCAAAAAGAAGTTTTCACCTTATCCAACAAAATTATATTTAATAAATTTTAATTTAATTAAAATTTAATTAAAGGGAGCGGGAAGGAGCGGCAATTGGTTCACTGGGCACACATGGGCAGCACTACTACTTAAGGCCCTGAATAATAACCATACAGGATATATGCACTTAAGTAATAGAAACACTGTTAAATTTACATGACACCGGTTTCACGATCTAGACATACATGTCTGTATAACCCATAAGTAAGCAAATAAAAAGCCGGGAAAGTTTTAGACCAAATAAACCAAATCTATAAAAGTATCTATACAAGGCCAGTTACTGAAGGAAAAAGTATTACGAATACGTATGGATAGCTTTATTTCCATGTCGAGAAACGTATAAGACCTTTCCAAGTACATCAGTTGGTGATATGAAATATAAATTAACATATCCCTGGCCTCCTAAAAAGGTTGCAAACCACTTCAACATTCAATTATACACGCGCGCGCGCGTGTGTGTATATATATGTACAGATGAATTGAAAATTCATGGACCACAACTCAAATTTTTCCCGTTAGTGAATATTAACTGACAAGTTTTAATTTATCTGATCCTGGTCTCGACCAATTCCAGCCTAATTTGCATTATACAATACATTATATGTAATCCTACATAGCAACATCGCTTGCTCTTGACATATTATTACTGACGGTCCCATTTGTTATGACGTACAAAATATCTTCTCTCTACTGATGTGGTTTGGGCGCAATGTCAATAAGACAGATGTTACTTTCCATCTGTGCATTCTTACATGTAAAATTCTATTGATAAGGACTCCAAATCAGAGAGATCGAAACATCAGATTTATTAATAAAATTGGCCAGACGAGTCGAATAAATTGAAGATTAAAATTATAATATTTCAGTCATTAATGTGGACATTTTCAATTTAATTTTAGGTATATTTTCAGTTCTAAAAGAACAACAAATAATGATGCCATTTCGAATACATTTTAAAATTTTAAAGACACTGAATAGCCTCTTCAATTATCTTAAAAATAATATTTTACTAATTTTACACATTATTTGTATGTTAAATACCTGTAGTAAATATCATCCAGTTTACAAACTTTGTATCACAGTTCTGTGTGTTTAATGTCCATGTTTTATTCATCATTCAAAAATGTGTAGTTAATACAGAAATAAGAAATAAATAAGCTGTGCACTTTCTAGTTTTTAGATTGAATGTCTGTTTGACTTCAAAGACTGAGGATTATACAGGAAAACTTGTCTTTAAACAGGGATGTTCGAAAAGTTTCAGCACAGCCGAAAAGGGATTCAGTGATTCTGAATGTCGCGCGTTCCTTCTGCGCCGATACCTAATTTCGTCATGTGATTCCTCCTCACGCTTTTCATGTTGCCAAGTTACCAAACGAGGAAACAAGAAGTTTATAAGCTGAACGCACTTCTTTTCTCAATGCACGCATTGGTTCATTTCAATTAATAACTCAATAACTATTGTGAATATTGCATAATGGTATTTTGACTTTTTATCATCAGTATGAGCCACCTGTTGTATACTTCGGTTGTGCTGGAACTATCAGATAAATTCTCAAAATTGTTTATAATTGTTCAAGTCAACAAACACAGAGTACTTCATAATTTTGATTGTAAGAGCTAAGTGATTAACGATCTATATTATGTGATTTTAACACAGAATTTTAATAATTTTATTAGAATAAACAATAACAATAAACAAAATATTTTATTAGAATATTGACAAAAATAATTGACAAAATACACTGTTTTTGCACATTATTGCACATTAATTGTAATTGATCGTATTCTAAATTAAAATGTTTGGACGGCATTAAAAACCGTTCCAATTATCTTTAAATTATTATTACTATTATTATAGCAATATTACTATTATTTTATTTTACTTAAAAATCTATATTGTTAGAAGAAAGTTTTTATTGACTTTTATAAACAACCTCATGACATAATACAGTTCATTTTATGCATAATATACAGTAGTAAAACAAAAAGAGATATATTGTGGTAGAAATATGAACTATGTGGAATGAAAATATTATTAGAAACATTAATAAATTTTGTTCCGCGGAAATTAAAAAACTTAGATTTAGTTTGGTAAAAACTTTGTAAAGTAGTAATTAAAACAAAACAAAATTTTGATATATTGATGACATCATCATGTCGAAAACATAAATAATTCTTTGATTGCAGGTTATAAGTTGTATAAATATTATATTTAAGTGTTTATAATAATTTTGTGTATAAATCACAAATTTGACAAATAATTAATAAATATTTTTCTGCGTGTTGGGAAACAATAAAATTTGATGATATCGTATCGGGACAGGATCCTTTTAATAATTTTGGCTAAAAGGCCACTATTTTTAATTTGGATCATAAAAATTATAAATAGATTTGATAGTACATACATCATCCTTCAACTTCTTTTTGAACCGAAGTCATTTAATAATTGGACTTCATTGAATATTGTTTATGAACGAGTGCGCCACATGTAAATTGTTTGATACATAAGTTGTCTAAGTATACATTTAAGAAAATAATAAAAGCTTTAGATTCGGTTTCACCGCGACACCATTGATTCGGATGTTTCGTGAACATTTTAGTTCACTTCATCAATAAAAAGAATTGAAATGTCGGAAGCAATGACGACCTGCTGTTTCAACTTGAAAAGCCCAGTTTTTATTTATTAAAATGCAAATATGGTGCGTACATTAAAAATGACATAAATAAGTTATAGTAAAATTATTTTTAATTAAAAAGATTTACATTTTTAATGGAATTCATTCAATTTGTAGCAGTGGACTTTTTGTCTATACGTGCAATTACAATTTCTTTTTAATTTATTCTTCGAGACATTATTAATCGCTAAATCTTTGTAATAAAAATAACTAGCGATTAATAATGAGCAATAAACCTGATGACTGTTTTTGCTTGAAGAAACCATATGTAAGACATTTTATTGCGCGTTTAAAAATTTTAAAATTTTTATTTTGTTTGTAATGTTTTCATAAAAACATGTTGGAAAAATTCCACTATAATGTTAACATGTTATAATTAATGTTAAGTAACATCATACATTTATTTGGCATTTTAGAGAAATCAAATAATTTATCCAAATACTATTAATTATACGTTTACATTAATTTTCATACAAAGGCATAATATTAAACATGATAAATGACATGACATGTCATAATGAAATAAATAGATAATGTATTGTCTGTTGTTTTCCATATAAATAAATTTAAAAATGCTTCTGTAATCTCATTTCCATAACTTAAAAGTTACAAAATGTATTTAAAACATATTAAAATTTTAAAATACTAGACATATTTAACATTTTCATTATTAACTCAAAAATACATTTACAAAAGCCAAGGTCATGTGCAACGAGCCGACTATGTACACATACCCATTTAGCGCTCATATAATACCTTCATCATTATTGTTTGCAAAATGTAAAGAATGATGCATTATGAGCTGCTGTGGAACTTAATTCGTATATTCACCTGTATATCTTATTGTATATCTATGCGAGACAAGTTGAGAGCAGCTGAAATTATCGATTCTCAAGAACGCCTAAAACCGATCGGGATAATAAGTTTATTCGAGCATACCCAAATTATATAGCAAAAAGTATTTCCTGCTTTTATTTTAAATTGTGTACATATAAAGAGAGATATAATAATTTAAAGCCAGGGTCGAAATTCTACTATTTAGAATGGGCCACCCCTGATGACATATGTTGTCATAAGGCCATCCTCCTGAGTGACCTTCGGAAAGTTTTAGTCGTCGGTCATCACTGTTAAAAAGTTATTAACAAAAAGTTTGAAAAATATAGCAGTTATTTGAATACAGCTTTACACATCCACCGCCAATGTGACTAATGAACAAAGAAGCCTCCCACGACAATGTGTGTGTATATGCCATCTCTACTGTTAAGGATATTTCTTCATTTTGAAATCATCCGAAAATAAACCAGTAGATTTTGCAAATCCATGTGAAATCACTCGCATTAAAAGTGTACAATAAGTGCGGAAAGCAGTGTGTTCTGCCTTCCTACGGGGGCTCAATGAGAGAAAACTACATACAAGTGTGGTTGAAACTGCTTCATGCGTGTGGAAAGCTGTAAACCCACGTGGAATCTCACTTCGTATTATAAAATGTACGCTGCCATCTTTTGTCACATCGCCGGACTGCTTCACAAAACTAGACAGCGTACACATTTTAATGCGAAGTGAGGTTTCACATGGGTTTGCAAGTTTTGACACGAAGCTAGGTTTTACACGTTTTCACTCTTACACCATATTTCAAATTTCGCACTTTTTGAGAAATAATTGATTACAGAGTATGCGCATGTGTGGCCACATTTTTCAAACTTTTTTTGTTAATAACTTTTTAACGAGTAATGATCGACGACTAAAACCTTCCGAAGATCACTCAGGAGGATGACCTTGACAACATATGTCAAAGTCAAAGATGGTCCGTAATTCTAAATAATTACCGAAATTATTAAGTAAGTTGTAGTCATTGTCCTCATCTGGCTTCTTTCCTTTCTTTATGAAATGTACAGTTAGCCTTTCTACTATCAACATATAAATACATGGACGAAGGATTAGCTTAGCTGGGATGTGAGATTCGCGGTAAGCGTAAACACATTTAAGATTAAAGGCGATAAAAAGAAATGTTCCCATGTACAATCAATATTATTTATAAGAGAATAATACATATGGAAAACATGTAAAAGTTATACATACAAAGAAAAAAAATGTTAAATAAAATAGTTTTGATTCAACCGCAACGCGGGTTGTTAAGTAATTCTTATTAATTTTATTAATTCATAAAAATATTATTTAACCTGAAAGCATTGAATGTTAATGTTATTGATGTTTAACTTAAAACTTATAAATATTTAAACTAAAGAATGACTGCTAATTAAAATATTTAGTTGTATAAAATTGTAAACATCCTGCAGATAATCCAAAAGACGACAAAGATTAAAACAGTTTTGAGAGTTTGATGTATCCAATAAAATTGAAATTAATACTTTTGTCTACAAATAGAAACTAAACTTATAAACTTAAACTAAACAAAGTAGAAACTAAGCTAAAAAAATCAATCGAAAATTAAGGAAGATCTGTTACCTTTTATATTTGATACGACTGATTTCTAAAGTACTGTCATCTTCATTCAGTATATAATGTCGTATGCCGTGATAATGATCAATAAGATATTTTGTCCAGTCAAATCCGATCATGCTGAACTTAAATAATTGCTGATCTTTCTCATTGAGATGATTCCACATCGCTTGAACATTGTCAGTAGAAAACTCCATTCTTTATTACAAAAAGGATCCACGGCTTCGCAATGTTTGTTTACCTGTTTATATAATTTCCACATTCTGAAATACATATTACACGTCACATTATAATTTTATCATAATACATGATACAAGTTATTATGATGTTTCATATTATAAATATAATTTTATTTGAGTTAAATATAAACAGAATATAGGCAAGTAATAGAAATAATATTTACGTGATTCTCGATTTACGATTTATACAGATGTTAGCAACATCCACAAGTAAAGCTGGAAGGAAATGACCAAGCCAAACGCAAATTCTATGTAACATTTTATATGGGACGGAAATTATTAAAGGAAAATACATGGCATTACGCAAGGGATACATCTTATTTATGTCGAGAAGTGTATAAGTGTAATCTATCCAAGTGGGTCCATCGGTTGGTGATACGAAATTATAAATTAACATATCCCTTGCCTTTCCTAAAAGATAATTCCAATATAAATTATGCTACATTACACTTTTTAGTTATCAGAGTCATATGTCAATGTTCATCTTTACTCATATCAAAGTTAGATAATCATACGTTAATGTTCACGTTTAGTGTGTGATTATGGTAATAAATAATGTATTTAAGGGGATGCTGGAAGCATTTTCTTTACCGACCGAAATGATACTTTCGTATTTCACGCATAACTTTTTTTTATTAGTTAAGTAAAATGACAAATGCTTCTCCACGATTAAAGTACACAAAGTAACAAATACGGGGCTGGTGATTTTATCTTAAAAATAAGAACAAATTTTAAAAATTAGTTTTTTGTTATCGACTCCTAGCTGCAGGTCGTAAATATATTTGACCAATACACAAGTTTTACAGCTTGCACATATAAAATAAGACCAGCCCCGTAAAGAGAAAACATGAAAGAATGTAAATATACCTTTAAAATTTTTTTTAGAGGCTTAATAAAAAAGATATGCGTGTAATAATTGAAGAATTATTTGTGAAGAATTATTTGCAAGCGAAAGCGAGATCTAAAGATAATACAGAGCAGTAAATTAGTTCACAGACATCGTGATAGATGGAGCTGTTGCAATCTGCTTATTTGATAAAATAATTTAATAAAATAATTTGATAAAAATAATATTATCTTTGCCATTTCGTGCATGTTTATTACACATTATAGGATAAAGAGATAAGGCACACTATTCAAGCGTTTGCTAGAAAATTATATTTTTCGAAATTTTTTAGGATCCCGATATTTTTTCTTCCCTCTGTACGATACTGTGTGTATCGCTATATATGCGCGCGTAATAAAGTGTAGCACCGTCGCGCAAAACAAGAGATTATCACGCGAGAAACCGTGTGACAAACCGTGTTCCTACGTGCAATGTAGTGTAGTGTAGTGTAGTGTAGTGTAGTGTTGTGTTGTGTTGTGTAGTGTGTTTTTAGTGTAAAGTGGAAAGTAGTTTTGTAGTGTTTGATTTCTGCCAAAGAAAAATGGGGAAAACGAGTGATGCGAAACATCCATACTCCAGTCGCCGTAAACTTTCTTTAAAGAAAGGATGGAGAAAAAGGTTAGTGATACCAATTTGTTATATACAGGGTGGACCATTTTAATCCATCCAGTCGAATATTTCGAAAACCAAGCCCGGGAGAGAAAAATTTTTCAGACAAAAGTTGTTTGGTTTCAAGGGGACCATAAGATGGTACCATTGGTTTGACTTTGAAGAATTATTTGAAAGTCACATGAAAGTCACCTCAATTTTTTTAAATGGCATCCCCTATTTTTTATTCTTGTAGCTTATCTCGAGACCTTTCCAAAACATTATAAATAAATGTTTTTTCGTTAAATATTTTCCGAGTTATAAGGCTTGAAATAATTTCTTAATTTTACATAAACTATAAAATATCTCGTAAAATATTCACTTTTTGATGATCTTACCTCAATACTTTTATGCACAGAATAATGAGAGAAATTAATTGGTGTAAAGAAAACATAGTTGTTTTTAAGAAAAATATGCAATTTGTAATTAACAATTACATATATTTTCTTAAAAACAACTATGTGTTTTCTTTTACACCAATTGATTCCTCTCATTATTCTGTGCATAAAAGTATTGAGGTAAGGTCATCGAAAAGTGAATATTTTACGAGATATTTTATAGTTTATGTAAAATTAAGAAATTATTTCAAGCCTTATAACTCGGAAAATATTTAACGAAAAACATTTATTTATAGTGTTTTGGAAAGGTCTCGAGATAAGCTACAAGAGTATGCAATAAAAATAGGGGATGCCATTTAAAAAAATTGAGGTGACTTTCATGTGACTTTTAAATAATTCTTCAAGGTCAAACCAATGGTACCATCTTATGGTCCCCTTGAAACCAAAACAACTTTTGTCTGAAAAATTTTTTCTCCGGGCTTGGTTTTCGAAATATTCGACTGGATGGATTAAAATGGTCCACCCTATATATATATATATATATATATATATATATATATATATATATATATATATATATATAATTGCAGAGACTTTTTAACAATTTTGCGTTACAAATATATACTTTAAAATAAAAGTTTTAGTTTTGACTATATTCGATGCTAGAGCGAGAATGAGGAAGGAGCAAGCGAGATGGCCAACAGAGAGTTTCGAAGTCTCGTTCACGAGCCTTCCTCTTTCTCCAGTCTTTCGTATCATATTTCATTGTACCATAGAAAATGAAATGTTTATATTTCACATTTTATCTGTCCTAAAATAATTGTAATGGATTAATGAAATTTTTGCGATTCAATGACACCAAACACGGTATAGATTGATAATTTTTAATTAGATAAGTAATTAACATTTTGATTATAATCTACCCAATTAAAAATTACCCGATCTGTACCGTGTTTGGTGTCATTTTAATAAAAAATCATTAATCCATTACAAGTATTTTCGGTCCGATAAAATGCGAAATGTAAAAATTTTATTTTCTATAGTAAGAAGAAATATGATACGAAAGATTGGAGATTAAGATAAGCTCGCGTCGAGACTTCGGAACTCTCTTTGATGTTGGCCATCTCGCTTGCGTTTTACTCGTTCTCTCACGCATTCTTCTAGCTAGCCGAGCGTCGAGCGCGCACGTACACGGCTTTTTCCTGTGTGTGTGAGGTAGCGCGCACACGAGGAAAAGGCCGTACGTGTGCGCTTGGCGCTCGGCCAACTAGAAGAGCGCAGACATATCTTCCGTCTCCGTCTCTCCTCCTCGCTGCACGCTTGGCGATCGAGATCGAAAATTATATCTCTTGCAAGGAGACGGTCGGGCTTTCCACTTTGATTTTAGTTGAATATTATATATATTTTTATACATATTTTTATACTCTTCCTACTAATATATTCACTTTTTCAACGTAAATAAATAATGGTACGAGTTATTGTACCATGTATTATATTAGTATTATATTAGTAGGAAGGGTATCAATATGTTACATAACTGATACCCTTCCTACTAATATAATACATGGTACAATAACTCGTACCATTATTTTCCTAGAAATAAAAATAAAGTCAGTATGTAATCTACCGATTCGATATACCTACTTTCAAAGTAATAAACGTGGTCGTGTTAGTAAGTCGAGTGGCTAGAATGCCTGAGATCTCGAGTTCGAAACCTTTCTTTTTTTCTATTTTTATGTCTTTAAATAATTTATAATATACAAAATTAAACCTCTATTAATCCTTAAAAATATATAAATATAATTTTTTAATGATATTAATATAAGTTTAATTTTAATGTATTGCATAAATTATTTAAAGAATGTTGAAAAAAAGTGAACATATTAGTAGGAAGAGTATAAAAAATATGTATAAAAATATATATAATATTCAACTAAAATCCAGGTGGAAAGCTCGACCGTCTCCTTGCAAGAGATATAATTTTCGATCTCGATCGCCAAGCGTGTCAGCGAGAGGGAGAGACGGAGACGGAAGATATGTCTGCGCTCTTCTAGTTGGCCGAGCGCCAAGCGCACACGTACACGGCCTTTTCCTCGTGTGCGATGATGTAGCACACAAGGAAAAACCGTGTACGTGTGCGCCCGGCGCTCGGCTAGCTAGGAGAACGCAGACGTATCTTCGCATTATAAATTTGTATACATACATACATACATACATACGTACATTTATTTATATATATGTGTGTGTTGGCTTAAAAATAATTTGATTGGATTAATAAGATATTTGCAATTAAAATCACAGTGATAAGCACGATCCAGTGAGAAGAGATCTATCGAGTCGAATTGACGTTGAATTGATGTAAATTGCATCGATCGATATCAATTTGATATCGATTTGATGGGTCATTTCTCACTGGGGATATAAATCAGATAATTTTTAACTAGATTAACCATACATATTTAATTAAAAGTAATCCGATTTATGTCGTGTGTGGTGTCATTTTAATCGTGAAAATGTCATTAATCCATTAAAATTATTTTCAAATCAATAAAATGCGAAATTAATGTTCTAGGTCCTATTTTATTCCATGTTTACTTTTCATAGATAAGCGAGCTCTTTAAAATCCTCGACGCTGGAGCGTGAGGAAAGCGAGAGCGAGAACGAATAAAGAGCAAGCGAGATCGGCCAACATCAAAGAGAGTGCCGAAGTCTCGACGCGAGCCTATCTTAATCTCCAATCTTTTGTATCATATTTCTTTTTACTATAGAAATAAAACTTTTACATTTCGCAGTTTATCAGTTCAAAAATAATTTTAATGGATTAATGAGACTTTTGCGATTTAAATAACACCAAACACGGTATAGATCGGATAATTTTTAATTAGATAAGTAATTAACATCTTGATTATAATCTAATTAAAAATTATCCGATCTATACCGTGTTTGGTGTCATTTAAATCGCAAAAGTCTCATTAATCCATTAAAATTATTTTTGACCGATAAACTGCGAAATGTAAAAGTTTTATTTCCTATAGTAAAAAGAAATATGATACAAAAGATTGGAGATTAAGATAGGCTCGCGTCGAGACTTCGGCACTCTCTTTGATGTTGGCCGATCTCGCTTGCTCTTTATTCGTTCTCGTTTTCGCTTTCCTCACGCCCAGCGTCGAGGATTTTAAAGAGCTCGCTTATCTATGAAAAGTAAACATGGAATAAAAAATAGACCTAGAACATTAATTTGCATTTTATTGATTTGAAAATAATTTTAATGGATTAATGACATTTTCACGATTAAAATGACACCACACACGACATAAATCGGATTACTTTTTAATTAAATATGTATGGTTAATCTAGTTAAAATTATCTGATTTATATCCCCAGTGAGAAATGACCATCAAATCGATATCAAATTGATATCGATCGATGCAATTACATCAATTCAACGTCAATTGATGTCGACTCGATAGATCTCTTCTCACTGGATCGTGCTTATCACTGTGATTTTAATTGCAAATATCTTATTAATCCAATCAAATTATTTTTAAGCCAACACATATATATATATAAATAAATAAATAAATATATGTATGTGTGTACATATGTATGTATGTATGTATACAAATTTATAATGCGAAGATACGTCTGCGTTCTCCTAGCTAGCCGAGCGCCGGGCGCACACGTACACGGTTTTTTCCTTGTGTGCGCGCTACATCACGCACACGAGGAAAGAGCCGTGTACGTGTGCGCTTGGCGCTCGGCCAATTAGAAGAGCGCAGACATATCTTCCGTCTCCGTCTCTCCCTTTCGCTGACATTTTGGCGATCGAGATCGAAAATTATATCTCTTGCAAGGAGACGGTCGAGCTTTCCACCTGGTTTTTAGTTGAATATTATATATATTTTTATACATATTTTTATACTCTTCCTACTAATATTTCACTTTTTTTCAACGTGTTTTAAATAATTTATGCAATATACTAAATTAAACCTATATTAATCCTTAAAAATATTATATAAATATAATTTTTAATGATATTAATATAGGTTTAATTTTAATGTATTGCATAAATTATTTTAAAGACACGTTGAAAAAGTGAATATATTAGTAGGAAGAGTATAAAAATATGTATAAAAATATATATAATATTCAACTAAAAATCCAGGTGGAAAGCTCGACCGTCTCCCCTTGCAAGAGATATAATTTTCGATCTCGACGCCAAGCGTGTCAGCGAGAGGGAAAGACGGAGACGGAAGATATGTCTGCGCTCTTCTAGTTGGCCGAGCGCCAAGCGCACACGTACACACTTTCTTTCCTCGTGTGCGTGATGTAGCGCGTACACGAGGAAAAAGCCGCGTACGTGTGCGCTGGCTAGCTAGAAGAACGCAGACATATCTTTCGTCTCCTTCTCTTTCTCTCGCTACAGCTGACACGCTTGGCGATCGAGATTCGAGAAGTATATTTTCTTACAAGGAGATAATCAATTTTTCACCTGGAATTTAGTTAAATTTCACACATATGTTGTTACATACCCTACTAATTCCTCCTACTAATATACTAATATATTTACATTTTCAAAAAAAACGTGTCTTTAAATAATTTATTATATTAATATATTAAACCTATATTAATATCATAAAAACTGTAATATTTATATTATATTGTTTTAGGATTAATATAGGTTTAATTTTAATATATTGCATAAATTATTTAAAAAAAATAGAAAAAGAAATGTCTCGAACTCGAGATCTCCAGCATTTTAGCCGCTCGACTTACTAACACGACCACGGTGATTGTTTGAAAGATAGGTTTATCGAATCGGTAGATTACGTACGTAACTTTACTTTTATTTCTTGGAAAATAATAGCACGAGATATTGTACTGTATATTATATTAGTAGCAGGTGTATCAGTATGTAACAACATATGTGTGAAATTTAACTAAATTCCAGGTGGAAAGTTTGATTATTTCATTTTAAGAAATATACTTCTCGAATCTCGATCGCCAAGCGTGTCAGCTGTAGCGAGAGAAAGAGAAGGAGACGGAAGATATGTCTGCGTTCTTCTAGCTAGCCCAGCGCACACGTACACGGCCTTTTCCTCGTGTGCGCGCTACCTCACACACACAGGAAAAAGCCGTGAAAATGTGCGCGCTCGCCGCTCGGCTAGCTAGAAGAATGCGTGAGAGAACGAGTAAAAAGCAAGCGAAATGGCCAACATCAAAGAGAGTTCCGAAGTCTCGACGCGAGCTTATCTTAATCGCCAATCTTTCGTATCATATTTCTTCTTACTATAGAAAATAAAATTTTTACATTTCGCATTTTATCGGACCGAAAATACTTGTAATGGATTAATGAGATTTTTGCGATTAAAATGACACCAAACACGGTACAGATCGGGTAATTTTTAATTACATTATAATCAAGATGTTAATTACTTATCTAATTAAACATTATCCGATCTGTACCGTGTTTGGTGTCATTTTAATCGCAAAAATCTCAGTAAGTCATTAGAATTATTTTCGAACCGATAAAATACCAAATGTGAAAAAATTTTATCTTTATGCTGCGATGAAATACGATACGTAAGATTGAAATAAAGGGAGGCTCGCGAGCGGGACTCCGAAACTGTTTGATGTCGGTCATCTCGCTTGCTCCTTCCTCGTTCTCACTCTCGCTTTCGGCAACTCTCCAGCATTGAAGGTTCCTATCTATAAAATGTAAACATCGACTATAATCAAAACTAAAACTTTTATTTTGCATTTTATCGATTTAAAAATAATTTTAAATGAGTTAATGAGATTTTTATATCTTTTAGATATATAATATCATGAAATATAAAATAATATTAGTCATTGAATTTAAAAAACAAAGAAAGATAAAAATAAATGTTTAAATACAAAATATTAATTTTTCATACAATTATATATTTTGTTTGTTTTCAATTTTTAACTTTATAATGTTAGGATAAAATCTATCATAGAAACAAGGCAAATAACGACATTTTCTACGAATAGTGAATAAACAATTGACAATTGACAATTGACCGCATTTATATTTTGAATGTATCGAGTAAAAATTGAAAAATAAACAAAATATGTAATTGTATGAAAATAAATAAATATTTGTAATAAATTTTGTATTTAAACTTTATTTTTTATATTTTTCTCTGTTCTCAAATTAAATAAATAATATTGTTTTATACTTCATAATATTATAATTTACAACAATAGTAGCAGTAATAATAAATAATAGTAATAGTAATAGTAATAGTAGTAGTAGTAGTAGTAGTAGCAGTAGTAGTAGTAGTAGTAGAAACGGTTTGCATGTGCGTCTGGTTGTAAAACAAAAAATCCAGACACGATCTATTCGTGCGCTGGTTGTAAAAACAAAAAATCCAGACAAGATCTATTTGTGTGCTGGTTGTAAAAACAAAATCCAGACACGATCTATTCGTGTGCTGGTTGTAAAACAAAAAAAACAAAATCCAGACAAGATCTATTTGTGTGTTGGTTGTAAAAACAAAATCCAGACACGATCTATTCGTGTGCTGGTTGTAAAAACAAAATCCAGACAAGATCTATTTGTGTGCTGGTTGTAAAAACAAAATCCAGACAAGATCTATTTGTGTGCTGTTGTAAAAACAAAATCCAGACACGATCTATTCGTGTGCTGGTTGTAAAAAAACAAAATCCAGACAAGATCTATTTGTGTGTTAGTTGTAGAAAGAAAATCCAGACACGATCTATTCGTGTGCTAGTTGTAGAAACAAAATCCAGACACGATCTATTTGTGTGCTGGTTATAAAAACCAAATCCAGACACGATCTATTCGTGTGCTGGTTGTAAAAACAAAATCCAGACAAGATCTATTTGTATGCTGGTTGTAAAAAAAACAAAATCCAGACACGATTTATTCATATACTGGTTATTTACAAAATTATTTGACCAGATGCGGTTATATGTCAAAAACGTCTTGTGCAGCGACTGTAAAAAGCATTTTATATCCTCCACAAATTGACATAGCAGCCATGAAATATGGTCGCGATAGGGAGAAAGTCGCTAAAAAAGAGTTGGCTACAAAATTAAATAAAAATATTGAACCATGTGGATTGTTCATTGATTATAAAAATCCATTTTGGATGTTTCTCCCGATAGGCTTATTGATGAAGATGGTCTGGTGGAGATTAAATGTCCTCTGTCAGCAGAGAATTAACAGCTAACGAGGTTGTACAAAAGTTGCCTTTATTGAAAGGCATATTTGATAGAAAAATAATGATAAAATGAATCGAAATCATCGATACTTTTATCAAGTTCAAGGGCAGTTGAACATAATGCAGCGAAATTATTGTATATTCGCTGTATGGACTCTAAAAAAGTTTAAAAATTGTGGTAGACAATAGAGACAATGCCTTTTGGGAAAATCAAATGCTGCCTTTTCTAAAACGTTTTTATTATGACTGTATGCTTCCAGAAATTTTGGATAGTCGTCATAACAGGCATATGCCTATTAGAAATCCACAATACATAACAGATGCTCAAGAAAAAGCATCTAAAAGAAAAGTTATCCACAAACGAACTGCGCAACAAAATAATGTAGATAACATAGATATCAAGCAAGAAAATAAACGATCAAAAGTAAATGTTGTACAAGCAGAGATGGTGAACATTGCTGCTGTTTCGGATACAGAGCAAGACAGCGATTGCATCTTAGTCAGTTATTCAAAGACTAAACAAAATCTGACTAAAGATGAAATAGCAAAACGTAAGAAAGTTTTAGATGATACAATTGCTCCTCTTTCTTTGGTGAGAGAGAATGTTCTGCCTGTACAGAACAAACTGAATGATGAATCGTTAGATAGATTCTTGCGTGTTGTTAAAGACACTTCTAGTTTCGAAACACAAAGCGTTCTGCATTTAGAGTTTCCAAATCTGATAACAGCAAGTGATAGTGACAACAGTTTACAAATAATTGGAGGCAACTGTACCGATCACTGGCGATGCATTTTCTGTGATGGGTTCAAACTGCATGTATATGATAGCTTACCTGGCTGTACGTACAAAAATTGGCAAAGAAAGAAAAAGATTATATTTGCAAACGTTATCCAAGAATAAACGTAAGCGATATAATATTTGAAAAAGTCCAAGTACAACCAGATAGCATATGTTGCGGAATTTATGCAGCTACTTTTTGCTACATCTGTAGTTTTAGGAAAAATCCTTGTGAGGAGAAATATTCTAATGACGTAAAGCGCATGAGATGTCATTTTATGAATATAATTGAAAGTAACAAACTATTACCGTTCCCTTCACAATAAATGTCACATCATAATAAATTAGTATTTGTATAATAATATTCGATGCATTCTTTATTTGCATAATGCTATATTATTTATACACTTGGTGTGCAAATCGGAAAGACGAAAATATTATGGTTGCGTCTTTACGAGAATGGGCGACGGATGGGGCCCATTCTATATATAAAAATACAAATCGGAAAGACGGCAATATATGGTTGCGTCTTACGAGAATGGGCGACGGATGGGGCCCATTCTATATATAAAATATTTGAAAAATATTTTATATTAATATAAATATACTTTATATTACATATTTTATATATAAAGCCAGGGGCGATCTAACTACGTGTACTGGCATTATACATTTTCTTTTTGTTTTATTTGCACGTTTTATACATATGTGTATATGTCACATAATTTATTGACATTTCTTTGTTCGACTAATATTCTTGTCATACAAAAAGCCATGTGCGAGACGAATTGTCATGCGAAATGTGTGCAATAAAATGTAAACAAAATATTTTATTATTTTGATAATTATGTGTAAATAACATTGTATATCTAATGTTATATACTTATTTTTATTTTTATATAATAAATACAAATAAATTGTTTCAGATATACAAACAATTACATTATATATTACACATAATTATCTTTATTTTACATCATATGAAATCAATATACATACACAAATACATATACTGTTGTAAATAATGTTGCAAATACATGCATTCATTATTTGTGTCATTATGGTGTAAAGTGTAAAATAAAGATAACTATATTCAATATGTGCAATTGTATTATATTAATTTATAAAATAATTAATTTTGTATTTTATCATATATGGCTGAAATTAAAAAGTATATTCTTCTTAAAAGTTAAACCTTTATTTTAAATTTTATAAATGTATAGTATTTTTATTTATATGTATATGCCGCCATGCAATATACATATACATATATATATATGTGAAATAAATTTTTTATCATATCTGATATCTCTTAGACACTTTGCACATGTCTATTTCATCTTTGTGCATAGCTTTATTATATCATGGCTTTGCATATACCAAACGTGCAATAAATAGAAACTAAATATGTTTCAATTTGACAAATATGTGTATATAACACTATATATCTAATGTCATATACTTTTCTTCTTATTATCTGTATGTAATATAAATAAAAATAAATTGTCTATTACAAATACAATTAAATATTGAATTTAAATAATTTTTATAGTATAAACTGTATATGTATAGACTATATATGTATAGACTAAATATAGACAATTTATTTTCATTTATATTACATACAGATAAAAAGAAGAAAAGTATATGACATTAGATATATAGTGTTATATACACATATTTGTCAAATTGAAACATATTTAGTTTCTGTTTATTGCACATTTGGTATATGCAAAGCCATGATATAATAAAGCTATGCACAAGATGAAATAGACATGTGCAAAGTGTCTAAGAGATATCAGATATGATAAAATATTTTATTTCACATATATATATATATGTATAATTATAACGTACATACGTAATATGCATGTATGTATGCACCAATACATGTATATATATACATATATATATAAAAATATACATTTATAAAATTTAAAAAGGTTTAACTAAAGAAAAATATACTTTTTTAAATTCAAACCATATATGATAAATACAAAATTAATTATTTTATAAATTAATATAATACAATTACATATATTGAATATAGTCATCTTTATTTTACACTTTACACCGTGACACAATGACACAAATAATGAATACAACAATATATGTAGTTACGTATGTATATTATATATGTATTATATTTTATTCGTTATAGTATATATATATATATATTAATATATACAAAATAAATACAAATACATATATACAAAATAAAAATAATTATATAATATGTATATATTTTGTATTTATTATAAAGATAAATATAAAGAAAGTATATAACATTAGATATTTATATCATATACACATTTTTAAGTGTAAGCGTTTTGCTCAGCCTTGCGACAAAATTTTGATCGAGAAAAAAGTCGTTTCTATATAATCATTTGAAACGACACATGACAGAGAATACGCATTAGTGTGTACTATTATTACACAAGAAATATCTCTCAGCGAGCGAACTAAAGAGACAGTAGTAGCGAGCAAGACAGTAATAAGAGCGAGACAGTAATAGGAGAGAGCGAGAGGGGCATAGCTGGCAGAGAAAACTCGGAAGATCGAGTCTTTCCTTCCACGCTGTTATTCCCCTCTCGCTCGCTCTCATTGCTGTCTCGCTTGCTCTTATTGTCGTCTCGCTCGCTCTTATTGCTGTCTCGCTCGCTCGTACTACTGTCTCGCTCATTCCTATTGCTATCTCGCTCACTCTCATACCGACTGTGTCGGTAACATTTTTATTAGTTCCTTCAAGGCGGCGCTCAAAAATCGCGCATGAGTTCGCCGATGACCCAGCATCCCCTTAAATATACTTATTCGAATGTGTCTCATGCTTTTAAAAATTACTTTCGTAAATTACACTACGTGAAATAGTTCTACTAAATATTTATTAATATATAAAATAATAACTACATTTATTATATTATATAAATGTAATTTGTAAACCTATGATCGACATAAATAACTGAATAAAAGAAAATTTATAGTATACTAGATAGCTAGATAGCTAATAATAACTAATAATATTTTTACTTTTTATGTTTCGGCCGACATTCACGTGTACGTTAGTTTGTATAAACGTTAAAAATAAAATGAATTAAAATATAATAAATTGTATAATATAAGATAAAAATTATATCTGAAAAATAATCTGTAAAATTAAAGTTGTTATTTTGCTCTTATTGGGAGACAAGAAAGATTTTGAGGAAAAATAAGATTTTATGTAATTCAGCTATAGTGATGTAAGTCAAATACTTGATCATACCTGCATTGGTTAAAAACATCCCAAGCACTAACAATTAAAGCGTTTACGGTAAAGTCAACGGGCACTAAGTTTGCCTTGACTTTGAAATTACAATGATAATATCTTAGGATACCATGTAATATATATAATATTATACCAGTTGGCCCATACATATTGTCGACCCACCCGATAAGTGGCTCACTGGCGGCAGATGTAACTAAAAATGTTAATTATTTTTCGTGCAAAAATTATATTTAACTACAATAAATGCAACGTTCTCTCTCACTCTCACTCTCTCTCTCACACACACACACACATATACACACGGGTTGTGATTATTTTATCATCCTTTCAGAATTTTTGTCATTAATTATAGTACATAATTATGTCCTATAGAAATTTACTGCAAATATGTAATTTTATTAAAATTATTAGAAATTATGTAATTGTTTGAAAAACTTTATAAAAACTTCTGTAGGACATTCAATTTTATTGTATGCAATTATGTAAAGCAGTTGAATATAATGACATATTATGAATTTAACAAACTCTTTAGTAAAATATCCATTAGTCTTCCTAATTGATTATATTTTTACCTATTCCCGGTCGAAATATTCCGATTGGCAAATCTCCGCTTTCATCTCTGAGAAGCCCTTCCGCGATCGCTTTCGTGAATAGATATGTATTCGGCCATCGTGAGAGGATTCTGCTCAAATGTGAGTTTATCTTTTTTATTAATATATTTAATTATTTTATTATATTGTGGATAAGAGAATTACCTAGATATTTTCTTTTCAATTACGTTCTCGGATAAATTACGTGTGAACATAATAAGATCTTTATGATTAATGGGATACGAGTAGAATCGTTCTTCGATGTGTTCCACATGGCAGTTGGCATATATTGTTGACACATGAATAAGCGACTGCAAGATAAACATTGAGCATAATTTATGTGTTTTTAATAAAATGGAAATTACACAACATAAGTAATTTTTGTTAATTATTATAATTATTATTGTTAATTATTATAATTATTATAATATATAATTATTATAATTATTGTTAATTATTATAATAGAACATACTGTTTGATGAAAGAATTAAAAATTAAAAATTACTTTTAAATTTGACATGTTCTTTGCGAGTTTTAAAATAGTGGCGACAGCATCAATGTTTACTATTGTAGAAGTTTTGATATTCTCGTCAAACCGCACAATTGCTGCTATGTGAAAAATTATGGACACCTATAATAAATACATATAGTTATACAGTTATAGTCACAGTTATTTTAAGTAGAAAGAATAGAGAAAAGGTTAAACATATTTTTTATTGCATCGACTTATATAATTAATATGTAAAATACAAGTACATGATTTTTAAATACACATACGCAATGTGTTGAAAGCAGTTGAGATTATTGTGTTTCATTGTCAGTACTATGAAACGCATACATTCATCCATTTTTACAATCTTATATGGTTAAACTTTTTGACACAAAGTTGTGCTAATAGCATTTAAGTCGAAAGAAAGAAAAGATATTTGAGTAAAAGTAAGGGAGTGAGGAACACTGATAAAAATAAAGTAAAAGAAGAAGAAATAGAAAAAGAAGTAGTGCCGATGGAAGTCTCAGTGGGGACCTCCGAAGGCGAAGAAGCCGCAATGGCAGATGCTGGACAGGCTCTCACGTGCTTGGAAAGTATCATCATTGATTGGCAAAAAGATCCAGGCTCGACCGTTAAGAGGCAAATTGAAGTTTATTTCTTATTATTTAGTAATAAGCGGTCAAGAATATATTAATTGTTGTTGTTTAACATACGTGCCAATAATAAAGACGTTCTTATAATATGTACTTGTTATTGCGATAAATATTATCACATGCCTCGGTAGTCGAATTGGTATGACACCCGCACGGAATGGGAGAGTTCCAGGTTCGAATCCTGGCTGAGGTAATATTTTCGCAATAAATTATTTGTATGTAGGGGATGGGGGGTTCTTATTAACACTAACATTTGGAATCAGGTTGATTCTATATTGGTGATTGTTTGACTGTGTCGACGCGCATCGTGTATTTTAATTGTGTACTGCGATTGCGCAGATCATTGATTGGCAAAAAGATCCAGGCTCGACCGTTAAGAGACAAATTGAAGTTTATTTCTTAATACAAATATTCTGATGTCATACATTTTGTAAATATTATAAAATGTAATAGTTTTTTTCATAGATGTGTTTACATTTATTAATCAGTCTTTAGAATTTATTTGTTAAAATAAACAGAATTTCTTCTAAAAATTTATTTCTACTTGTCATTGTTTACTTTTGTAACTAGAATAACAGATTATATAACAGATTTTTAATATTTATAGTAGATGTAGATCTTTTTAGTAAATGTTTTTATATTTATTAATCATGTCAGTCTTTAGTATTTATTTGTTAAAATATACAATTTTTTTTTCATAGATGTTTATACAGGGTGCGTCAGGTATTTGAGGACATATTGACTTAAAAACTAAAATTTGTATATTTTTTAGAAAACTTGTTTTATTTTAATGAAACTTTTATAGCAAAGTAAGTGACCTCTGTGCTGTACAGTTATTCGAAATCCCCTTAAAATCCCCTTCAGCGGCAATAACAGCTTCAATTCTCTACCGAAAAACGTTTGCATGTTCGAATCAAGTGATCCTTGTCTATATGGGTCATTACTCTGGTAATAGCTGCTCTGAGGGAATCAAGAGTGTTATAGGGATGTTTATTGGTCTCCCGTTCAACAACGCCCCATACATAATAATCTAAAGGATTAAGATCCGGGGAGCTGGGGGGCTACATGTTTGGGGTTATGTGATCATGCAGATTCTCGGACATCCAACCTTGCGTTCTCATTGCTTTTTGTGAAGGAGCAGAGTCTTGTTTCATGTTTTTTTGCGCTTGGCAACACTTTCCACATTGCTATATAGATACTTCTAACTCTCGACAAACTTTGTTAACAAAGGATCGGGCGACTTTCAAAGAAATCAAGAGATTTCAAGATCGCTGTGATTTGCGTGTACAGCGACGATAACAGCGTGTCTTTTCATTTCCTGAATTAGCTTATTGTTCTCTATTTATAATTTGAGGTGAAAAAAGAAAAATCAATTGCTATGAAGTGCCAAGCACATATGTGAGTGTCCTCAAATATACACCCTGTACACAAGAGGATTTTTTATAAATATGTACAAAAATTTTCCGACAGGTGTGTGGCGTTTTTTGAACTTTTTAAAAATAAAGTTTTTTATATATAATATAGAAAATATTTTAAGTAAACTGAATTAAATACCTCATTTATCAGTAATTTCTGGTCATTTTCTGACAATCCGAAGCCTTCTATGTTGAGATCACCAATAATTGGCACGATTTTTTTGCGGAAATTGGGCACATCTTTTCTTACTCGGTCATAAATCTAGATTATAGAATAGCTTTAGATAACGATTGTTTACAAATACATGTTTTGATATGACGTTTTTTAGATACTCACAGATTCCTCAAACATTTCATCCAATCGGCTTTCGGGACATTTGTCTTTTTTTGAACGTATCAGCAAATATATCGTAGAAATATCGGGGCAACTTCGTAACAGTTTTTCAATTAAGACTTTTCCGAGAAAACCGTTACCACCTATAACAGAAAAATATAAGTACATTTATCAAGATTTTTGGCTTAGAATGATTTCAAGAATTTATCCTTAAACATTGTTACGGTTAAATATGGTTTATCTTTATTTTTATACAGGGTGAGAAAAAAGTTTGGAAACCCTTAAACTATGCATTTTAGAAAGAAATCCTTTCTTGTATCGATGTCACTGACATCAGACACATCTTTCAATTATGTAATTTATAACATCAATTATTCTTACAATACAAAAACTTAGTTTAACGGCTCATGAGATATCAATCATAAATTAAGAATAGAAGGCCTTTTTGAGCCAAATGTGTATATACGTCTTCGAGTCAAATCGTTATAGTTATATTTAAAATATCGTTACAATGTAGAAATTTTGAATATTAATGTTGACGCGTTTCGGCTCACTGAGCCTTCTTCAGTAACGCAAAATAAAAAATATAAGTTAAAGAGATAAAATAGAAACAATACACATGTAGGTAGAGCCGAGTAGTTAGGTTCACGAACTTCATCTCGTTGTCGCAGAAATATTGGCTCCCTTTCCTTTGGATATTCGATGTCAAAGACGGAGTTGTTAATGTGTCCGTGGAGTGACGACCGAAAGATCGTAATAATTATTCTTCAGACCATCTTCCATATTTTTGATAAGACCTAACCATAGGCTGACGTAAAAATAAAAGTCGTTTATATCATTGATGCTGGTTTGGAGCCAGTTACTGATTTTACTCTTAATTTTAGAAAGAAATGTCAGGACAAAAAGCTGTAGAGTTGAGTATTCATTTACTGATCTTTATCATTTTGACTTTGCATGGCGTCGCCAAGGTCAGACCAAGATCAATCTTGAATTTTTAACAATTGAAAAAGAAATAATATAGGTCAATAGGTCATACTATCGACAAACTAAAAAGGTGTCTTTTTAAATATCAACAAATATAACATAGATTGACAAAAAGATACATATGTACGTTTCGACTTCACTGAGTCTTCATCAACACTTAACAAATTTTATTATTAGAATATTGTTAGAAATTATTATTAGAAATTATTATTAAATAACAATTAACATAAACCCGTTATTCAATAAAAACAAAAATAAAAATAAAAATGAAAATAAAATTAAACGTAAAACAAAGGTGGTAAAAACGCAAATTATCTCGCAAGTAAGCTCACAAATTGGGCTTTAAAACGGCATGTGATAGGTTGAAGGTCAATGGTACACTGCGACAACGATCTCCTTAATAATGATGTTAAAGTTCAAATTATAAAACGTAACATGTATTACCTGTTTAACGGCGAGAATGTGTTGGCCGGTGCCAAAACATGCTGTCACTTTGTTTTACGCTACAAACCGTCGGCGTTTGAGTCAGGAAGTCTGGGAGATCGTATTCTAGATCCAGATGAACACATGAAAAAGATACGCAGTGTTATACAGTAGTGTTATAAACGAACGAAACATAGAATTATAAAATCGTAAGCTATGTAAAATATAAAATAAGAGGCAATCAGCCAAATTACCTGTACAAAGGCCAACCCGATAACAAAATAAAATTTGATATATTCGAATCGACAATAGTCGTGCTGTGTGTTAACAACTAAACCAGATCTAATCTCAACGTACAATGTGAAGACAGATCTTAAATATTGCTTAGAGCTTGCTGTTCGCAGAGTGTTAGAGGGGAGAGACATGACGAATCATTTATAATATTAATGTACGTAATCTATTTACTCGTCAATCCAGCGCGTCTCTTGTGGAATTGATCGTATTGGGGATTCGCCGTCTAGTTGATGGAGAAAATAGTGGCCAAATAGATGGACAATACTGAATCATAATGTATAACCAGTTTTTACACAAAGCCTCGAATTTTGTAAAAACGGTTGGAAGCCAAAGTGCCAGGCCACAATCATGATTAAGGATAATAACCATATAAAAATATTATAAAATAATAAAATTGAAAACTCATGAACATACAAACGACATTACAGCAACCCATCTCATATGTCCTTTAATATCAGTTTATACATACTTTTTAGTATTTATAGATAGATTTCATAGATTATTCTATATAACTCTTCATATTTTAGCGCATTCCTGCAATACTTAATAAAAATACACGTTGTAACTAAGAGCTTTTGAAGAGACAATTGATTGCAAACAATGCTTTTTGCTCAAATAAAAGTTATAAAGTCAAAAAGTTCTATCGAATAGCACATCAGTTTGATTTTGGTTTTATCAAGGATATAAAAATTACTATTTTAATTATTAAGTCATTCAGTGTGTTTGGTATCTTTCAAAATATTTTTATTATGTGTTATAGATTTTGAAATAACTAATTTTTAATGAAAAGTTTTTCCAGCCATTGATTTGCAAAATTTTGAGAAATAATTTTTATTTAAGGTTATGGCCTTTGAAGTTAATTTTTGCCATTTATCTCTATTCATTAATTATTCTACTAAAAATCTAGAAATATTACCGTAATGTGCTACCTCTACAAAAAAAATGCAAAAACATGTCAATTATTATTGGAAGGGGACATCTATTGACGTAAAACTCTTACTCCTCAACTTCCACCCCTAAGCGGGGGTGGCAACCCTTAAAAATTTTAAACGAGAAGGGGGTCGAATAATATATCATTGGAAAGGTCTCAATTCTCTATAATTCTACGTTTAATTTTTAAATTTGATCGATTTGTTTAGAAGATACAGAGTGTTTTATCTAAAACAAATAAATCTTTATAATCTTTAACCAGGTCATTAATCGGTTGCAAGAGGTGTTCAAATTGTGTTAGTTAGCGTAGTAATTGTTTGAAATGTTGATAAAGCTTAAAGCTTTCAAGTTTTGAATTTATTCCACGTCAATGTGTATACTCCAATGTTTTGATTCTTTTCTTTCTCTCTTTACTACTTTGCCTACACTGAAGAAAATTTCTACGTCAATGTGCTCCAATGTTTTGGTTTTTCTTTGCTACTTTTTGTTACACTGAACGAAATTTAAACTTATACGAAGCCTAATCTTTCTTCAGTGTGCTTGATAAGCAAGATCAGTACTTATCTAGTGTTTGCGACAAGTAAATTTCATAATTCGTTGTTTTGACATTATGGTTTATTCGATTGCAGAAAGGATCGAAATAATTGCACTTTATTTTGAAAATAATAAATGTGTTAACAAAACAGCTGAGCTGTTCAATCAAAGGCATGCAAATAAACATGTCAATCGTAAATACGTTTTGCAGTTAGTGGCAAAATTTAAACAGACAGGATCTGTGGTTAATAAAAACGGAATGCTGAAAATCGTGTACGATATGAAGCGGTGGAAATAGCGATTTTAGGCCATGTTGCTGCTGATCCTACGTTGAGTACAAGGCAATTATCTGCTGTATCTGGTGTTAGTCGAACCAGTATTCAACGAATTTTAAAACATCATAAGTTTCACCCATATAAAATTAAGTTGTTACAGGAACTTAATGAAGACGACTTTGACCGTCGGTTGCAATTTTGTGAGGTCATGAGTGAACGAATAACGAATAATCCAAATTTCCTCTTTAATATTTGTTTTCTGACGAATGTTCTTTTTCAAAATGGTACAGTAAATCGCCATAATTGTCGCTATTGGGCAGATTCTAATCCAAGCATATTTTATGAAACCCATACTCAACACCAAAAAAAATTAAATGTTTGGGCTGGCATTTTTGGTGATCGTATTGTTGGTCCCTTTTTCTATCTGGCAATTTAACTGGAGATATGTATTTGGAACTGCTAGAAAACATAATTGATCCAATGTTAACCAATATTATCGAAAATGATGAACATTATCTCGAAGATCAATTAATATTTCAACAGGACGGAGCTCCTCCACATTATACACTGTCTGTTCGTAAATATTTGATCAAACTTTTCCAAATCGTTGGATTGGAAGAAGAGGCACTATTGAATGGCCTCCTCGTTCTCCAGATTTGTCGCCACTGGATTTCTTTTTATGGGGACATTTAAAAAGTAAAATTTATGAAACACAACCAGCTTCTTTAGAAGATTTACGTCAACGTATTGTTAACGAATGCCATAAAATTACTCCACAAATGCTCCAGAATGTGCGACAACGTTTTGAGCAGAATCTTTATTATTGTATGGAAGCTAGTGGTCAACATTTTGAACATTTGTTACGCTGACAATAGATAATAAAAAAATTTGAAGATATGCAGATTTGTTTGTTTTAGATACAACCCTGTAACCCTGTAAAACACCTTGTATCTTCTAAACAAATCGATCAAATTTAAAAATCAAACGTAGAATTATAGAGAATTGAGAGACCTTTCCAATGATATATTATTCGACCCCCTTCTCGTTTAAAATTTTTTGGGTTGCCACCCCCGCTTAGGGGGTGGAAGTTGAGGGTAAGAGTTTTACGTCAATAGATGTCCCCTTCCAATAATAATTGACATGTTTTTGCATTTTTCGAAAAATCATTTTTGCAAGAGTTATTCAGTTTGTTTCCTTTTCGATGGGCCACCCTGTATGTCCTTTGTAACGCAAGCGCGAGTCGGCACAAAACAACAGAAAAGCGCGCAAATAAGTACGCGAAGAATCGGTAATGGTCGAATTTAATGAGATAACATTGATGATAATATTTTTCGTAAGATTTGACTCAATTAATACAAGGAAAATTGATGTATTTAGATGAATATTATTGATTATAACGAAAACATATATTTCAAAATAAGATATAAATGAATCGGATATAGTGTAATTATAATGATTTTCTCCGGGGAAACAGTTTCAGAAAGGTCAAGTGGACTACCGACGACTCAACGCCGAAAATCGGCGGTAAATAACCTGGCACCTCTCGACGGTCAACGGCTAAGGCGGAGGAATCTTCCGTGGGAAGGGTTGATGGTCCCCTCAACAGAACTGAATTCATTGAAAACCATCTGGAGAGCGGCAGCTGGCTTGGCCATCACTGACTGGGAGCGGTATACTCTGGTCCTCCCACGGGAATACATGAAGCGGCATATGGGGAAAACCACGTGGTAATGGCGTTTCAACAGTGGTGTGGAAGACAACGGAAAAACCACCACAGAAAGGGAAAACTCTGTAGTGTCTATTCCAAAGCACAGCCAGGGGGCAACTATAGTCGGCGTCTGTTCCCCATGCTCAAGACTATAGGTCGGCGTCTGTCTCATGCCGGGGCGGCTGAACTTTGGCGGTCGGAGCCTGCCTGCAAGAGCTTATCTTGCAAACTTAAATTTCAAAATGGAGAAAAAGAAGAATTACAAGAAAGCCGAGTAGAGTCAATCTAATCTCTGTTCGGAACCGTCGTGATGCTTAAATCGACATGTGGAGGAGGATGAAGGGAGAGTGAGGCCACCCATGTAGCGGAACCACAGACACTGGGCAACTCAAACCCCTAGCTGTTGTTTGCAAGTCAGCAGGCGACCACACCAAAGCTGGGAAACTCAGACAACGTATGGTTTGGGATGATAAATATGAACTGACATACGCGTGTTGTTACTACAGAGCAACACACTTAGAAACAAAAACAGGATATAGATTTTGCACTACACAAACTATTCACAAAAATATCCACACCCAACACATCTAACAGAACAAAGGCTAATAATCAGGAGGAGAGTCATCATCAATAACAACAAAAGATTAATACTCAGAGGGACTACAGGAATTAAAAAGAAGAAATAGCAGCAGAACTGAATGAAACTAATACAAGTCTCTAAATCACACCTCCACAAGCAACAACAACTCTTCTAGAAACACACCACAACGACTGACAGCAAACGATGAACCACACAAGAAAAACTCAAGTCGACCTAAATGAAACAAATACTCAAAGCAATCTAAAACAAATAAGAAACTAGAACAGGACTCACAAAAATGCTGGTGACACACGCGCACATATCAGCCATCCACAAAACACAAATCCAGAGAACGAAACAACAACGAAATTAACGGGTGGAATTGATCAAACAATACATGCAGTGGCAGAACGAAGCAATCATATGTAGACCAAGAATAGAAGCAAACCATGTCCACAAAAGAATTCCAAGTAACGCTCAACACGATCAACGAGATCATCCCCTACCATAAGCCACTACCTGAAGCACACACTGAAACAAATTTACACTTCATACGTACAGCGCTGCATACAAATAAATGATCGCTGGCAAAACAAACTCCAACACTACAAATAAATAACAGCAACCTAGGAAACCAAAATGGGAAATAAGATTAGATAATAATATAACAAAACTACGAAAAGACATAGAAGACTGACACAGTACAACAACGGCAAATAAATCAAACAAACTAACATATACAACAAATAACAATAAAATAAATAATAAAACCAATAATTGAAATCATGGACACACTCAAAAGCAGAAACTCTGCTGTATACTGAGTAGACTCACTGCAGATATATAAGGCGAATCGCAGAAAACTACAAAACAACTTATTCAGAAACAACGAAAAAGATTTTATAACAATCTACAATACAGAAGAAACTAAGATAACCCCACCAAGCAAAGAAGCAATAACCGCGTTCTGGCAAACAATCTGAGCAACCCAGTCGAAACATCATAATAGCACAGCCCAGTGGATAGAAACGGAATACAGAAACACAACACATCAACAATAGAATAAATATAACAATCACAACTGATGAAATCACGCAGATAAGAAAAACACATAACTGAAAAGCCCCTCTGAGTGGATGGAATACAAACTGGTGGGCCAAAACAGCTCACATCAACACAGTTACCTAGCCACATGTATAACAGACATTATCAAACAACACAAAACACCAATCTCTCACAGAAGGTAGAACATGATGTAAAACCAAAAACAATGATACAGAAAATCCTGCCAACTACAGACCTATCACATGCCTATCAACACTATACAAAATAACATCACTAATCACGCAGAAAATAGAACTACATCCACACAATATAACATCATGACAGAAGAACAGAAAGGCTGTCAGGCAGAGTCAAGAAATGTAAAGCCAGTAATAGACAGTGCCAATAATGAAGCAAGCAGAACAACAACGAAGCAAACTTCTACACGTGCTATAGACTATAAGAAGGCACTGGACTGTGTTCCATAGTTGCTGCCGACAAGTCCTAGAAATAGGAAATCCCCGGACACACCTGCTATACAGTTCCCAACATTACGATAAACATGTGGAGAACAAAAATACATCTGGCACAATCGGACGCACAACAAACAAATAGAAACACAGAAGAAATACCATAAGAAGAGGAATATTCCCATGAGACTGCTGAGCGCACTATGGTTCTGCATCTGCCTAACCCATCTTCACAAGCACCAATAACACAAGACAAGTGATACGTACAAAACACAAAAAGAACACTACATACCATCAGTCACCACTATATATGGACAACATTAAATTTATAATGGCCGAAACACATACACAAATCAAAACAACTTATCAAAACAAACAGAAGACTACAAGAAGCCTAGAATATGGAATTTGGACAAAAACAAGCAGTAAAAACAATCAAAATGATAAAAAGGCAGATGGGAGGAGAATGAGATAATAAAAGACAATGAATGAACAGCTCATCACATCACTACAAGAACAAGAAACATACAAATTGTGGTTTCATCAAAAATACAAACTACAACATAAAAAGACATTAAACAACAAATAACACAGGGAAGTACAAAACAAAAATCAAGACCATACTTAAAAGTAAACTTAGTTCTAAAACATATAATGAAAGCAATACACATACGCAATACCACTTCTCTCACATATTCATTTATGTTATCAAATGGTCGAATATTGACACTGAAGAACTCACAGACTAAAATAGAACTATGCTAACTAACACCTACGTAACCACCCAAATCAAAGAACGTGTGTGATACCCCATGCACAAGGGGGAGGTCCCAGTAGACATCGCCAATAGCCACAGCAACAAAACAACCAACAATCTTTAAGACAATACTTTCAATAATAAACAAGGTAAAGTTCACTACATAGAACAATCTTTAAAACATCAGACACCATATAACACCACTCCAACCCAGTCAACAACAACAAGAACCAGAAGAACGAGAGTTATTAACAACAATTTGTTGAAACGCAATACAACAGATAATGCAACAAAATGTATAAAAACATTACATAATGGCAGACACTACAACATATAAAACAACAACCACACATCAATAAATTATACCATACACATGGCTAACAAAAGGAGAACTAACCAGAAACAGAAGAAGAATAGCAATACAAGACCAGGTGATAGCAACCAAAAACTACATGAAACAAGCATCCTGAAAGATCCAAACACACAAAACGACCAGTGCAGAAGATGTCATCAATACCTGTGAAACAGGACCACATCACTAGTGGGTGTAAACTTCTCTGCTAGTATAGAATACACAGAGAGTGCCAATATATAGTAGCCAAAATAATCCACCAAGAAATAAATACCAAAAACACAGACTCACGAGCACACACACAATTCATACCTACAAGTATCATCATCCACAGACAATACTGGAGAGAGCAAATCCAAGTGTCAAACTATACTGGGACACTACATTATTAATAATAAAGACAGAACAGTCGGACACAACAGACCATAACACTACACTGAAAGAAAGACAAAAGTCACCTACTCTCTGGACATAGCTATCCTAATGACACAAACATAAAAACTAAAAACAGAGAAAATAGGATAAATACATTCACTAAAGGGCTGGACATAAAAACAGACGTGGGAAACAAAACAAAAATCTCATTATCCTACCATTCATCATGTCAACAACAGGAGTCACAACACTTCTCATCTGCTACAAAATCTACATAAACCACCCACACATATACAACCATCCAAAAGCTGTAATACTGAAAAACATGCCACATAGTCCGAAAATTCCTAACTCACCCTAATAAATAAGAACAAAAATCCTTTACTCTTACTTGTACCCACCTCATTAGAGTGGCAACCAGGGAATCCTAAGGCGACACACATATCGCATAATAATAATAAAAATCAAATTTTGTTATTTATAGATTTTCGCAATTACCATAACTCT